>OZ038378.1:138218764-138223764 GCA_964036045.1 Eutreptiella sp. 'Long Island Sound 2002' | reverse complement strand
TACCCTACAGGGGTTTGGGCCTTATTACCCTGGTTGGGACGACCCATGACACCTCACTGTTGTATGCGGCGACCCGGGGCAGGCGGGTGAAGCATCCCTGTCCGACCCTCATGCACGGGGGCAGTACGGCTCACCATCAGGCCGGCACGACCTGTCACATCGCGTTGGCCGTCATACCCCGCCTGCCAGTACCGCACAATCAGGCCATGAGGGCACTGCTTCTAAGGCGCTACCCCCTCCGCTGCGTCCAGCGTAGGGACGGTAGCAGGTGCACCCACAATTCCTAACCCCATCAATCTGCATCACCCCCGGCCCCCACCACGCCGTCACCATTTCCTCCGTGATGCCACAACCAAAGTACCCGCGAGTCGCCCTCCAGAGCCGCCCACCATAGCAGCAGGGGCAGGGCTGCCAACGGCGCACCAGGGCACCGTACCCCTTCCACTCGAACGCTCTTCAGGTCACCCTGGATTGTCTTCCAGGCACTTGAGGACATCTGTCCAGAGTGCCGCAGTGCCCACCTCGCCTTAGGCCACCCCCTATGGGCACGCTCCTTACATGTCCCGCAAAGTGGGACGGAGGCACATTGATAAACCCAAACTGACGCTGTCTCTCCGCACCCGTGGCATCGCTGCGGAAGCACAGACCGCGACGGAACGCAGCTACTATCACAACACTGCGACCACAGGTCCTGCCATACATCGCAGCACGCGTCCTGGAGTCCGAGCAAAGCACCTGCCAGCGTGCGTGCTGTGGCACAACTGAGTAGGCTGCGCCTCGCTTCCTCCCACGTGGACACCGGGCGGAGTATCGGTCGCCCGTCGGGCATCACCGGCAGGCCCGCAATCAGCCGGGGCCACCGCGCAACTTTGGGGCTGTGTGTGCCATGCGCCAGGAGCTCCCAAGCGTAGTGCCGTAAGACCTCCCCGATGACATCAGCCCTGTCTTGCCCCGGGCCCCTGGCGGATGCTAGAACCAAGCGTTGTCCTCCCGCCCGAGCCTCAATGACCGCCGCAAGGCCCAGGGTGTCAAGGGTGTGACGGGCATCGGCAGCCACGTGGTCGTCCCCCTCTGGCAGAGAGAACATGGCCTCCGTGACGTGGCCTTGCGCGTCGTCGCCCTGTACCCGTGCCAGCTGCTTGGAGCCCACTAACACTGCCATGGACCGCCGCTCCGTGACCGCTGGTATGGCTCCTTGCAGCTGCCGGTCATACAGCCACAACGTACCCACGTCAAGTACGACAGCCACCGCCAGGATTGGGAGACTGCACAGAGGTTGCTAAAGGACCGGCAGCACCTCGCGAGGCCAGCCCAAGACGTTCCCCACAGCTGGATGGTTGGCGTACACCTGGAGCCAGGGATCACTCTGGCCGTCAGGGCTTCTCACCATGGTACCACGCACCAGGGCCCACGATTGCGCCGACACCACGCGGCACCACTCCCTGAATGCCGTGATGTCCCGTGCCACCCAGGAACCGATCCACTGGCTGAAGGCCTGCGCCACCGCCGCCATCCAGTGAGGGAACAAGGACATGGCCTCTTCGTGCGCGATGCACGACTGTGGCACCAGCAGTGCGTGCAGCGGTGCCCTCTGAAAGGTTGCCTGCAGGTCGCCGGGGAGGCCGGCAAACGGGTTCCACGGCGGACTCCGTTGGATCCTCCCTGCCGGCGGGCAGAAGGGTGTGTCACCTCGCAGGAACGCGTATACCGCCCTCCTTCGATCTTGCATCGGCAGCTGCATGATCTGGATGAGCCGATGGTTCCTGCGGGCATACACATCTTCCCCAATCTGGACCATGTCCTCCACAAAGAGCCTGGCCTTGGCAGGGCCCCGGGACGACGCCGCTTGCACCGCAGCGAACAGCCGCTTCAGGTCCCCGGGGACGACACCTGCCATCAGGGATTCAGTCCACCTGCAGCTGTGCTCCCTCCACGCCACGAACTCCACCGCCCTGTCTGTCAGGGGTAGCTCCGCCGTGAACTCCGCCACACGCCTGCACAGGAGCCCTGCCACCTCCTCGTCCCGTGCACACAGCAGGCGCATGTGGCCAATGTCCTCCTCCGGCCCCCCACAGAAGATAAAGGGGTTGGCCCGTATTGCCATACGCGTGAGCTTCTGTCTCCACCGTCGCATGACCTGCATTGTGGACAAGCGACCGTCACGTGCCCGCAGCATATTTCTGTGCGTTGGGCCGTGGTGTACAGCTCCCAAGGGCACCGCCTCGCAGGCGCCAGCCAGTGGAGTGGCGTGTGCGCCCTGGTGCGTGCCGCCAGCGAACGCCACTCCATCTCCCGGACTTGCTGAATGGCTTGCATGGATGGCACACGCGGCTCGAGCTCACCATTATCCCCCGGCACCAAGAGGATGGCGTGCTCCTTTGGTAGGACGAGATGGACAGGCGGGGCCATTGCACGGGCCGCCGCAGAGTCCGGCGCCTCGAGCGGGACCGCCGCCAAGTGCGAGTCCTGCCTCACCACCCAGTGGTGCGGCCCCCCAACTCGGCGTGGCAGGCGCCGCAGCCCCTCAACTATCCACCTCAGTGCGTGCTGGTAGACCAGATGTGATGTCGGCCCCTTGATGCCACGGTACAGGGCCTCCTGCGCCCTGCGGAGATGCGCTCCTATGATGGACGCATCCACCACGTGCATCGTGCACGCTGACGGGGGCGTGTGCAACAGGTATGCCGCCGCGCCGATGATCTCTGCCTCCGGGACCGTGCCGTAGATGGCACCCGTCCACGTGGGGCTCCCGTGGCTGGCCACCGCCACATTTGTGGCGTCGTCACCCTGGGGCGAAGCGTCAGACGATGTGACTTTAGTCACCACCGGCACCCAGCAGTACCAGTGGGGTTCCAGCCACGCCAAGTCGGAGTGGGGGCTCTGCACCACTCTTCCAAGGGACGCCGCACTGGAGGCCGTGAGCTCGGGGGACAGGACTACCTTCGGCCGATACACCGCATGTGGTGTCCAGGCCAGGTCACATCCACAGACTGACTTGATGGCGTCCAGGGCGGTGGTATACTCCGCCCCCCAAACCGTTGCGGAGCAGGAGGGCTGGTACACCACCACAGATCCCTGTTCCACCGCGCCGCCATCACGCAACGACGTGACGGCGACGTGCGGATCGTGCGGCGAGTTGCACATCCGAATCACTTCCGGGACCGAGTACTCATCCGGATCCGGGACAGAGCCTGCTGGTAGCAGAAGGACAATTGCCCACTCGCTGCACCCGTGCACCGCCGCGCATGCCCTGGAAAACGCTGGCCACCCGTGCACAACCCACAGTGGTGACGGGTTTATGCCGCCCCCGGCGTGTGGAGTGAGTAGGGGGACGGACGCCCGATCGTCTTGCTGCTGGTAACCCTCAAAGACGTCCCCCAACAGAAACAGGAGGGCGGCTAGCGGGACGAACGGCATGGATAGCCCCGGGTTGGCCGGGTCCCATCCTTCTTCCCTGTACCCGCCCACCACATACACGTCCCCCGCAGTGGACTGTCTATTGCGTTTGCTGGCCTTCTTTGGGCGCACCGGGTGAAGTAGCCGGTGAGTCAACGGGGTGGGCAGCTGCGGCCGGAAGACGTCGCGGAAGCCCCGTGAACCACACATGGTCCAGCTGATGGGGCCCTACTCCCGCGTGCGGAATGTGCAGGTGGTCCTCATGACACTCCTGGAGCTGGACAGCCCATTGCCAAGGCGCAGGACAGGGGAGCCGCGCATGCAGGAAGTCATTTGCAGGATCAGTCAGGGACTGTACCGCCGCATTTGTGCGGGGCCCCGAGAGAACGCAGATGTCTCTACCCTTGAAGGAATAGGATTGGGACACCCACTTCCGTCCCGCCCACTGCACTTGCGGCAGATGGGCTTGTACACACGAGTACACTGACGATGGCATGAGAAGTCCTACGCGCAACGTGCCCATCGCCCGGAGTACCCTGTCCACCCACGTATTGCCAGCGTGTGTGGCGAATGACGCAGAGGGCACCATGAACTGCCCACACACTCCGTACTGCACGTGCATGTCCCGGAGCATGGCCCGCAGCTCATCCCGGACTGTCGTCGACCTGTGGTGGGTGAGTTGAGCCATGGTCGCCACGACGAAGTCGCGGCAGATAACCTGGACATCCGCCAACCGTAACCCATGACCCGACCGCACCGCTACGTTGGACAGGTCCTTGGGCAGCTTCTCGAATTGCAGGGCCGCAGCCTTGATGGCAGTATTCAGCTTGATCACCGCCTCCGCCGTGTCGGACAGGTAGGGCGCCGCGTACCGCACGATGCCTCCAACCACAGCCGCCATCACCTCATGAGGCACCGACGCCGGCCCCAACTTGTTCTTGCACCAGCCCAGCAGAGCTTCACACCGGAATACATGTTTCTCCTTCATGGTCGCCACCCCCCTGGGATCGAGGCACAGGCCCAAGTATGGTACCGTGCCCTTGGCACGTAAGCATACCCATGGGGCCGCCTTGTTCCCTGGGCTCAGGCACACCATGATCGAATGGATGCAAGCAGTATTGGCATAGGCGCATTTGCCCACGTTGAGGGACATGCCCATGTCCGTGAGATATCGCGCTATCGCAGCTGCATACTCCAGGAACTGCGGCAGGGGGTGCGCTATCAACAGGAGGTCATTACAGTACGCCTGCACCAGGGGTGGCACCGCATGGCGACCATCTCCCCGCGCCTTGCAGGCAAGGCTATGCAGGAGAGGTTCTAAGAGGAGGAGGTAGAGCACAGCGCTCTCCGCACTGCCCTGCCGCAGGCCCCTGTGGAGCCGAATGCTCGGCGTCGGGCCGTGCGCAGTGACGATGCGCACCAGAGACCCGCAGCTGAGGGTGTGGAAGTGCCTGAGGAGCTCTTCCGGGACTCCCATGTGGCGCACGAGGAGCGCCAGCGCCCCGTGCGGCGCTGTGTCAAAAGCTTTTGACACATCGAAGGCCAGGACGTGGTTTTCCTTCTGCCCACGCTGCAGCCTGCGCTGGGCCAGGAACACCGGGGCA
>OZ038378.1:138203764-138213764 GCA_964036045.1 Eutreptiella sp. 'Long Island Sound 2002' | reverse complement strand
GAAGTAAGCCGCCTCCCCTCTTCACGCGCGAAGCCTCTTCCTGTTCGTCACAGGGGCGACGCCAGGGGGAACCATGGGGCGCCTCTCCACGACCGAGTGCACCTACCTACCTACCTACCTATATATAGTCATAGTCATAGTCATGACCACTTATCATGCCGTCTACTGGAGTTACCGGGCATCTCGCGCCGACAAGTGGTTCCCGCCTCGCTCGATCCCGTAAGTCCCAGGGCTGCCTGAGGTGGCCCACAGCATGACGGAGGACCCAGAGGACCGGGGATACCGGTCAACCAGGCTTTGGGGGCAGTGGCAACTGCAAAGCGTTAGCATTAGCAACGGCGACGGACGCTGGCCCGTTTGTTCGCCGGTGGTAAGGGGGCAAGGCAAAGCAGCGCAGCAGCATCGCAACAAGCAGAAAGCAAGGGCATCTCTGTCCGTCGCAAAGCGGCAACCAAGGAACAAAGCAGCACGCATGCGGCGAAGCGAGACCTGACCCCCCGTGGTTCGCGTACCCCCGCCACCGTGGAGACATCCATCACTCATGACCCCATGGAATCTATTGCCGTCCGCGTCCTCGAAACTGCCCACCACCCATGACTCACATATCCCTCTGCCAGCACGCAATAGCCCGTATGTGCATAGCCAGGATTTCTGGGAGGCTCCAGCCTAGCCTGGCCCTCAGCTTCCATCGCCCCCATGTCTCCACAATGTACGCCACCGTCCCACCGCACCAGTCCCCTAGTATAGTACAGAAACACGTTACCAATTCCACGTCCCCGTGGCCCTGAGCTGCTCCCACAGCCCAGATATATACCATGTCGGCACCCCATGTCAGGGGCCCGCGCCCAATCTGCTTCGAGGCATCCACTTGCCCACATATAATATATACTGAGGGTCCACAGGGGGGGACGCCGGCCGCTACGCGACGGGAGTGGCGCAACCCGTGAATATCGCTGGCTGGGAGTCGGGCTGGTGGGTGCCGTAGCTTGGTTATCGACCCCCTGTAGGGGTACCCACCAGAGGCTCGCCCCGGGCCGTGGTAACCAGGTGCACCTCATCTGGCCCACATACATTTCCCTGGCGCCTACCCTTGACCCTTACCTGCACTAATTGGCCAGCTTCCGTGGTTGCGCCTCTTCCGCCACAGCAGCAGCCAGGCCGCAGGTTCGGCCCCCACCGACGACGTGGCGAGCCTACTTATAGCATTGGCCCGCGCGTCACCCCCCGGACCTCTCAGCATGCCGCTCCTCTGCCCTCCTCGCATCTAGCTGACCGGACTGGCGCCCCCCAGGGGTAAGCCGTTACAGTGGTGAGGCGACTGCATACTCTTCGCTACGACGCCACGCAGTACCGCTGTTGCCACGCCGACGCCACCTGCGAGCCGCCACGACACGCACCACCGCAACCACAAGGCCATGGTCAGAGGTTAGACTATGTACATGCCCGCAGGCACGGTCCCTCTAGTTTGTTAACGGGGCCAGGGGATGCCCCCGTGCTCCCCCTGAGTTGTTAGAGGGGTCAGGGGGACACCCCAGTACCGCCATGCAACCCCGTAGCGCCCCCACTGTACGGCCCTCCAGTACCGCCGCGTACCCCCACCGTACGGTCCCCAGTACCGCCGCGTATACCCCCACGACGCCAGTACACCGTCATCTGGAACTTCCCCGCTGCTCACCTACTGTACGGTTCCCCAGTACCGCCGCGTACCCCCACCGTACGGATCCCAGTACCGCCGCGTTTACCCCCAAGACTCCAGTACGCCGTCACCTGGAACTCCACGTGCCCCCCGTGAGTGCTCCTCCCAGGCTGCCACGCCGTCTCCACGACGCCCGCCATACTGTCCCCCTGACGACCCCACTGTCATATCCTTCCACGCACGTATCTTCGCCTCGTCGCCGCTCCCGGGGCCTGCAGGCTGACCCCGCAACCCCGTGTAACACTTCCAGGGGGCACCCCAACGCTGTAGCCCCCAGACAACTCCGTGCACCCCCGGTGTATCCCGAGCAACCACTCCCAACACTGCCGTAGCCGGGCCGCTAGTAGAGACCCCGGTGCCATGGGAATACTCTACAGGGGTTTGGGATTTATTACCCTGGTCGGGACGACCTATGACACCTCACTGTCGTATGCGGCGACCCGGGGCAGGCGGGTGAAGCATCCCTGTCCGACCCTCATGCACGGGGGCAGTACGGCTCACTATCAGGCCGGCACGACCTGTCACATCGCGTTCGCCGTCATACGCCGCCTGCCCGTACCGCACAATCAGGCCGCGAAGGCACTGCTTCTCAGGCGTTACCCCCTCCGCTGCGTCCAGCGTAGGGACGGTAGCAGGTGCACCCACAATTCCCAACCCCATCAATCTGCACACCCGGCCTCCACCACGCCGTCATGATTTCCTCCGCGATGCCACAACCAGAGTATCCGTGAGTCGCCCTCCAGAGCCGCCCACCACAGCATCAGGGGCAGGGCCGCAGACGGCGCTCCAGGGCACCGTACCCCTTCCACTCGGACGCTCTTCAGGCCATCCTGGATAGTCTTCCAGGCACTTGAGGACATATGTCCAGAGTGCCGCAGTGCCCACCTCGCCTTAGGCCACCCCCTATCGGCATGCTCCTTACATGTCCCGCACAGCGGGGCGGAGGCACACTGATGAACCCAAACTGACACCGTTTCCCCGCACCCGTGGCATCGCTGCGGAAGCACAGACCGCGATGGAACGCAGCTACCATCACAACACTGCGACCACAGGTCCTGCCACACATCGCGGCACGCGTCCTGGAGCCCGAGCAAAGCACCTGCCAGCGTGCGTGCTGTGGCACTACTGAGGAGGCTGCGCCTCGCTTCCTCCCACGTGGACACCGGGCGGAGTATCGGTCGCCCGTCGGGCATCTCCGGCAGGCTCTCAAGCAGCCGGGGCCACCGCGCCACTTTGGGGCTGCGCGTGCCATGCGCCAGGAGCTCCCAACCGTAGTCCCGCAAGACCTCCCTGATGACATCAACCCCGTCCTGCTCCGGGCCCCTGGCAGAAGCCAGAACCAAGCGTTGTCCTCCCGCCCGAGCCTCAATGACCGCCTCGAGGCCCAGGGTGTCAAGGGTGTGACGGGCATCGGCAGCCACATGGTCGTCCCCCTCTGGCAGAGAGAACATGGCCTCCGTGACGTGGCCTTGCGCGTCGTCGCCCTGTACCCGTGCCAGCTGCTTGGAGCCCACTAACACTGCCATGGACCGCTGCTCCGTGACCGCTGGTACGGCTCGTCGCAGCTGTCGGTCATACAGCCACAACGTACCCACGTCAAGTACAACAGCCACCGCCAGGATTGGGAGACTGCACAGAGGTTGCTGAAGGACTGACAGCACCTCGCGAGGCTAGCCCATGACGTTCCCCACAGCTGGATGGTTGGCGTACACCTGAAGCCAGGGATCACTCTGGCCGTCAGGGCTCCTCACCTTGGTACCACGCACCTGGGCCCACGACTGCGCCGACACCACGCGGGACCACTCCCTGAATGTCGTGATGTCCCGCGCCACCAGGGAACCGATCCACTGGTCGAAGGCCTGCGCCACCGCCGCCATCCAGTGAGGGAACAAGGAGAGGGCCTCGTCATGCTCGATGCACGACCGCAAGACCAGCAGTGCGTGCAGCGGTGCCCTCTGAAAGGTTGCCCGCAGGTCGCCGGGGAGGCCGGCAAACGGGTTCCACGGCGGACGCTGCAGGATCCTCCCTGCCGGCGGGCAGAAGGGTGTGTCACCTCGCAGGAACGCGTAAACCGCTCTCCTCCGATCTTGCATCGGCAGCTGCATGATCTGGGTGAGCCGATGGTTCCTGCGGGTATACACATCTTCCCCAATCTGGACCATGTCCTCCACAAAGAGCCTGGCCTTGGCAGGGCCCCAGGACGACGCCGCTCGCACCGCAGCGAACAGCCGCTTCAGGTCCCCGGGGACGACACCTGCCATCAGGGATTCAGTCCACCTGCAGCCGTGCTCCTTCACGCCACAAACTCCACCGCCCTGTCCGTCAGGGGTAGCTCCGCCGTGAACTCCTCCACACGCCTGCACAGGAGCCCAGCCACCTCCTCGTCCCGCGCACACAGGAGGCGCATGTGGCCAATGTCCTCCTCCGGCCCCCCACAGAAGATACAGGGGTGGGCTGGTATTGCCATACGCGTGAGCTTCTGTCTCCACCGTCGCATGACCTGCATGGTGGACAAGCGACCGTCACGTGCCCGCAGCATATTCCTGTGCGTTGGGCCGTGGTGCACAGCTCCCAGGGGCATCGCCTCGCAGGCGCCAGCCAGTGGCGTGTCCGCCCTGGTGCGTGCCGCTAGCGAACGCCACTCCATCTCCCGGACTTGCTGAAGGGCTTGCATGGATGGCACACGCGGCTCGAGCTCACCATTATCCCCCGGCACCAAGAGGATGGCGTGCTCCTTTGGCAGGACACGATGGACTGGCGGGGCCATTGCACGGGCCGCGGCAGAGTCCGATGCCTCGAGCGGGACCGCCGCCAAGTGCGAGCTCTGCCTCACCACCCAGTGGTGCGGCCCCCCAACTCGGCGTGGCAGCCGCCGCAGCCCCTCCACTATCCAGCTCAGTGCGTGCTGATTGACCAGATGTGATGTCGGCCCCTTGATGCCACGGTACAGGGCCTCCTGCGCCCTGCGGAGATGCGCTCCTATGACGGACACATCCACCACGTGTACCGTGCACGCTGACGGGGGCGTGTGCAACAAGTACGCCGCTGCGCCAATGATCTCTGCCTCCGGGACCGTGCCGTAGATGGCACCCGTCCACGTGGGGATGCCGTGGCTGGCCACCGCCACGTTTGTGGCGTCGTCTCCCTGGGGCGACGCGTCAGACGATGTGACTTTAGTCGCCACCGGCACCCAGCAGTACCGGTGGGGCTCCAGCCATGCCACGTCGGAGTGGGGGCTCTGCACCACCTTTCCCAGGGACGCCGCACTGGAGGCCCTGAGCTCTGGGGACAGGACCACCCTCGCTCCATACACCACATGTGGTCTCCAGGCCAGGTCACATCCGCAGACTGACTTTATGGCGTCCAGGGCGGTGGTATACTCCGCTCCCCAAACTGTTGCGGAGCAGGAAGGCTGGTATACCACCACAGACCCCTGCTCCACTGCGCCGCCATCACGCAACGACGTGACGGCGACGTGCGGATCGTGCGGCACGTTGGACATCCGGACCACTTCCGGGACCGAGTACTCATCCGGATCCGGGATTGGGCCTGCCGGCAGCAGTAGAACAATTGCCCATTCGCTGCACTTGAGCACCGCCGCGCACGCCCTGGAAAACGCTGGCCGCCCGTGCACAACCCACAGTGGTGGCGGGCTTATGCCGCCCCCGGCGTGAGGAGTGAGCAGGGGGACGGACGCCGGATCGTCTTGCTGTTGGTAGCCCTCAAAGACGTCCCCCAACAGAAACAGGAGGGCGGCTATCGGGACGAACGGCATGGACAACCCCGGGTTGGCCGGGTCCCATCCTTTCTCCCTGTATCCGCCCACCACATACAAGTCCCCCGCTGCGGACTGTCTATTGCGTTTGCTGGCCTTCTTTCGGCGCACCGGGTGTATTAGCCGGTGAGTCAACGGACCGGGCAGCTGCGGCCGGAAGACGTCGCGAAGCCCCGTGAGCCACACGTGGTCCAGCTGCTGGGGCCCTACTCCCGCGTGCGGAAGGTGCAGGTGGTCCTCATGGCACTCCTGAAGCTGGACCGCCCAGTGCCCAGGCGCAGGGCAGGGGAGCCGCGCATGCAGGAGGTCATTTGCGGGATCAGTCAGGGACTGTACTGTCGCATCTGTGCGGGGCCCCGATAGAATGCAGATGTCCCTACCCTTGAAGGTATAGGATTGGGACACCCACTTCCGCCCCGCCCACTGCACTTGCGGCAGATGGGCGTGTACACAGGAGTACACCGACGATGGCATGAGAAGCCCTACGCGCAACGTCCCCATCGCCCTGAGTACCCTGTCCACCCACGTATTGCCAGCGTGTGTGGCGAATGACGCAGAGGGCACCATGAACTGCCCGCACACTCCGTACTGCACGTGCATGTCTCGGAGCATGGCCCGCAGCTCATCCCGGACTGTCGTCGACCTGTGGTGGGTGAGCTGAGCCATGGTCGCTACGACGGAGTCGCGGCATATAACCTGGACATCCGCCAACCGTAGCCCGTGACCTGACCGCACCGCCACGTTGGACAGGTCATTGGGCAGCTTCTCGAACTGCAGGGCCGCAGCCTTGATGGCAGTATTCAGCTTGATCACCGCCTCTGCCGTGTCAGACAGGTAGGGCGCCGCGTACCGCAAGATGCCTCCAACCACAGCCGCCATCACCTCATGAGGCACCGACGCTGGCCCCAACGTGTTCTTGCACCAGCCCAGCAGGGCTTCACACCGGAGAACATGTTTCTCCTTCATGGTCGCCATCCCCCTGGGATCGAGGCGCAGGCCCAAGTATGGTACCGTGCCCTTGGCACGTAAGCATACCCATGGGGCCGCCGTGTCCCCCGGGTTCAGGTGTACCATAATCGAATGGATGCAAGCAGTATTGGCATAGGCGCATTTGCCCACGTTGAGGGACATGCCCATGTCCGTGAGATACCGTGCTATCGCCGCCGCATACTCCAGGAATTGCGGTAGGGAGTGCGCTATCAACAGGAGGTCATCACAGTACACCTGCACCAGGGGTGGCACCGCATGGCGAGCATCTCCCCGCGCCTTGCAGGCGAGGCTCCGCAGGAGAGGCTCGAAAAGGAGGAGGTAGAGCACAGCGCTCTCCGCACTGCCCTGCCGCAGGCCCCTGTGGAGTCGTATGCTCTGCGTCGGGCCGTGGACGGTGATGATGCGCACCAGAGAACCGCAGCTGAGGGTGTGGAAGAGCCTGATGAGCTCCTCTGGGACACCCATGTGGCGCAGGAGGAGCGCTAGCGCTCCGTGCGGCGCTGTGTCAAAAGCTTTTGACACATCGAAGGCCAGGACGTGGTTTTCCTCCAGCCCACGCTGCAGCCTGCGCTGGGCCAAGAACACCGGGGCAGCCGCCGTGGAGCCCGGCATGGCTCCAAACTGCCAGTCCGCGGCCAGTCCCTTGGGTGCCAGAACAGCTGTGAACCTTCGCATGAGGGGAGTCATGAGCATTCGCATGTCTTGCTGCCCCAGCGCTATCGGCCTGTACTCGTCCAGGTTGCCCGTGGCTGTGCCCTTGGGCATCAGCCAGATAATGGCCTCCTGCCAGGACTCCGGGACGTCCGCACCCCGCAGGATTGCCCTGTACGCATGCACCAGGAGCCCCTGCACCGGTTCAGGCAGCTCTGCTATGAGGGTAGCCGTGACCCGGTTGGACCCCGGAGCTTTGTCGTCCGCCACAGCCTGCCTCACGGCGTCTTTAAGGTCCTGCATGGTGTAGTCCTGTACCGACCTCCATTCCTCCGGCACCCCTGTGGGAATGTGGGCTCGGACATATATATATATATATATATATATATAAATACATCCTCCAATCTACACCCCTCTCCCAACTCTAGGTGGCTCCACCACACGGCTCTAAGGTACGGGCGAAGGGCACAAAGTGGTGCATACATGTGGTGGAAGGGGCTAAACTCGGTCAAAACGGGCTCAAAACGGGCTAAAAACACTTGTTTGAGCATCCCAAATGGTCCAGGATCACTTTTGGAAAAACGCTTTTTTGATTCATTTTTGACCCATTTTTGGTGCCAAAATGGCCAATTTTCAAGGTACTTTGGGATTTTCCATGAGCCCAAACCTGTCCCCACGGGCTCAAAGTGGGCTAAAACCACTTGTTTGAACATCATAAATGGTCCAGGATCACTTTTGGAAAAATGCTTTTTTCACCCATTTTTGACGCATTGTTGGTCCCAAAACGGCCCATTTTCGAGGTATTTCCGGATTTTCCATGCCCCAAAACGCGCCACCATGGGCTCAAAACGGCCTAAAAACACTTGTTTGAGCATTTCAATGGGTCTAGGAACAAATTTTGGAAAAAATCCTTTTTTTCGCCCCGGAGACCCTGGTGGACCCACCGTTGGCCCCCACTGTGCGTGGGCTGGCCAGGCCTCCGGCTGCACCAAGTGACCACTGGTACGGGGGTCTACGTGTCTTGTTGGGCGATTCTGAGGCTTCGAAATCACCAAAAGTGGGGGGTTGCGGGTGGACTAGGTGCCCTCCGAATTTGTTTTTGAGCCACGTAGCCCAAGATACGGCCCGTTCTTGGTTTCGGGGTGCTAGTGCACATTGCGCAGATTTTGGGGCTTTTTGGCGCCTTTTTGGGCAGTTTCTCGGACATATCTCGGAGTTAGAGGGTACCAAAGGTCCCTTGGTCATGAGAAAGTCAAGCCGCACGTGTAGTGTAGCAGCCATTTCCCTTCGTTTGGGCATTTTGCCCAGGTTCGGGGGCTATTTTGGGCGAAAAAAGGCTGTTTTTGGCCCAAAACTGCGCAGATTTGGGAGGGCACCTCCCGACTTGGCAAAGGAGGCATCCCGAGCTCCCGAAGATACCTACCTACCTCCCGACTTGGCGCCCCCGCCCCGGGGGGCCACCGGCTCAAAACTTGGATTTCGCAAGGGCACCACCTAGGCTCTAGGATGGCTAAAGTAGAGTCAACCCCGAGGCGACGGGAAGGTGCAGTGGCCAAAACAGAATGGTGACGTGCTTGCTTGTTGTTGTTGTTGCTTGTTGTTGCTTATTGTTGCTTGTTAGCTAAATTTAAGGGGAGAGGGGTGTAGTAATATATATATATATATATATATATATATATATACATATATATATATATATATATATATATATATATATTGTTGTTGTTGTTGTTGTTGTTGTGAAGGCACCCAGCACGTGCCGGCGGGAGAAATTGCCAGACACGCTCTCCCTGGGCAGAGCGCAAGGGAGCGGTCGGCCGGCGTCACGCTGGCTGGGCGTGTGCCGACAACGACCGAGGGGGGGGGGTGCGGGCCGCCGTGGTGTTGAGGGGGGGGGGTGCGCACGCACGGCGGAGGGAGGAGCCACCTGTGTGTGTTACCCTGGAGCCCACCCCCGCTGCGTGACGGTGGCGGGGTGGGGGGGCTGGATGGAGGGACCACCTGTTCGGGGAACTGCGGGGCCCCGATTCCCCTTGCTTCCGGCCGCCGCTCCCCCACGACAGGGGAGGGGGCAATCTGCCTGCGTGCCCCTGAACCGCACGAGCGCGGGCGTGGGGGGGCGCTGCCCGTTTCCCGTGGGGCCTGCACAGCACTGCTGGTGCGGCCCTTGCGTGCGGGGGTTCCTGTGGGGCCTGCACAGCACTGCTGGTGCGGCCCTGGCGTGCGGGGGTTGCTGTGGGGCCTGCACAGCACTGCTGGTGCGGCCCTGGCGTGCGGGGGTTCCTGTGGGGCCGGCACAGCACTGCTGGTGCGGCCCTGGCGTGCGGGGGTGCCTGATGGGCCTGCACAGCACAGCTGGTGCGGCCCTGGCGTGCGGGGGTTCCTGTGGGGGCTGCACAGCACAGCTGGTGCGGCCCTGGCGTGCGGGGGTTTCTGTGGGGCCTGCACAGCACTGCTGGTGCGGCCCTGGCGTGTGGGGGTTGCTGTGGGGACTGCACAGCACTGCTGGTGCGGCCCTGGCGTGCGGGGGTTCCTGTGGGGCCTGCACAGCACTGCTGGTGCGGCCCTGGCGTGCGGGGGTTCCTGTGGGGCCTGCACAGCACTGCTGGTGCGGCCCTGGCGTGCGGGGGTTTCTGTGGGGCCTGCACAGCACAGCTGGTGCGGCCCTGGCGTGCTGGGGGCGAGGGGGGGGGGGGAAGAAGGAGTGAGGGAGTAGGCCTGGGACCCCCGCCGGCGGTGGGGGGCCCGTAGTTGTCTTGACGTCACGGCGCGGGCTTGGTTCTCTCGCTGCACCTGGGAGGCGAAAACGAAGGGAGGGGACCGGGAGGGAGGGGCGGCGTGTGCGGGGAGAGGGGGGGGGGGGGGGCGTGGAAGGGGCGTGTGCGCGC
>OZ038378.1:138173764-138198764 GCA_964036045.1 Eutreptiella sp. 'Long Island Sound 2002' | reverse complement strand
GCGAACTACTCGCGTGCCTCCGAACCGCACAAGAGCGGGCGCGGAGGGGCGCTGCTCGAATCTTGTGGGGCCTGCACAGCACAGCTGGTGCAGCCCTGGCGTGCGGGGCCGGGGAGGGAGCGGCAGGCGGGGGCCAAGGGCCTGGACTGCGCGGAAGGTTGACGCAAAGCACCTGCAGCATGGGCTTGGAGGGGGAGATGGCCGCGGAGGGCGCACTGTATGGGCGGCCGCAACGCGCACTGAGGGCGTGGGGGGCATCTGCTCGGTGAGACCAGACTGCCTCCGGGCGGCCCTGCCGCGCACAGACGCTGGGGAGTGTGCAGCGGCACGGGGCGGAGCGCCGGGACACGTCGGGGCGTGGTGCGGCATTGCGCGGGGGCGTGGCTTGGCGGGGGCGTGGTATGGGGCGGCACAAGCGAAGGGCGGGGCGGCGAGGGGCTGTAACGCATGGCGGAATTGGCGCACAAACTGGGGCTGCGTTGGGGCCCAGCATGCGGGGCCGCCTACTCGCGGCACCGCATGCAGGGGCGCAACAGTGTGGGGCTGCACAGAGGCGCAGCGCGGGGCTGCGCAGGAGCGCGGCGTTGGGCTGCGCAAGAGCGTAGCATGGGGCTGCGCAGGGACGCAGCATAGGGCTGCGCAGGGGCGCAGCGTGGAGTTGCACAGGAGTGCAGCGTGGGGCCGCGTACTAACGCGGCATGGGGCTGGGCAGGGGCGTAGCGTGGGGCTGGGCAGGGGCGCAGCAGCGTGCGGCTGCGCTGGGGCGCAGCGCGGGGCAGCGCAGGGGCGCAACGTGGGGCTGCGCAGGGGCGCAGTAGCGTGGGGCTGCGCAGGGGTGCAGCGTGGGGCTAGGCAGGGGCGCAGCGTGGGGCTGTGCAGGGAGGCAGCGCGGGGCCGCACAGGAGTGCCGCGTCGGGCTGCGTATGGGCGCGGCATGGGGCCGTGCAAGGGCGCGGCGCGGGGCTGCGCATAGGCGCAGCGTGGGGCTGCGCAGGGGCGCAGCAGTGTGGGGCTGCGCAGGGGCGCAGCGTGGGGCTGCGCAGGGGCGCAGAAGCGTGAGGCTGCGCAGGGGCGCAGCGCGGGGCTGCGCCGGCGCGCGGCATGGGGCCGTGCAGGGGCACAGCACCGTGGGGCTGCGCAGGGGTTCAGCGTGGGGCGGCGCAGGGGCGCAGCAGCGTGGGGCTGTGCAGGGGCGCAGCGCGGGGCTGCGCAGGGGCGCAGCTGCGTGGGGCTGCGCAGGGGCGCAACTACGTGGGGTCGGGCAGGGGCGCAGCGTGGGGCGAGGCAGGGGCGCAAGATGGGGCTTCGCAGGGGCGCAGCAGCGTGGGGCTGCACAGGGGCGTGGGGCTGCGCAGGGGAGCAGCGGTGTGGGGCTGCGCAGGGGCGCAACGTGGGGCTGGGCAGGAGCGTAGCGTGGGGCTGCGCAGGGGCACAGCAGTGAGGGGCTGCACAGGGGCGTGGGGCTTCGCAGGGGCGCAGCGTGGGCTTGCGTAGGGGCGCAACAGCGTGGGGCTGCGCGGGGGCCCGGCATCGGGCCGCGCAGGGGCGCGGCGCAGGGCTGCGCAGGGGCGCACTAGCATGGGGCTGCGCAGAGGCGCAGCGTGGGGCTGCGCAGGGGTGCAGCGCGGCGCAGCGCAGGGGCGCAACGTGGGGCTGCGCAGGGGCGCAGTAGCGTGGGGCTGCGCAGGGGCGCAGCGTGGGGCTGGGAAGGGGCGCAGCGCGGGGCTGGGCAGCGGCGCAGCGTGGGGCCGCGCAGGAGTGCAGCGTGGGGCCGCGTATCGGCGCGGCAATAGGGCCTTGTAGGGGCGAGGCGCGGGGCTACGCATGGGCGCAGCGTGGGGCTGCGCAGGGGCGCAGCTTGTGGCTGGGTAGGGGCGCAGCAGCGTGGGGCTGCGCAGGGGTGCAGCGCGGCGCAGCGCAGGGGCGCAACGTGGGGCTGCGCAGGGGCGCAGTAGCGTGGGGCTGCGCAGGGGCGCAGCGTGGGGCTGGGAAGGGGCGCAGCGCGGGGCTGGGCAGCGGCGCAGCGTGGGGCCGCGCAGGAGTGCAGCGTGGGGCCGCGTATCGGCGCGGCAATCGGGCCGTGTAGGGGCGAGGCGCAGGGCTACGCATGGGCGCAGCGTGGGGCTGCGCAGGGGCGCAGCGTGGGGCTGCGTAGGGGCGCAGCAGCGTTGGGCTGCGCAGGGGTGCAGCGTGGGGCTGCGCGGGGGCGCGGCACGGGGCCGTGCAGGGGCGCAGCAGCATGGGGCTGCGCAGGGGCGCAGCCTGGGGCTGCGTAGGAGCGCAGCGTGGGGTTGGGCAGGGGCGCAGCGTGGTGCGGCGCAAGGGCGCAGCAGTGTGGGGCGGCGCAGGGGCGCAGCAGTGTGGGGCTGCGCAGGGGCGCAGCGCGGGGCTGCGCAGGGGCGCAGCGTGGGGCTGCGCCGGGGCAAAGCGCGGGGCTGCGCAGGGGCACAGCTCGGGACTGCGCATGGGCGCAGCGTGGGGCTGCGCCGGGGCGCGGCATGGGGCCGTGCAGGGGCGCAGCAGCATGGGAGTGCGCAGGGGCGCAGCGTGGGGCTGCGTAGGGGCTGCGCAGGGGTGCAGCGTGGTGCGGCGCAGGGGCGCAGCAGTGTGGGGCGGCGCAGGGGCGCAGCAGTGTGGGGCTGCGCAGGGGCGCAGCGTGGGGCTGCGCAGGGGCGCATCGTGGGGCCGCGCAGGAGTGCGGCGTGGGGCAACGTATGGGCGCGGCATGGGGCCGCGCAGGGGCGCGGCGCGGGGCTGCGCAGGGGCGCAGAGTGCGCCTGCGCAGGGGCGCAGAAGGTCGGAGCTGCGCAGGGGCGCAGCGCGGGGCGGCGCCGGCGCGCGGCATGGGGACGCGCAGGGGCGCAGCAGCGTGGGGCCGCGAAGGGGTGCAGCATGGAGCGGCGCAGGGGCGCGGCAGCGTTCGGCTGTGCAGGGGCGCAGCAGGGGGCTGCGCAGGGGCGCAGCTGCGTGGGGCTGCGCAGGGGCGCAACTACGTGGGCCGGACAGGGGCACGGCGTGGGGCTAGGCAGGGGCGCAGTGCGGAGCTTCGCAGGGGCGCAGCAGCATGGGGCTGCGCAGGGGCGTGGGGCTGCGCAAGGGAGCAGCAGTGTGGGGCTGCGCAGGGGCGCAGCGTGGGGCTGGGCAGGAGCGTAGCGTGGGGCTGCGCAGGGGCACAGCAGTCAGGGGCTGCGCAGGGGCGTGGGGCTGCGCAGGGGCGCAGCGTGGGCTTGCGTAGGGGCGCAACAGCGTGGGACTGGCAGGGGCGCAGCGTGGGGCTGCGCGGGGGCGCGGCGCGGGGCTGCGCAGGGGAGCAGTAGCATGGGGCTGCGCAGGGGCGCAGTAGCATGGGGCTGCGCAGGGGCGCAGCGTTGGGCTGTGCCGGGGCGAAGCGCGGGGCTGCGCAGGGGCACAGCGCGGGGCTCTGCAGGGGCGCAGCGTGGGGCTGGGCAGGGGCCCAGCATTGTTGGGCTACGCAGGGGCGCAGCGTGCGGCTGTGCAGGGCCGCAGGGTGAGGCCGCGCAGGAGTGCGGCGTGGGGCCACGTATGGGCGCGGCATGAGGCTGCACAGGGGCGCGGCGCGGGGCGGCGCAGGGGCGCAGTGTGGGGCTGCGCAGGGGCGCAGCAGCGTGGGGCTGCGCAGGGGCGCAGCGCGGGGCCGCGCCTGCGCGCGGCATAGGGCCGTGCAGGGTCGCAGCAGCGTGGGGCTGCGCAGGGGCGCAGCGTGGGGCGGCGCATGGGCGCAGCAGCGTGGTGCTGTGCAGAGGAGTAGCGTGGAGCTGCGCAGGGGCGCAGCTGCGTGGGCCCGGGCAGGGGCGTAGTGTGGGGCTTCGCAGGGGCGCAGCAGCGTGGGGCTGCGCCAGGGGCGTGGGACTGCGCAGGGGAGCAGCAGCGTGGGGCTACGCAGGGGCGCAGCGTGGGGCTGCGCAGGGGCGCAGTGTGGGGCCGTGCAGGGGCGTGGGGCTGCGCAAGGGCGCAGCTTGGGGCTTTGTAGGGGCGCAGGAGCGTGGGGCTGCGCCGGGGCGCGGCATGGGGCCGTGCAGGGGCGCAGTGCGGGGCTGCGCAGCGGCGCAGCAACCTGGGGCTGCGCAGGGGCCTGGGACTGCGCAGAGGTGCTGCGTGCAGCTGCGTATGGGCACGGGGCGGAGCCGCGCAGGGGCGCAGCAGCCTGGGGCCGCGCAGGGGCGCAGCAGCATGGGGCTGCGCAGGGGCGTGGAGCTGCGCCCGGGCGCAGCGGCGTGGGGCTGCGCAGCGGCGTGGGGCTGCGCAGGGGCGTGGGGCTGCGCAGAGGTGCTGCGTGGGGCCGCGTATGGGCGCGGCGCGGGGCCGCGCAGGGGCGCAGCAGCGTGGGGCTGCGCAGGGGCGTGGGGCTGCGCAGAGGTGCTGCGTGGGGCCGCGTATGGGCGCGGCGCGGGGCCGGGCAGGGGCGCAGCAGCGTGGGGCTGCGCAGGGGCGCAGTAGCCTGGGGGCGAGCAGCGGCGCAGCGCGGGGCTGCTCAGAGGCACAGCGTGGGGTTGCGCAGGGGCGCAGCAGCCGGGGGCTGCGCATGGGCGCAGCAGCCTGGGGCTGCGCAGGGGTACAGCAGCCTGGGGCTGCACAGGGGCGTAGCAACCCTGGGCTGCGCAGGGTCGCAGCAGCGTAGGGCTGCGCTGGAGCGCAGCGTGGGGCTGCGCAGGGGCGCAGCAGCGTGGGGCTGCGTAGGGGCACAGCAGCGCGGGGCTGCGCAGAGGCAAGCGTGGGGCTGCGCTCGGGTTGTACGCTGCGCAAAGGTGTTGTATGGGGCTGTGCAGGGGCGCATCCCGGGGCTGCGTAGGGGCGCAGCGTGGGGCTGCGCAGAGGCGCAGCAGCGTGGGGCCGCGCAGGGGCACAGCAACGTGGGGCTGTGCAGGGGCGCAGCGTGGGGCCGTGCTTGGGTCGTACGCTGCGCAAAGGCGTTGTATGGGGCTGTGCAGGGGCGCAACGTGGGGCTGCGTAGGGGCGCAGCGTGGGGCCGCGCAGGGGCGTAGCAGCGGGGGATTGCGCAGGGGCGCAGCAGCGTGGGGCTGTGCAGGGGCACAGCAGCGTGGGACTGCGCAGGGGCGCAACGGCGTGGGGCTGCGCGGTGACGCAGTAGCGCGGGCCTGCGCAGGGGTGTAGCAGCGAGGGCTGTGCAGGGGCGCAGCAGCGTGGGGTGTGCAGGGGCGTAGCAGTGTGGGCGCAGCAACCTGGGGCTGCGCAGGGGCGCAGCAGCGTGGGGCTGCGCTGGGGCGCAGCGTGGGGCTGCGCAGGGGCGCAGCAGCGTGGGGCTGCGTAGGCGCGCAACAGCGCGGGGCTGCGCAGGGGCACAGCGTGGGGCTGCGCTTGGGTTGTACGCTGCGCAAAGGTGTTGTACGTGGCTGTGCAGGGGCGCAGCGTGGGGCTGCGAAGGGGCGCAGCAGCGTGGGGCTGCGCAGGGTGCAGCAGCTTGGGGCCGCGCAAAGGGGCTGCGTGGGGCGGCGCAGTGGTGGGGGGCTGCGTAGGGGCGCAGCGGCATGGGGCTGTGCTGGGGCGCAGCGTGGGGCTGCACAGGGGCGCAGTGCGGGGCTGCACAGGGGCGCAGCGTGGGGCTGCGCAGGGGCGCAGCAGCGTGGGGCTGCGCAGGGGCGCAGCGCGGGGCTGCGCAGGGGTGCAGCGTGGGCCTGCGCAGAGGCGCAGCGCGGGGCTGCGCAGGGGCCCAGCAGCGTGGGGCTGCGCAGGGGCGTGGGGCTGCGCAGAGGTGCTGCGTGGGGCTGCGGGGGGGTGTGGGGCTGCGCCGGAGCGCAGCATGGGGCCGCGTATGGGCGCGGCGCGGAGCCGCGCAGGGGCGCTGCAGCGTGGGGCGGCGCAGGGGCGCAGTAGCCTGGGGCCGCACAGGGGTGCAGCGCGGGGCTGCGCAGGGGCGCAGCAGCGTGGGGTTGCGCAGGGGCGCAGCAGCCTGGGGCCGCGCAGGGGCGCAGCGCGGGGCTGCGCAGGGGCGCAGCAGCGTGGGGCTGCGCAGGGGCACATCAGCGTGGGGCTGCGCAGGGGCGCAGTGAGGGGCTGCGCGGGGGCGCATCATGGGGCCGCGAGTGGGCGCGGCGCGGAACCGCGCAGGGGCGCAGCAGCGTGGAGCTGCGCTGAGGCTCAGCAGCCTCGGGCCGCGCAGGGGCGCAGCGTGGGGCTGCGCAAGGGCGCAGCGTGGGGCCGCGTATGGGCGCGGCGCGGAGCTGCGCAGGGGCGCAACATCGTGGGGCTGCGCTGAGGCACAGCTTGGGGCTGCGCAAGGGGCGCAGCAGCATGGGGCTCCGTAGGGACACAGCAGCATGGGGCTGGGCAGGGGCGCAGCAGCGTCAGGCCGCGCAGGGGCGCGGCGCGGGGGTGTGCAGGGGCGCAGCGTGGGGCTGCGCAGGGGCGCAGCATGAAGCCGCGTATGGGCGCGGCGCGGGGCTGCGTAGGGGCGCAGCAGCGTGGGGCTGGGCAGGGGCGCGGCAGCGTGGGGCTGCGCAGGGGCGCAGCGACCTGGGGCTGCGCAGGCGTGCAGCAGCGTGGGATTGCAGAGGGGCGCAGCAGCGTGGGGCTGCGCTGGGGCGCAGCAGCATGGGGCTGCGTAGGGGCGCAGCAGCGCGGGGCTGGGCTTGGGCGCAGTGTGGGGCTGCACAGGGCCGTAGCAGCGTGGGACTGTGCAAAGGTGTTGTATGGGGCTGCGTAGGGGCGCAGCGTGGGGCTGCGCAGGGGCGCAGCAGCGTGGGGCCGCGCAGGGGCGCAGCAGCGTGGGGCTGTGCAGGGGCGCAGCAGTGTGGGGCTGCGCAGGGGCGCAGCAGTGTGGGCTGCGCAGGGGCGCAGTAGTGTGGGGCTGCGCAGGGGCGCAGCAGCGAGGGCTGTGCAGGGGCGCAGCAGCGTGGGGCTGCGCGGGGGCGCAGCAGCGTGGGGCTGCGCAGGGGCGCAGCAGCATGGGGCTGCGCAGGGGCGCAGCGTGGGGCTGCGCATGGGCGCAGCAGCATGGGGCTGTGCAGGGGCGCAGCAGCGTGGGGCTACGCAGGGGCACAGCAGTGTGGGGCTGCGCAGGGGCGCAGCGGCGTGGGGCTGTGTAGGGGCACATCAGCGTGGAGCGTGGGTGGTTGTTGGGTGTGGTGTCAGGTGAGTGGGAGGATGGAGGGGGGCGTGTGACTGGGGTGTGAGTCGGGGGTGGGGAGGGGCGGGTGGGAGGGGGGTAGGAAAAGGCCGAGGCAAGCGCTGGAGGCCCATAGGCTCCGGCATGCAGAGCGAACAGTGCTACCGGCAGTGGCGCAAAGTAAGAAGGGGGGGGGGGCGCCGGGCGTGGCGTGGGTGGGGGCTGTCGCTCGGCGTGGTGTACGTCGCGCGGTGGTGACGGTCGGGGGAGAGGGATGGGGGGTGCGTCTGGCGAGGGGAGGGGTAAGGCGGCGCTGTCCGGATTGCGGTGTCCGGTGCAGCGTGTCAGGGGTGCGGGGCGAGGGTGCTCGACAGACGTCAGTCCAGGGCAGGGCCCCAGGGAAGTGGCCGTGTGTTGCGGTGGTGGGCGAGTCCTGCTACCGGCGTCCTACTACGAGGAAGTGATGAGCATGTAGACTGCACGGGAACTGAGGCCGGAGAGCCTGGGGCGGGGGCATGGGGCGCTGGCGGCGGGTTATCTCCAGCTGGGATGGCCGGGGTGCCCTGGGGTCCCGTGGGGGCGGAGGCTCCCCACGT
This sequence comes from Eutreptiella sp. 'Long Island Sound 2002', assembly GCA_964036045.1. Lineage (NCBI taxonomy): Eukaryota > Euglenozoa > Euglenophyceae > Eutreptiales > Eutreptiaceae > Eutreptiella > Eutreptiella sp. 'Long Island Sound 2002'. The sequence goes on along the minus strand of OZ038378.1, from coordinate 138,191,084 downwards.
CAGCCGGGTGCGAAACCACGACCTGTTTTTCCGTCACCGAAGTTCTTAGGTTTCTACCCTAGGAACTCACCCGCCACGGGGACTGTGGGCCGGGACGGCCAAGGGGGATGACCATGAAGAGGAAGCGGGGGGCGGAGGTGAGCCTGGCGGTCGGCACCTTCCCTCGGCCCGGGGGAGGCCGTTGCCCAGAGCTATTACCTCCTTCCTGTGGCCGTGGTGCGGCAGTGGGTGGTGGTGCGGTACCCCCGAACGGGTGTCCGTGCCCGGTGCCGTGGGTACGGACCCCCGTTGGGGGCGGGTACGAAGCGCCCGGTCGCCTCGCCCCGCCTGCAGAACAGTCCGCCAAGCGCCTCTAGGCCTTTAGCGCCAGCTCGTGTGGGGGGGGGCGCTTGGGGCAGTGCGGGGGCCCTCCAGACTCCTGGCGGCCCGCACTGCCTGTATAACGAAACAAGGGCGACGCGGGCTCGCACCGCACGTGCGGGCCGCGCCGCCCCAGCCGGGGTGGGGGACAGGGGGGGGGGGACTGGGGGTCGAGTCAGGTGGGACCACTCACCGGCGGGCTCCACAACCCTCCACACTGGAGTCACAGTGTAAGGGGTTCCTGGGGCCCCGCCCAGGGTCCTTGGGTCCCCACCCAGGGTTCTGGGGGCCCCACCCGGGGGACGTCGGCTTCCCCGGTTCGGGCACTGTGTGCGGGGCGCGGGCAAGGGAGGCGTGGGCGGGAGGGCAAAGGCCGGTCGCGGCCATGACACATGGTGCATGGGGAGGGAGGTATGACTCATGCAACGCCATGATGCACGCATCAGGGGGAAGGGGGGGCAAGGCCTGGACCCCCACCGCGTATGGGGGGTCCCCTTGTCAGCCAGGCGTCCGACCGTCGGCGGCTGCGATAGCTCACCTCGGTGGCGTCGGTAACCTGAGAAAGGAGGTGCGGGGAAGTGGAGGGGCGGCAGGGGTGTGGTGCGCACGCTCGGGGGGGGCTGTGGGCTGGTGGGAGGGCGTGCGCGTGGGGGGGTGGGGATGCGGTGAGCTCAGCCGCGAGCGTCACCGTGTTGCTGACCGGGGCAGAGGAGCGGCCGGGGCTGGCCAAAGTCGGCCGGGGAGCCCGGGGCGCTCGTGGTGCTGGGGGCCGCGGTCAGCGGTGGGGCCCGCACCCCGCTCGGCGGGGACGAATCCCGCCGAGCACCATCCACGGGGGAGACCCCTGGTGGAAGCGGGGAAAGTGCCGCACCGTCCCCTCGCGGCCGAACCGGACCGGGACGGGCCCGCCGGATGGATAACGGGGGGGCGGGCGGGGCTGGGCACCGGCACTCTGGGGCCCGGGTCCCTGGCGGTTGTGGGCCGGCGCGAAGGAGACCTAGCGGGCCCCTTGGCTGTGGCTGGTGAGGGTGGGCGTGGAAGGGCCGGGCGGGCTCGGGGGCGAACCCCGAGAGGCCCTCAGGGGCAGGGCGAGGGCTCCCGAGGGCGGCCATTCCTTGGGAGGGGGGGGAGGGGTGGCTCCCTGCCCGGGGAACGACGGGGGCCCCTCTTGAGCGAGGGGGGGGAGCTGGCGTGTATTGCCCGGTGTAGGGCCATGTGTAATCATGGCCGCGCGGCATGGGACTATATCCCCAACCCTCCGCGCCGGAGTCCCTTTGTGGGGGGGTCGTGAAGGGGGAGGGGGGGGGTTGGCGGTTGTCGTGTGCACCCCCCCTCGTTGGGGGGGGGTTGCCGGTGGGAGCCTTGTCCGGCATGGCCGTAAAACCGGTTGGCGTCCCCTGGGCTCGTGGGCCCCTTCGAGGAAGAACCTCGGATTCGCCGGGGGGGACTCCGCTATATATATATATATATATATATATGTATGTATATGTCCGAAAACCTGGGGGGGGGGTCATTGGCCCTTTTCGGTGGTTTTGATGGTTTCGGGTCCGGGGCGGTCGGATCTTTCGAGAATTATGCGGTGTTGAGGGTACCCCCCCCCCCCTATTTTGAGGTCGCCTGATTCATTTCTGAAGTCCTCAGCTCATGGCTTGCCGATATGTTTGAGAAAATCTGGATTTTGTTGAAATTTTGGCCATTTTCGTCTGCTAGTGCCACGCTGGGCCAGAATTGCAATATCCACGTCACCAGCACCGCTTTTTCTAGAGTTTTGGTGGGTTAGGCACCCCTCCCCCCCTATTTTGGGGGTCAGAAATTCATTTTGGAAGGTGATGGGGTGTGGTCTAATGGTATGTTGCGGCTATTCCCGCCTCTTTTCTGTTTGTTGCATATTCTTGGTGCCTAGAGATCGACAGATTCAAACGCGACACAACCCGTGACCATCCCGGCCCAATTTCTCAAACATACCGTCCCCTACCCCACCCCAACCCATACATCTCTGAAAAGCCCTCTCCAACATTGTTCCGAAAAGGTACAATACACCCCCCTTCAGGAACACCATGCTCCGTAAAATCAACCGACACTGTACGGCACGCCAAAACAAGGCAGCAGAACCCTGCGTAGACCTGCTGAAAACCCCCAAACCTCGGACACTCTCGGCCGAGTTTCTCAAAAATATGGTGACGTACCCCCCCCCAACCCGTACATCTCCGAAAGCCCCTCCTCAAGACCATTTCAAAAAGGTATAAATACCTCCCCCTACTAGACACGTAGCAACAAAAAAAAAGTCAACACTGGCAAAAATCCATCAAAACCATCAATGAACCCCCTCCCCAAGGTTTTCGGACATATATATGTATGTATGTATATATATATATATATATATATATATATATATGACCTTTCCGAGTGTCTATTTTTTTTCGATGTCCTGCAGGTTCTTGTGATGGATCCCCCCCGGTGACCACGCGCCGCGGGGGGTACAGTGAAACCCTGGCCGGGGGGCAGCCGGGGCCTGCCAGGGCCGCGCCCCCGGCGGCTTATGACTTGGCCACCCGCGGCAGCGGCTCCTGCGGGACTTGTGTCAGCGGCGGGCGGCCGCAGCGTGGTGCCGCACTAGCGGCACGTGAGATTCAACGTCGGTGCTCGTGGGCCCAGGTGCGTGCCGTGTACCGTGCGTGCAATGTGCCTGCATCGTGTCGTGTCCTGTACAAGGGGAGGGTAGGGCTGCCTAGCAATAGGCGGGAGCCGGGAGAACCGAGGGTCCCAAGGGGCACAAACGACGAACGAGGGCGAAGAGAGGGAGTGGGGATGCCAAGCACAATGCTCTGCACCGTGCGCGTACAATTGGAGGGAGCAGGAGGGGAAACAAAGCCGGAACGAGAGGGCGACCAGGGGCAAGCAAGGGCCAGATGAGAGCAGAGGGTGCCCCGCACCTTGTAGTGTACCGTGCGCAGGAGAGGGCACGCACAGGGAGCGAGGGAGGGAACAAGGGCCAAAGAGGGGCAAGCCACGCATCGTGTCGTGTATCGTGCGCGCAGCGCCTCTTTTGCAAGCCGACGCATGGTACGTGTGGTCTGTGCATGCAAGTGCGGAACCACGCCAATGGGGCCGGGGACGTAAAGCTAGGCAATCAACGGGCCAGGCAGGCGTCCAAGAAGACAAGGACGGTGTATCCGGATGTATCCGAGGAAAGGTGAGTGTCGTGCATCATGCTCAGAGGGCGGAGGCGCACAGGGAGTAGGGGTAGGGCAGAGCACGAGGGGAAAGGAAGGGACAGAGCGAGCCAAGGAGGGGAGAGAAGCAGAGGGGACGAGATAGGAGCACAGAGGGGGCCAGAGGGCAAACGACAGAGGGGGCGGGGAGCCCAGAGGGTTGCAGTGCACCGTGCGCGCAACGCCAAGAGGGACCGGGGCACGGGGAAGAGAGGGTGCCCTGCACATTGTTGTGTAGCGTGCGCGTGAGAGGGAGAGCGAACGCAGAGGGGCCAAAGGGTAAGCACAGGGCAGACAAGGGAAGAGAGAGAGAGAGAGAGAGGGAGCGGTGGAGCAAGCAGTAGTGCAGCGTGGCGTGTAACTTGCGCGCAGTGACTCTGTCCAGAACCGACGTATATTGGCGGAGCCCCAGGTGCGGGCTCATGCAAGTAGAGAGCCAGCAGCTAGGGAAAGGATGCCAAGGCGGCGTCCCGCGAGCGGCGGGGCAGCAAACATGGCCCAGATTGAGGCAGAGACGAGATGACCAACCCACAGAAAGAGGAAAGAGCCTGGTAGAGTGTCCTGCAACGTGCCAGGGAAGGAGCGGGACGGAGGAGGAAAAAGAGGGACAACAGGAAGAACAGGCAGACAGGCGAGGGAGAGCACAGAGTGAAGGGCAGAGAGGGCCGCAGAAGGGAGGGGGCCAGCGAGGGCCCGCGGAGGGAGAGGAAGCAGACGGGAGGTGAGGGTGGGAAGAGAAAGGGGAAGTGGGCTTGCCGCGCATGGTGTCGTGCAACTTGTTCGTCATGAACATGCATACATGCATATGCGTACATGCAACTGACCTATGCAGCAGAAGTGGCTAGCAGGACCGGCAGAGGCAGTTGGTGACGTGACCCAACGGCGCCATCCGTTGGGCCAGTGGGAGGACCCGTGCCTGGGCGCGCAGAGGGGGCGGGCACCAGTGGCGCCATCCACTGGATCCCCTGCGGAGGATGAAGCCTGGACCATCCGGACGGCGCGCAGAGGGGATGGGCACCAACGGCGCCATCCGGTGCGCTCCCTACGGCATTGACTATGTAGACTAACTAGGTGGCCAGGGGATGCCACAATAAATCCCCCATCTGTCACTCCGCGCCACTGCCATAGGACCTCAGGGGCCTCCATCGCGCTCGGGGGTGGCAGTGGCCCCGAGGGCGAGAGCGCACGGCCGCTTCGTAGCCGCCACTTCCCACAGACTGATACCACGGCAACGGTATCGGGATGTGTGGAAGTGGGGACAAAGGCACCAGGGACAGGATGGGTGGTCAGCCCCCCCCGGGCTGTTTGGTGCCGAGACACGGGCCCTCCCCTCAACAAGGGCGGCGGATGGCACAAGAAGCGTACGAGGCGTACGGTGAGTCCTCCCCGCTGCCCGCACCTCATCATCAACCGTCTCCAACCGGGTATGTACCTCCTCCAGTAAGTAAGGCACAGGAGGGAGTAGGCACGGGACACTAAAGACATGAGCGAGACCGGGCGACTACCGCCAAGTGGACAGGAAACCATTCCAACAGACAGCGAAAATTGTGGTTCCTGTGTGTTGATGGATTGTGCTTGCATTGTGCGTGCATCATGCTTGCGGCCAGCGGCGGGGACACGGGGCACGAAGGGCACCGGAGGGAGCGAAGAAGCAAACCCCCCCTCCCCCCACTGGGCGCACACGAGGGGAACTGCGGCAAGCGGGGCGGACAAGAAGGGCGGAGCGAACAGAAAAGGAGCAGCCCCCCCTCCCCCCCCGCGGACAAGTGCCGCGCCACGCCCTCGCATCGTGCCCGCAACGTGCATGCCCCGGAGGAAAGGACAACACTCCAAATACCAGCAGCCAGCCAAACTGTGTGGTGATGGAATGTGCTTGCATTGTGCGTGCATCATGCCTGCCTCCAGCGGCGTGGACACGGGGCACGAAGGGCACCAGAGGGAGCCAAAAAGCAACCCTCCCCCCGACAGAACCAGTACGAGGGGAACCGTAGCGAGCAGGGCGGCCAAGAAGGGCAGAGCGAACAGACACGGAGCAAGCCCCCACCCGCGGACAAGTGCCGCGCCACGTGCTTGCATCTTGCCCGCAACGTGCATGCCACGGAGGAAAGGACAACACGAGCGCCTCCCTACCCCGGCCCCTCAGGAAGGGGACGAGGGCAGCATGGGGACGCAAAAGAGAGGCAGGAGAAATGGGGGGGGGGGGGGCACATGGGCGAACTCAGGGCTGGAGAGAGTGACGGGCGGCCCAAACCTGAAGCCGGCCCAGAAACTGACAAGCAAAGTGCCAGTGCGGGGAAGAGCGGAGGGAGAGAGCGGGGGACAAGCAGGACACAGCAGGTGCCCGGGAGAGCAGAAAGGAGCGCGGGAAGGGGGAAACACAAGGGTAGAGAGCTGACAGGCAGGGGCCAAGACTGCGGGAGGGGGGGGTTGGGACGAATGACCCACAGGGGACGATGGCAAGGGGCCCAGCCTCAGGGGTTTGGCCCCCCCCCCCGGTGACGGTATCGGCCCCAGCTGAGCACACGCAATAAGGTGGGATACGCCCGGGACCGTTGGTCAGCGGCCCGAGGTGGCACCGGCCTGGTAGGGTGACCAATGGGCCTGACCAGGAGCACTCCCAACGGCACGTACTGCGGTTCGTGTCCAGTGAGGGGCTGCGGGTAGGGCACACCGTCCATCGGGGCAGGCAAGAGACACGCCTATCCCGCAAGGGCTCCCCTGCGACCCACAGTGTACCCGACCCCGGTGTGGGGAACGGCCGGAGTACCTGGCTACGACGCAGGTCCATTTGTACGGGGTGGGTACAAATGGACGGCCCGTACAACAGCGTTACACCCTGATGGGGAGTGCAAGCATCGGCCCCCCCAAGGGGAAACTCCAGCGGATGGGACCCGAGCCAGCGTAAGACAGCCCCCCCCCCCCACCCAACCACACCAAACACCCACCATAGCCCGGGTAGCCCCGAGGCGGGCACCAGGGGGGCAACACCAAAGACAGTGGAGCTAGAGAGGGGAGGGGGGGGGCACGTAGGAGGACAGGAGAAAGCAACAGTGTCGCGCAACGTGTCGTGCAACATGCAGCCAGCGGGACGCGGGCCGGGCCACCCCGCGTCAACCCGATCACCCATGTCCATAGCTCGCACAGTCTTCAATAGCTAAATGTCGCTTCCTGTCCCCACCAATCCCGTGCAGTTGTCGTCCTTCCGGCGACGTGCCCGGCGCCTGGTAGACACGGTTTCTGATCTCGTCAGACACGGGCCGCACACATATGCGGCATTCCAGGCGCGCGTGGACGCCGATCGTCCGGCTAGGGACAACAGATGGGACCGTTTCGTCGACATCTGCTTGCGGGAGGTGTTGGCTCGCGATCCCCCCCCGTACAAACATTCAGGCGCAGTTCGCAGCAGGCATGGTGCCATTCGGGGTACACTTGCTCAACCGACTACTCCGACGTCTACAAGATGATCTCGGACAGCTCGAGGACGCGAAGCGCGGGCGGCCCCCGATGGGGCCGGTGGGGCGGGTTGGCCGGGGTATGCGGCGCCGGGCGCATTTCCGATGCCTCCACCCCAAGGCCTCGTGCCCCTGCCATTCCCGCCTTTTGGCGCCCACCACCACCACCAACTCCATCACCATCACCTGTTCTACCACCCCCCCGGGTTCCCCATGATGCAGCATCACTTCCCAAAACAACAACGTGCACCCGACTGCTTTGCCACAGCTCCCCATCCACCATCACCATCACCATCACCATCACCATCCACACCAGCATGTGGCTTACCCACATCCCTTGCAACAACCGCAGCATGCGTTCGCTCAGCCGCCGCAACATGCGGTGCCGGCCTCCCCCACAGCACAAGTGGGGGATCCGACGGAGGCTGCTCTCGGTGCGCAAGCGACATCCGCGCCCCCGTCACTTCCTGCACCGGGACTGGGAGTCCAGCAGCCGGGGGAGTCGTACGGAGAGGCGCACCGCGTACCGCAAAGCGCGGCGGGGGGGACGACTCGCGTTGGGACGCCGGGGGCGCAGACGACTGAGCCACCCCTGGCGGTGCCCCTGGCGGGACATACTGCACCGGGACCTCCACCACAGGTGACCCCGGCACCGGAGCCGGCCATGCCACAAGGGGCTCTGCCTGTGGTGCCGGGAGGGCCCATGCCGGTGCTGGGTGGTCCGGCCCCTGCGCACAGGGTGCAGGACGCGCCCCCCATAGGGGGACTTACAGCGGAGGTGCAAGCGGCGCATGCAACGCATGAAGCAGCCGCGGTCCGCCCGCGAGACATCGGCGAGCTACTCGCGCAGGCTTTGGACGTGTACCAACAGGAAGCCGCGGGAGGCGAGGGAGCCGCGCAGGTGGTACCGGGGAGTGAGGCTGACGTTGGCGAGTTGATCGCGCAAGCACTCGCAGCTGTCACCCCGAGGACGGAGGAGGCCAACGAGGAGCCGTCGGAGGGGGCTGACTCGGAGGGACAGGGTACAGAGCGGGGAGTACAGGAGACGCAAGCAAGGGCGACGGACAGTGGGGCCGTGGAGCCAAGCGGGGAGCGTGCCAAGGTTGAAGGAGTGGGGGACTGGATGTGTGAGTGGCAAGAAAGGCTCCAGGTGGCACCGGGTGAGCCGTGTCCGGCGGGGCTGGTGTACAGCATGGACCTCCATGGGGGCACTAGCTGTGCCCGACTGCCCGACAACTTGCGGGCACGGCTGGACGCAGTGGAGGCAGCGAGAGGGGCCAGGGCGCTGACGAGCGGCCTCTGGCACCCTTTCCCCCGCGACCGGATACGCCACCAGCGCTGATTGCGGCTGGGGACGAAGAGGAGGAAGAGCAAGAGGCGGAAAACAAGGGGGACGAAGAGGCGTACGGGCCTGGCGAGTCGGTGCTGGCCCTCATGTACGAGGAGGATGCCGGGCCTGACGTCTACGCCGGCATGGACGTGGACCCCGCGAATGCGCAGCTGCTGCCCATGCCCGCTGCGGGTCCGCCGCCTCCCCTAGGGAGCTGTGAGCAGCGGCACTGCAGGTTCCATGCGGCTGAAGGTGCCCACAGGCACCGTCTCACGGGTACGGGGATGCGGGAGGCGGGGATGCTGGCAGGCGCTCTTGAGCGCTACAAGTTCCAGCGTCCGGGGCAGCTCGCCCGGGGGGAGGGCCTGGTGGCCGAGTCCCCGGACGACGGCCAGGTCCGCTGCATTCAATTGTGGGATGCGATGGTCCTGGATCACCACCCCGGTGATGTCCGGGCGGCTGAGCCGCAGGAAGGTCTCTCCCTGTCGGTGCGCCTGTCGGTGGGGCGCCTGCTCGGGGAGGCGGGGCTGGAGGATGTGCGTCGAGACAGCGGCCTGTACGTGGCCCTGTGGCGGGGTGGGGTTGACGCTTGGCTTTGCGAGCAGGCCGTGAGGCCCCTCACGCCCCAGGCGCTGAGGTCCCAGGCGCTCCTCGTGGCGATGCACCCCGAGGGCGCGGAGGTCGTGTTCGGCAGGGACCGCCTGCTACTCGCCGGTGATGGCGTGGTCCTCGTCCCCACTTCCAGCAGCTAGCGCTTGGAGAGTCGCGGCACCGACCCCAGGCTGGTGGTGGTGGTGCGCACGCGCCTTGACTCGGGCGCAGGCCCCCGAGGGCCCGAGCCGCACGCGGTCCCGGTGGGGGGGAGATGAGGCGGCAGGCCGTGACGGTGACGAGGCAGTGGAGGAGCAGCCCGCGGAGGGGGAGCAAGAAACAGGACCAGCCGGAGGCGACTGAGGAGGTGGACGTGCAGGCCCATGTGGGGGCGGCCCTGACCAGGATCATGGCAGCGGCAAGTCCGCCGCCGGCGACAGAGGCGCTGGAAGAGTAGGACCAACGCAGGGTGAGTGACGGGGCACAGGACGCCATGGAGCAGGAAGAGGAGCTGGAGATCGTGGGGGTGAAGGAGGCGCATGAGGTGGGGCCACAAGTGGTGGGAGTGGCAGACAAGGCTGGGCCGAAGACGGGGGAGGTGGAAACCTGCAGGCACTAGGCCAAGGGGTGGTGCATGCGGGCAGACGCCTGCCGATACGCCCACCCCCAGCCGCCGGTGCCGCAGGGAGTACCCCAGGATGTGCTCCTGATCCTCCAGGCCATGGCCCGTGTGGGGGTCCTCAGCCTGAGCCGTGCCCAGAGCCACGGAACGCTGATGCGTGAAGTGGTCGAATAGGCACAAGGCGGGGGGCTCCCGGAGGTGGGGTACGCGGTGGCGTGCGAGGGCCGGACCGAGTGGGCGGTGGCCCTGCCGTGTGGCATGGCGGCCCTGCTTACCCTGTTCGCGGTGGTCCGGCGGAGGGACATTGTCGCCATCCAGGAGGCCAACCTGGGATGGGTGTGCGTGTGACACACACATCCTGCCGGCATGGACCCCCGCCAGTGGCAGGCTAAGGCAGTCGTGATGTACTTGTCCTGGTCTTTGCCAACGGCGCCTGGTACATGGGCGCAATGGTGGGATAGGGCGCTCGGCTGGGCGAGGGATGGCAGTGCTGTGGCGGCCTGCCCTGACCTCCCGCGCGAGCCTGTCTCCGTCCAGCCGTGGACTGTCTCCCTGCACCTTCCCACGGTGCCGGCCCGGCTTGCAGCCGCTGACCCGGGGGTCCTGCTGCTAGGGAATCGGGAGGGGCCAGGGCTGCGCCTGGGGCAGGGACTGGAGGTTCGCACTGCTCGCCTCCCCAGTCCTGTGGAAAGGGACATCCCGGAGGGGCTCCAGTTCACGCGGGCTGACGGAGCTGATGTGTGGAATGCCGTCCATTGCCAACTCCCAGACACTTGGCCCCAGGCGTTCCGGCCCCGTGGCCACGAGCGTGTGGTAGGAGTGGAATGCCGCGTATGGGCCGCCAACAGCCCATGCCCGCCGGTGGTGGTCCTGCCCAGGAAGACAAGCCACTCCAGCTGGGAAACCGTGGCGGTCTTGTGAGGATTGGTAGCAGTCCGTGGGACCGGGGGCCACGTCTTTTCTTTCCCCTGCGGGGCACGGTGATCGAGACGGACGGAGGGATGGCGTTGCAGCTCACAGCGAATCCCCTGACCACGCATGTGGTGGTGGCTGTCCTCCAATGGGGAGCCGACAAGAGTCAGTCCTGGCGCGATCCGATCGCTTGGGCCGTCTGGCGCAACCTGCCGATCCTTAGGGCCGCCGTCTGGTCAGGAGGAGCAGGGTGGCATCTTCCAGGCGCACTCCCCTGGCTACGGGACTGCGGAGACGCCTCTCCCCCGCCAGCCGAGATGCGGGGCGCCCTGGAAGGCTTGTACGCTGCCGGGAGCAAGCCCGGGCCCGGGCACCACTTCGTGGTGGCCACGGACCCAACGGTGGAGCTCAGCGACGACGTGGTTGCGCTGGCCGCCGACGTGGCGCAGTGCCTGGCCCACCACGCCGTGATGCTCCCGAGGGAGGGGTGGGAGGGCCAGCGGCACGACCAAACCCCGGCTGCTCTCCTCATTGCGAGGTACGTCGAGCTGGGCGGCTCGGAGGCGGTGTACCTCAACCGGTCGATAACGCTGAGCATGCGGCACTGGACGGCCCACCACCTCCTGGCCCCTGACATGCGGTTGACCGTGGACCCGCTGGACCGGCCTGTGGTGCCGAGGGCCCCGCTCCAATGGCCGCACACATGGGACATGGCGGTCCGGAAGATGCGCATGGCACCCAGAAGCCAGAGGGCGGAGTGGCCGGGTGCAGAGCACCTGCTGGCGACGGCCGAGGCGCCACAGGTGCAGCAGCCGGCAACAGCAAGGACTGTGGTGTGTGCGCCCTCATGTCCGCCCTCGGTACCCATCTCAGGGTGCCGAGGCCGGGTAACCTCCTGTCCACGCTGGACAGGCGGGGGGTGGCAGCGGTGGTCCTCAACAGGGACATGGGGCCCATCGCGCGTCTGCCATCCCTGGGAGAACTGCGCGCTGCGGTGCTGGATGCCTTGCTGGCGCCCAGCACGCCCTTGGACGTGGCGGACATCCCGCACCACGTGGGGTTGCCCGGGGTGCGCATGCAGCATGCGCTGCTGAGTATGGCCGCGGCGGATGGGGGGATGTCCATGCTGATGACAGTGTTCGTGCAGCATGTGCAGGACCTGATGCAGCACCAGCAGATGCATGCCCCCCAGCCGTGGGGGGAGAGCGCCAAGCGGTGGCTGCAGGTGGAGAGCGTGCCTCCCACCCATACGGTGGAAGTGGCGGACATGGGGAGGCTGGTGGTGTTGTAAGGGGCGGAGTATTGGGCTTGTGTTCGGGTGGAAACGGGGGGACTGGAATGGGTCGTCGTCACCGCGTGCCGGCTCAGGAGGCGGCAGTCCAGGGACCCGGCCTGGTACAGGGTGTTCAGGGAGTGCCTCAGGGCGCTGGGCCCGGTACGCGGGGCGCACAGGTGCACGGCCGGGGACATCCCGCAGGCGCCGGCGGTCTTCGTGGAGGTAACGCGACCGGCGAAGGTCAAGGGGCAGGACGTCTGGCCTGTGGCCCCGAGCAGCATGTGGCAAGCTGAGCATGCAGCTGTCATGTGCAGAGCGCTGCAGGGTCAGGAGGCGGCCCTCCCTAGGGCACAGGCGGCGCAGTCCTCCAGCAACAGGCTAGCCGCCTCGCTGGCAGTGCTGCACAGTGGGTCGCGGGCGTGGTGCTGGGTCGTGATGGCGCTCGAACCCCACTCCTCGGCACTGGGCCTGTACGATCGCGGGGAGGGCACGGCGCTCAGGGTCCGCCGCGCCGACCTGGACGCCCTGCACCTTGGTGCCCTCAGTGGCAACGGAGGCACGGCACTGTACCTCCAAGGGACCGTTGTAGGCTCGGCCGCGATGCGCTTCCGCCGGCAGAGCGGAGGAGATGCCCTCCGCCTGGTCATGGCGGAGAACATGGGGCCGTGGCTCCGGGTGTTCTCCACGTCTTGGTGGATAGGTCGAGGGCAACCGGGAGAAGTTCGCCGACGCTTGGCGCCGCTGGCTGGAGGAGCAGTTTCCTGTGGGGGGGATGCTGCACCTGCTGCAACCGCCAGGCATGCCACCGGTTCGGCCTGCGGCACCCCCGGCCGCCACGGCGAAGCCGGTTCCGAAGACAGCGCACAAGCCGCCACCCAAGAAGAGCCCCCCGCCTCAGTGTGGCAGCTATACCAACAGTCGGTACGTACTGCGGCACTTTGGCGGCGAACTGGCCACGGAGCAGCGTGGATCGAAGGTAATCAATGTCCGCCCCTGGTCTCGGCTTAATGGGGCTGGTCACTGCTCGTGGAGAGCCTGCAAGCACTGCCGGCCCGCCCACCTCCACGCCAGGGAGCTGCTGGACCACCTTCAGCGGGACCATGGGGCTGATCCGGCTCAACGGGACCAGGCGATGGCCATGCTGGCCGGCGTTATGCCAGGGGGCCAAGCGGGGCCTTTCGCATCGGTCCAGGCAAGGTCCAGAACGCTTGCGATGCCCACGAGTGCCCGTCCTGCCAGGGGGGCAAGTCGGCGGCACAGCGTGGGGCGGATGGGTCTCCGGCGACGTCTTCTACGGGGAGCACGGGGAAAGAGACAAGCGCGTCAAGCGGCGAAGCCGCGGGATCGACCGCTACATCTGTCGGATCCACGCCGACGGCGGCCACATCAGGGTTGACCCACGGGGACATGGGCCGTCTCGCCAGCCGCCCGCGCCGGGCGCGGGTGGTCCCCCTCCGTCCAATGATCCGGATCCGGTGGGGGGCCCTGATCCAACGGCGCAGCCGTGAAGGGGCCCCGCCTCCGACACCCGGGCGGCGGTGTCGTGGAACGTCCAGCGCTGGATGCGGGGGGACGACGTACCAGTAGGCCCGGGTATGCTCGACGGTGAGGCGGTGGCGGCATCATTATGAAGGCCGAGGGTGCCATCCTGGACCTCTTCCAGGAGACGGGCCTGCAGGACCCCCAAGGCGTGGTGCACTTGGAGAATCAGTGGCGTCACCATGGGTATCATGCGTTCCCGGGGGTGGATGCCCAGGCAGCGTCGGCGGCGGCGGTGCGCGACGGGCTCTTGATTGCCCTTCGGGCGGACGTATTCGCCGCGGAGGAAGTTGGAGATGTCGTGGACATCGTGCCAGGCAAGGCCATGCCCCTTGATGTGGTGACCGTGGGTGGCATACACACGGTCATCAACGTCCATGGCCCAGGCAGTGGCGGCGACTCCTGGGCGTCTAAGGCGTCCTTCTGGGCTGACGTGGCCATGTATGCGGCAGCCAAGAGCGTGGGAGGCACGAGGGGCGTGCTCCTTGGGGGGGACTTCAACGTGTGGCTGGAGTACCCGGGACACCCCACCACGAAGAGGTTCCCGGCATCGGCTAGACTCCTTCCTGCTCAACTCGCCACTGGTCCTGTGGGCGGTGCGTGAGCGCCCGCACCTAGCGCTGGGACGGTCCCCTGCGTCGCCGGGGTCTGACCATGGCCCCGTGGTCCTCGACATCCCGCTGGCGGTGGCCGGCAAAGAGAGGGCCACCAGGCTGGCCTACTCGCACGCCCAAGGCAGGCTGCATGCCATACGCCCGGACTCCCCGGGGGTTCGTGAGGCGTCGGCGGCAGTACTGCAGAAGGCCTGCGAGGATCGCACGATGCGGGCGTGGCTCTCGTCGGACCAGGACACTGCCACCATGGGCACGTCGGAGGTGCAACCGGTCTTCGACCTACCCTACGCCTTCCCTGATGACGTGTCCATGGTGATGGGGGTGCGCATGCCTTCAGGCATACCCGCAGTACCCGTACGGGCAGGCGGAGACGGGGGTGTCTCTGGCCGAGGTCCTCTCGGATCAGCAAGCCCTGGCCTAGCGCGCCCATGAGCTGTGGCAACGGGACGCGGCAACGCCCGGGCTCCACTCCCAGAACTCGGCTGCCTTGCTGCGGCACCTCTGCCGGGTGGACCCCGACTTGTCCCCCACCACGGTGGGGGACCTGCGCGCTGCATTGGACCGGCAGCTCCAACAGCTAGAGACGCGCATGGAGGAGCTGCGGGGTGTCCTCAGCAGCAACAGGCGCAGATCAATAAAGGACTGTTGGCGGGGCAGGGTGCCGGACCTGCAGCTCCGATGGACAGCGATCCGGGGGCCATCAACGTGGTGAACTATGCCCCGTCAGGCCTGTGGTCCGTGCGCGTCCGGGAGTCGGAGAAGGTGCGCATGGAGGCTTCGGACGTCATCGGCGAGGTTCAGAGGTACTGGGAGGCGCTGTACGCCAAGAGGTCAGTGAACCTGCCGGCCTTCGAACGGCTGGTCAGAGCCCACATCTCTCGGGGGGTGCCGGAGGAATGGAGATCAGTGCAGGACTACACCCTGCAGGATCTCAAAGACGCCGTGAAACAGGCCGTGGCAGACAACAAGGCTCCGGGGTCCAACCGAGTCACGGCTGCCCTCATAGCGGAGCTGCCTGAGCCGGTGCAGGGGCTCCTGGTGCACGCGTACAAAGCCATCCTGCGAGGTGCGGACGTCCCGGAATCCTGGCACGAGGCAATTATCTGGCTATTGCCCAAGGGTACGGCCACAGGCAACCTGGACGAGTACACGCCAAGAGCGCTAGGGCAGCAAGACATGCGGATGCTCATGACCCCCCTCATGCGGAGGTTCACGGCCGTCCTGGAACGCAAGGGGTTGGCTGCAGACCGGCAGTTCGGGGCCATGCCAGGCTCCACGGCGGTTGCCCCGGTGTTCGTGGCCCAGCACAGGCTGCAGCGTGAGCAGGAGGAGAATCACGTCCTGGCCTTCGACGTATCCAAGGCATTTGACACAGCGCCGCATGGGGCGCTGGCGCCTCTCTTGCGCCACATGGGGGTCCCGGAGGAGCTCATCAGGCTCTTCCACACCGACCTCGCATCTCGTCAACCAGCATGCACTGAGCTGGATAGTGGAGGGGCTGCGGCGGCTACCACGCAGAGTAGGGGGGCCCCACCATTGGGTGGTGCGGCAGAGCTCGCATATGGCGGCAGTCCCGCTTGAAGCGCCGGACTCTGACGCGGCCCGTGCAATGGCCCCGCCTGTTCATCTCATCCTGCCCAAGGAGCACGTCGTCCTCTTGGTGCACAGCGATGATGGGGAGCTCGAGCTGGGTGTACCCTCCCTGCAAGCCCTTCAGCTCGTCAGGGAGATGGAGTGGCGCTGGCTGGCGGCGCGCACCAGGGCCCATACGCCGCTGGCTAGCGCTTGTGAGGCGGTGCCCCTGGGAGCTGTGCACCACGGCCCCACACACAGGAATATGCTGCGGGCACGTGATGGTCGCTTGTCCACGATGCAGGTCATGCGGCGGTGGAGGCAGAAGCTCACGCGTGTGGTGATATCGGCCCACGCCTGTCTCTTCTGTGGGGGGCCGGAGGAGGACATTGGCCACATGCGCTTGCTTCGTGCGCGGGACGAGGAGGTGGCACGACTCCTGTGCAGGCGTGTGGAGGAGTTCACGGCGGAACTTCCCCTGACGGACAGGGCGGTGGAATTCATGGCGTGGAGGGAGCATGGCTGCAAGTGGACGGAATCGCTGATGGCGGGTGTCATCCCCGGGGACCTGAAGCGGCTGTTCGCGGCAGTGCGGGCGGCGTAGGCCCTACGAAGGCCAAGCTCTTTGTGGAGGACATGCTCCAGGTAGGGGAAGATGTGTATGCCCGCAGGAACCATCAGCTCACCCAGATCATGCAGCTGCCGATGCAAGATCGAAGGAGGGCAGTGTACGTGTTCCTGCGAGGTGAACCACCCTTCTGCCCGCCGGCAGGGAGGGTCCGACAGCATCCGCCATGGAACCCGTTCGACGGCCTCCCCAACGCCCTGCAGGCGACCTTTCAGAGGGCACCGATACATGCGCTGTTGGTCCCCAGCGCGCACGAGGAGGCCATGTCCTTGTTCCCCCGCTGGATGGCGGCGGTGGCGCAGGCCTTCAGCCAGTGGATCGGTTCTTGGATAACTGGGGACTACCCTGCGTTCCGGGAGTGGTCCCGCGTGGTATCAGCACAGTCATAGGCCACGGTGCGTGGTACCATGGTGAGGGGCCGTGACGGCCAGAGTGATCCCTGGCTCCAGGTGTACGCAGACCATCCGGCTGTGGGGAACATCGTGGGCTGGTCTCGCGAGGTGCTGCCGGTCTTTCAGCAGCCTCTGTGCAACCTCTCAGTCCTGGCGGTAGCCGTCATGCTCGACGTGCGGGCGTTGTGGCTGTATAACCGGCAGCTGCGACGAGTCATTCCAGTAGTGACGGAGCGGCGGTCCATGGCCGTGTTTGTGGGCTCCAAGCAGCTGGCACGGGTACAGGGAGACGACGCGCAGGGCTACGTCACGGAGGCCATGTTCTCTCTGCCTGAGGGGGATGACAACGTGGCTGCCGATGCCCGTCACACCCTCGATACCCTAGGCCTAGCGGCGGTCGTCGAGGCTCGGTCGGGAGGACAACGCTTGGTTCTCGCGTCCGCCAGGGGCCCGGGGCTGGACGGGGTTCATGTCATCGGGGAGATCGTGCGGGACTATGGTTGGGAGCTCCTGACGCATGGCACACACAGCCCCAAGGTGGCGCGGTGGCCCCGGCTGCTTGAGAGCCTACCAGTGATGTCCAACGGACAGCCGATACTCCGCCCGGGGTCCACGTGGCATGAAGCGAGGCGCACCCTGCTCAGTTGTGCCACAGCACGCGCGCTGGCGGGTGCTTTGCTCTGTCTCCAGGAAGCGTGCTGTGATGTGTGGCAGGACCTGTGGTCGCAGTGCTGTGGTGATAGCTGCGTCCCGTCGCGGTCTGTGCTCCCACTGCAATGCCACGGTTGCAGGGAGACGACGCCAGTTTGGGTTCATCAAT
>OZ038378.1:138151264-138168764 GCA_964036045.1 Eutreptiella sp. 'Long Island Sound 2002' | reverse complement strand
CTCAAAACGGCGTGAAAACACCTGTTTGAGCACCCCAAGTGGTCTAGGAACAACTTTGGAAAAAATCATTTTTTCCCCCCGGGGACCCTGGTGGATCCACCGTTGGCCCCAACCGTGCGCGAGCAGCGCTGCCCTCCGGCCCCACCAAGTGACCACTGGTACGGTGGTCTGGGCGTCTCGTTGGGCGATTCTAAGGCTTGGAAACCCAGGGGGTGGGGGTAGAAAAAAAATTCCCCCAGGAGGTGAATTTTTTTTTCAACCGCGACACTAGTCACCCCCCAACCCCGCATACAAAAATTGCTACCCGCGGGGGACTTTTTCTACCCTAACCCCCCATTGTCCCCATTGGGCCCACAGACCCCCCCCACCTTGAGCCACCCCCCCCCTTGAGCCCCCCCCCCGTTCCCCCCCCCCCAACCCCACCCCACCCCCCTTGCTCCGCCGCCCCCACAGAAATTTTGTGGAGGCTGCCCCGGCTACCATGGCCAGGCGTGGCCAATCACATGCCCCCGATCCTGGGGCCGACTCACGGAGCGCCGGGTTCCAAGCACATGGTTTGTTCACATGTATATGTACAGGAGCACATTGACCTTTTGACACCATCGCTCTCTCAATGAGAAGAGACTACGGCCCCGGCTCAATGTGCAAATACGTAGAAGGGAACTGCACCCTTCGGCACTGCGTCGCACGCGGTACTCGCACGCACAACGTTTGCGACTGTCTCCCTCACCATGCGAAGATACAGCCCTTCTTTTTCTTGTAGCCTTTGGTGAGTGTCTTAACAGAGTCGCCATCCACAGTGTACTCCACAAAATCTTCATACCTGCACAAAAGCGGGCGGGGCGACAACATACCTGTTTTTTGGAATGCCTGTCTTCAGCGCCATGCGAAGATGCCGTCTGGTGGCCGATCTGCGACTGCAACAACTGCTCGTGCAATTGCGACATCCGTATCTCCTGCTTGGATTCCATCGCCTGCGAATCCTTGATACCTGCAGAAAAGTGGCAAGCAAAACACACCTCTGTTTTTGCCTGTCTTCAGCGCCGAGAAAAAATTCGCTGCCCATCCTAAAGCAGTCGGTAGCCCGCCGCCTCAACGCCGTAAATGTGCATGAGCTGCCGGTTGGTGACCTGCAGAAAAGTGACAAGCAAAACACATCTGTTTTTTTGCCTGTCTTCAGCGCCAGTCCATTGCGCTTTGATTCACATCATAGTGAAGCATTTGGGGGGGCTTCCCATGGCATGCACCCTTTGGGGCTTCCCTTGGCATGCACGACCCCAATCCCATGAAATCTAAGACTTCTTCTCGAATTTGGGTTTCTCCAAAGAATTCTGTGATCCTTGCCTCGGCCATGACACAATCTGGCGTCCTGGGCAAGAGATGAAGGTATATGTAGACAATATAAACATGTAGACAAGTAATATGTATATGTAACACTTCTATACTATAAAATAGTAGAGAAAAGAAGACGAAATGAAGGCGGCGGCGTCGCCGCCATCAGAAAATCTGACGGCTACGAGGCGTCACCATCGGGATCTCCACTGAGATCCAGCCCAAACTGGGCCAAACAGTGGTTTTTGGGCGAAAAACAATGAAATATAGTGATTTTTGAGCCAAAAACACTCATTTCGCGTGTCTCCCCCCAACGCGTCGCGTAGCCGACACGACGCGTTTCTGCGCCAATTTAAACTATATATGAGAAGGCCCACTGTTGGGCCACACCATGGGCGCCTGGGCGATTCCTGGGATCGCCTCAGGATTTTTGTAAAAATTCGTGAACGTGAATGTTTTCGCAAAATTGGACCTTCGCGGAACGCCGCGAAAAAGGTCACGTTATATTTCTTTATTTCTAAAAACGATAAATCTATAATAAAATAGATTAAAATCTCCAGAAATCGTGAAATAAAAGTACGATCTGGAGCTGCGTCGCGCAGGCAACGACTGTCGTCGCCAGCCCAAAAATGACGAAAAAAGACGATTTCTGGGGTATTTTACAGAAATCCCACAGAAATCGAGATGCCGTAATCAGCACAGGAAAATTCCTGAGCCCGCCTGGCGAAGAGCGCCACAGGCTGGGCAGCAGGTATGGGTGAAGCACCCCATACCGCTTCACCCCCCTCCTTAGAAGCCTTGCCTATATCCAAAAGAAGGCAAGGCCAAGGAGGCGCTCTGACCCCTGCACTGCCCTGGTTTCAAACTGATTCAGCAGGACAGTGGGGGGGGGGGGCTTCGTGAGTAATTTACATGCTATTCACATGTGGGTCTTCTCTCTTTTTTTTTTTCTTTTTCTTTTGATATGTTCATAGGGCAATTGCCCCCCAGACGACCACACTGGTCCCTGGCACTCCCTGTGGCCTGTAGTTACATGAACAGAGGCGCTGCAGGTCCTTCCGATCTGACTGATGGCGCTGAGGCGCACATATTGGCCCTTGTTCTCCATGGGCATGGAAACATAATAATTCAATAAATTCAAAAAAAATTATTTAGGGTCAAACACAAGGCAACGAATTTCTCGCGCCTGAATTTAGGGCCTTTTCCTGCCCAAGGCGACCCGCGCCTGTTTAGGGTCGATTCCCAACCCAAGGCGACGAATTAACGCGCCTAATTCGGGGGATTTAGGGTCATTTCCTACCCAAGGCGACCCGCGCCTATTTAGGGTGGAGCCTCCGAAGGGTCAACCAACCCAAGGCGATGAATTAACGCGCCTGCTTGTGCGGTTCGGTACCTGGCGTCGTCGTCGCTGTGGTCGTCGCCCAGAGGATACTCACGCTGTTGATCCACTCGATAGACTTGGGGGCTCCATAGGGTCCATGGGGAAGCCAAGGTCATACCCATCGTAGGAGTCAAGGAATTCCTCCTTCATCATGTTGATGCCCTGGACCTCAGCTCCTGCAGATGTTTCCCAGCGATCAGCGACCAGCGATCAGCGGTACTCCTGCAGTCTGGGCGTCGTCGCCGTCCGCAGGCCGTCACACCGCTTTGGTGGCCTTGGCGTCGGCAGAATTCTTTTGAGGCATTTGGGGGGGCTTCCCATGGCATGCACCCTCTGGGGCTTCCCTTGGCATGCACGACCCCAATCCCATGAAATCCAAGACTTCTTCTCGAATTTGGGTTTCTCCAAAGAATTCTGTGATCCTTGCCTCGGCCATGACACAATCTGGCGTCCTGGGCAAGAGATGAAGGTATATGTAGACAATATAAACATGTAGACAAGTAATATGTATATGTAACACTTCTGAACTATAAAATAGTATGAAAAAGAAGGCGAAATGAAGGCGGCGGCGTCGCCGCCATCAGAAAATCAGCCGGCTACGAGGCGTCGCCATCAGGATCTCCACTGAGATCCAGCCCAAACTTGGCCAAACAGTGGTTTTTGGGCGAAAAACAATGAAATATAGTGATTTTTGAGCCAAAAACACTCATTTCGCGTGTCTCCTTCCAACGCGTCGCGTAGCCGACACGACGCGTTTCTGCGCCAATTCAAACTATATATGAAAAGGCCCACTGTTGGGCCACACCATGGGCGCCTGGGCCATTCCTGGGATCGCCTCAGGATTTTTGTAAAAATTCGTGAACGTGAATGTTTTCGCAAAATTGGACCTTCGCGGAACGCCGCGAAAAAGGTCACGTTATATTTCTTTATTTCTAAAAACGATAAATCTATAATAAAATAGATTAAAATCTCCAGAAATCGTGAAATAAAAGTACGATCTGGAGCTGCGTCGCGCAGGCGACGACTGTCGTCGCCAGCCCAAAAATGACGAAAAAAGACGATTTCTGGGGTATTCTACAGAAATCCCACAGAAATCGAGATGCCGTAATCAGCACAGGAAAATTCCTGAGCCAGCCTGGCGAGAAGCGCCACAGGCTGGGCAGCGGGTATGGGTGAAGCACCCCATACCGCTTCAATAGGTGGTCTTCTCAGAACGATAGCACGTGTATCCTCCATAGGGATCACCGAGCTGATCGTGGGGTGTCGCCTGAAAGAAAGAGCACACATGCACATGCACAGCACACCTGTTTTTTGCCTGTCTTCAGCGCCATTCAGAGATGCGCTGCCCATGATGCGGCCATCCTCCACTTGAGGGTCAGGTTCTTGGTGCTGCTCCACAAACCTTTGATACCTGCAGAGAAGAAGCCGGGGCGCCGACATACTTGTCTTTTGGAATGCCTGTCTTCAGCGCCAGTCCATTGCGCTTTGATTCACATCATAGGTGGTATTCTCGGCAGGATAGCCTCCACAGGGAGCACCGAGCTGATCTTGGGATGTCGCTTGAAGGAAAGAGCACACATGCACATGCACAACACACCTGTTTATTTTGCCTGTCTTCAGCGCCACATTGGATCGCGCTTTGAACCCCACTAAATCTTGTTCGGTGCAATTAACGTTGCGTCCAAATCACTTCCTCTAGTGCAAATCCCTAAAATGGTGCAGAGAAATCGCACACACATGCGCAACACACCTGTCTTCTGCTTGTCTTTGGCGCCATTCAGAGATACCTGCAGACAGCTTCCAGAGCGAACATGGACGATACGCACGGCAAGCACCCCCCCCCCCCTGCTCCGCCACCTCCACAGGAACTGCAGTGAGTTCCTGTGAAGGCTGCCCCGGCTACCATGGCCACGCGTGGCCAATCACATGCCCCCGATCGCGGGGCAGACTCACGGAGCGCCCAGTTCCCACCCCCCAGCCCGCCGCCATTCCCCCTGCCCCCTTCCCTCTGGTCCCTCTGTCCACCATCTGCAGTAGGTAGTTGAAGCCCCTGTCACCGGCCCAGCCACAGCAGTACACGTGCTCAGGGAACACGTTGTTAGGGGCCAGCCTCTTCATCACCTCCTTCACTGTGCCAGTCAGCTTCATTTCATGCGCACTGCAGGCCACGTGCACACTGACCTTCTCAATAGTTGGCTTGATGGTCACATTGTCCAAAATGTCCTTCTTCGCAAACTCATAGGGCTCATACACCTGAGGCCCTATCAAATTCTTTGCTGCTCGGAAATGATGCGAGCAAGAGCTCCCCTCTGTCATTAGCGGCGGGCCTGCCCCCTCCCTCCCATCTTGCCCTCCTCCGCCTCGTCGCTCTGTCCACCCTGTTGTGGGTCACGGTCACGGTCACTTGGCCTGTTTGCCTCCCTGTCTGTACCTTGTCCTGGTGAGCCAGCCCTGTCCTGCGCAGTAGTTGGTCAGACTGCACAGGCGCATTGTTCTACTCCTCCCTCCTCCCTTTCCACCTCAGGTCAGCTCCTGATCCGTGTGGCTGCCAGGGTAAGGCCCACGGGGTCCTCCGCGCATCGCCGGTGTGGCGCCCTTGCATCGCACTTGCATCGCCCTTGCATCGCCGCTTCTTTTGCTTTTGTGCCTCCCATGCCCCCTGCGGTTCTGATTTGCACCTGTGTCCTCCCCCTCCTGGTCCCGCTGCCACAACACTGGAACCACCCCATGGCGCACGTCGCTTCCCCAACATTGGCCGTGGTCCCACCACCACACCCCCGCGGGCCTGCCAACTCCACTGGAGTGTGTGCGCAGTGTAGGGGGGGTGTCGACGTAGGAATTTGCGGGGTCTGGCCCCTCGGCACCAGAAAATGGCGGGCTGCACGAACCAACGCCAGAGCCACGCCGCACGCCACAGGGCAATACCAGTGCCGCGGTGCGCTGGCCACTGTCCCTGTCCACCATCTGGGTCCCCTTCAGCACTTCCTTCTTTTCTGCGCAGGCTCCACCTCTTCTTCCTCCTCTTCTTCTTCCTCCGCTTCTTCCTCCTTTCTCTTGCTTGCCTGCTCGGTCTCTTGCCTCCTTGGTCGCCCATGCGCCCGCATGCCGACGACCGCGTCACTCTTCGTCTCCGTGACCATCAGCACCACCCACCGCGCCTTCGCCACCGTCTCCGCCTTCCGGGTCTTGCTCCACTGCCGACTCGGGTGCACCAAGCCCAACAACTCCTGCGCGCGCGAGGTACTGCAGTACCGCAACTCCATGTCCGGGGCACCGGGCATCAGCACCGGTTCGGGGCCGGTCGCCACGCTCTTCATCACGTCGGGGGCCCGTCCACTGCGCCTCGCCACAGCCGCCATCATCGCCTCCTTGCTCAGCGGGGTGGACCCGCTCATACGCAGTCCTTCCTTTAAGGGTGGTCTCCGCGGTGCTGACAATCTGGGGCCGCTTGGGGACGTGCCTGCCCCGTCTCTTGCCCGTCTCCTGCACCTTGATCTCGGTCCATCCCTGCAGCCATTCCAGCGTGGAACGCTGCTCTTCCTGGTGCTGCTCCGGCATCGACTTGTCCTTGTCGAAGAGTTCGCCGGGTTCGGGGATCCTCCACTCGTCCGTGGGCCCGTACATGAACGCGCTGGCGTTTTTCACCGCCAGGTAGGAGCGGTTCTGCTTCTGGGCCACCTTCTCCGGCCAGGGAGCCTGCACGGCATGGAAGCTGACGCCCAGGTCCTGCGCCGGCTGCACTTGGAGCGGATCCACAATCCACGCCTCCTCGTCCTCCCGGTCGACGGCCACAACATACGAGTGGCGGCTGGGGCGGGAGGGGTCGAGCGCCCCTTCATCCCGGGGACTGTGGTATGCCTGCGGAAGATCCGGCAGCCGCCCGGCGCGCCCTGCAGGCAGCCAGCCTGCGCGCTTCAGGGCTCCCTGCAGGCTCCGCACCGTTTGCCGCCTTTCCCGCAGATCGTTCAGGGCGGCGTCCGAGTTTTGCAGCTACCGATTCCTCTGCGCGCCGGATGGGGCGCAGACATTGGCGACGTTTTCAACCCACCTTTTGGACAGCTTCACCACTTGCGCCCGTTCTGTTTCCCAGATCTGTCCCATCAAGTGCGCCTCATTCTCAGCTGCTTGCCTCTTGCACCGCCGCCTCGGGCCATCGAAGATCTTCCTGTCCTCCGCCTGTCTTGCTTGCATCTTTCTGCGCATCTCCTCCCTGGCCCTGTGCCGGTCCGGCTCCGGGGTCCGCTCCCTGCCACTCACCGCACGTACCCGGTGAGCAATCGGGTCCGACTCGGACAACCAGTCCTCCAGAACGTCCTTGTTCGTGTCACGCACGATTGGTTGGCCCGCGGACGGTCGCGGCGCCTTCTTCCTGGCGGGGTCCGGTGCGCTGCACAGCTTTTGGGTGGATCCTCCGGATCCTTGTGTTGCCTTCTCCCCCGCAAGTCCGTTCTCCGCCCGCGCAGTCTTCCCTCCTGACGGCTGATCCGCTGCATGTCCTTTCTCTGCCCGTGCCTGTGCCCCTGATGCATCCTCCTGTTCCTTCAACCAATCCGCCAGCCATTGAAACTCCTCCGCCTCCCAGGTCGTCTTCTGGCCTTCCACCAAGTAGTATGCAGTCGGCGTGGTATCCGTGCTCACGTGACACCTCGCAAGGTTCCCGTTCTCGTCCACCATCCCGCGTGCGACATTCGCTGCGCCCTTGCGGTATTGTTCTCGGTACCTCCTCCGCCACCGCCGGTCTTGCCAACTCCGTCCAACAGGGGCAATCCCCACGACCTTTGGGACATCCCACTCACCACCATCCGTTGGTGGTGGGCCCGCGGTCTTGTAGGCCTCCAGCGCCACGTCCGTCATCTCGGCGATCTCCCCAGCAAACAAGGTGGCGGAGTGCCCGCCCGAGGAGGAATCGTCCGTATCTGCCTCATAGCCGGGTATGGTGACCCCGGGTTGCAACCAATGCTCGTTCTCTTTTGCCTTCTCCGTCGCTTGCGGCTTTGCTTCCTTTGCGGCCTCCTTCGGTGCTTGCGGCTTTGCTTCCTTTGCTCCCCCAAATGGCGGTTGCGGTTTTGCTTCCTGTGCTGCCTCCTGCGGCTGTTGCGGTTCTGCTCCCTTTCCTGCCTCCTTCGGCGCTTGCGGTTTTGCTTCCGTTGCTGCCTCCTTCGGCGCTTGCGGCTTTGCCTCCTTTGCCTCTGCTGCCTCCCCCGGTGCTGCCGCTGCTGGCTGCTCTGCTACCTCCGCGGGTGCTGCCGCTGCTGGCTGCTCTGCTGCCTCCCCCGGTGCTGCTGTTGCTGGCTGCTCTGCTGCCTCCTCCGGTGCTGCCGCTGCTTGCTGCTCTGTTGCCTCCTCCGGCGCTTGCGGCTCAGCTTCTTCCGGCGCTGCTGCCTGTTCCGGCGCTTGCGGTTTTGCTTCCTTTGCCGCCACCTTCGGCGCTTGCGGCTTTGCTTCCTTTGGCGCCTTTGGCTGCTCCCCCTCTGGCACTGGCTCTTTTGCTGAATTTGCGGGTTGAGCCTTCTTGGGGGCCATCTCCTCGACGCTTGTCAACAACACATGTGCGGCCAAACTTGTCCCTCAAAGCAAGCAAATGAGAGCAAAAAAAGGCAATGAACCCCCAAAGGGTCGAACTTGTCCCTCACAGTGCTCTGTAAGCCCGTCTCCGATAGACCCAATTCTTCTCGCAGTCGTTGCAGCGCCCCTTGGGTTACACAGAATGCCCTCACTTAAGGCAGGACTCCCTAGTGGCAGAGCACAACGCTTCAAAAGTCAGCAGTCAGCAGCGCAGAGGTTTTCATCCTACCTGCCACATGCATTGCAAGCAAATGAGAGCCAAAAAACGCAATGAACCCCCAAAGGGTCGAACTTGTCCCTCACAGTGCTCTGTGTGCCCGTCTCAGATGGACCTGATTTCTCTTGCAGTCGCTGCCGCGCCCCCTGGGGTACACAGAATGCCCTCACCTGAACCCAGACTCCCCAGTGGCAGAGCACAACGCTTCAAAAGTCACCAGTCAGCAGCGCAGAGGTTTTCACGCTACCTGCCACATGCATTGCAAGCAAATGAGAGCAAAAAAGGGCCACGAGTTCCCGAGTTTCCGATGGACCCGATTCTTATGCAGTGGCTGCAGCGCCCCCTAGGGTGTACAGAATGGCGTGATACAACAATCAACTACCTGTTGGTTCGGCACATTTCGTCAAGTACCATCAGGCAGCAGCGCAAAGGTTTTAAGTTCTGCCCGACTGGCTGGTGGTGTTGAAAAACACCGTAAAGGGCCACTTCCTCAGGCGTTGCCCAAGAGCTGGAAATTGGAACGTCTCGCTTAAGTCTGGGGTCGCTGCGGGGGGGCTTGCGCATGGAGCAAAGACCCAAACTGGGGCCTCTGCGGTGGGGGGGCGGACTGAAAGGCTCGCCGCTCGAGCAACGAGCCAAACTACCGGGTGGGGCACGGCCGCTTTGGGGTGGGAGCCAGTGGGAGTAGTGGGGAACGGCGGTGCCTGCTATACTGGTTCAATGTCACCTCATCATTGGCTGGAGGGGGCGGTGGCCGGCGAGGAACGGGTACAGGGGGCGGCTTGGGGATACGAGGGTGTTTCGGGGTAGCACACAGCACTTCAAGCACCACAGCTGCATGCTCTCCGTCCCTGTTTAGGAAATGCGAACGACTAATCAGCCTTCCCTCCTGCCACACCCGCAGGGGGTTTTTCTTGGGCTGCTGAACCGCAAACCGATACATCGCTCGGCGGTTCAGCACCCCATCAACAAAATACTGTACCCCACCCCCGTGGTTGTCCTGGATGAGGTGCAGTGCTTTGGCACTGTAGGGCCCGTGAACAGTGGGTTTGGAGGGGGTGGGGGGGTCCTTGGGTACGTACTTCGGGGGTCGTGGGGGGGACAGCGGTGGCACGGCAGTGCACATCAGTGCTTCCTCCTCCAGGGCTTCGAGGGCAACCTGGTATGGGGTTTAGTTGGGTCTGGGCAGAGGACTTGGAGAGGTTGGTGCGCGGCTGGGTGGAGGGGGAGAGGGGGGCGGTGTGGGCAATGGAGGTTGGGGCGAGGCTAGTTCGCTGAGACACTTCCCAGCGTCACAGTCCCACGATGGCGACGCGGGTTGGTCTCCGAACCGCGGGAGCTCCGGCAAATCCCCCCAGGCCGTCCCGGAAGGGCCGGAGGGGACAGAAGAGGCCACGCTAAGGGGGCTAGACGACATGGCGAGCTGTAAAGAGAGGGTCACGGGTGCCAGACGCCTACTTGGCGGGAGGGCGGGGGAGCACTCAAGGGTTTGGGCCGGGGGCTTTGAGCCCGGCTACTAGTGCTAGACACTGAGATAGTAGACCAGGCCGGCGACGGGTCCCTTTGGCTGGCAGAGGCTTGCGCAGAGATTTCTACTTCCCCCTGATGGCGTAGCGGAGGACTGGGATGCCTGTGGGTCAGTGCGTGCACCGTCCCCTGAGGCAGACCCATCAGATGACCCCGAGTCCGAGTCCGAGTCCGAGGTTGAGGAGTCCCCCGGCACGAAGTCCTGATCCTGTGCCTCTGCCAGCCTCAGGTCCCTTCGACCCTGGTCTGATCCCCTCTGAAGGTCCGCCGAGGCCTCCGAGTCGTCCTCCTCAACCCGTGGCCTGGGCGGCGCAGGGACGGTCCCCCCTTCCTCCCCCCTGTCACCCTGCAGGGCATCCCGGAGCGCAGTGCGCATTTTTTTGTGCTTCTGCTTCCTTTCCGGCTGCGTCCACCGGGATTTTCTCTTATTGTCCCAAAAGGCCCCCTCCCCCTCCCCCAGGACAATCAGCTCCTCCGGGCCCCAGTCCCATTGCGCGGTGCGCTCGTCAGGCAGCTCGTGGTCTGGGTGTTGCTGCTCGCAGTGGCGGCGCATGTTTTTTTTGAATGTTCTTAACCGCATCAACTTGTTCTGGGGCTGACGTCCCTCAATGAAAGTATTTACATCAACATATAAAGATATGTACACGGCTGCTCTGATGGTTTGGTTAGATGAACGCTGATTTACCCTGTGGGGAAGGGGGGGGGTTCTGGAAGGGGCGGAGGGCTGAAGGGGTCGAGAGGAGGAGACAGAAAATCGCTGGATGGACGGAAAAAATTCCGGATGTCCCGGGAGGCGTTGGAGTGGGGGGGGGCAGGGGCAGTCGGGCCTGGGCACCTAGTAAGGGTGGGCCTTGAGGGGAGAGGTAGGCGTGTTTGATGGTAGCGTGTCTCGGAGCTTGGGGGTGGGAGGGGGAGAGCAGTCTTGGCGCGCTTTGGGGGCGCCCAAACGATTGTGGCCTGGTGTGTTTGTGCTGATCGATGGCGTTTTTGTGGTGGCCGTGGGCGTGAGTGCTGAGGAGGGCGGGGAATGGCCGAGGAGGGGGGGGGGGGCGTGGTGCAGATGCGCGGCTGGACGGGCATTTGGAATTTTTCGGCGCGCGGCGTGTGGTTGGTTGTGCTTTGGCTGACGCTGGCTCGGACGGTTTTTTTAAGGCGTGTTTCAGGAGAGGTGGGGGGTGCTGGTATACAGGGTGGGTCCGAGGGGGCATGTGGACGGAGGTACTGAAAGCACTGTGCGAAACCGAGAAGGGGTTGAGGGGGTCGGAGGGGTGCGCCCAAAGTATTGGGTCCCAAGGGAGAGGATTCGAACACAGCCAATCATGTGCTTGGTGGACAGCCTTGTCCAGGTGCTTTACGCGCTCCTCCAGGGCTAGGCCAAGCATGGCTCTGTGCTCGGCGCGAGTGGAGCCCGGGATCGGCTTGTAGAGGCAGGACCATAGGGACTTTGGTACCAGAGTTCTCATGAAGTTCCTGCGGTCAGCTTTTGAGGGTCCAGAGAGCCACCAGCGCAGGACAATGGGGCTGAACAGGGTTCCCCAGGAGGAGACGTATGCCTGGACGTGCTGGTCCAACGCTTTGCAGAAGGCCAGGCATGATAAAGGGTCGAAAGGATGGTGCTGTCCGCACCTGGAACAGTGGTCGTCGTGGAGCATATTGCTCCACTGGTACCCGTGCACATTGTAGCACCCAGACGCCAGTTTGAAAAACAGGGACGAAAACCAGGAAGTTTTGTTGTACAGGCTGAAGCTGGGGCCGACCGCTATGTTGCTATGGGAATGCCGCGGCAATAGGTGGCGGAATTGCTGTACCTTAAACTTGTGGAGGACAGGCAGGTGGTGTACCGCCACTGAGCCCAGTGGGGGGGGGGGGGGGAGGTCCGGGGTAAAAATCAGGCTGTGAGCTGCCCATTAAGAAGAATGGTCGCAGATGTCGTTGCCAATAAAATTGGCGTGACCTTTAGTCCACATGATGTGGAGGGGGTTGGTAATGAGACGTAAGGCGCTGTGCACGGCAACGGTCCATGTGTTGTCTTGGAACGGGCTGGGCCTACGGACTTGGCATTTCTGGAGGGTGGACACCACCTGTTCGTTGTCAATCAACAAACATACTTCGTATTGGGAAAGTTCCCTGTGGATCCAGCGAATGGCTGCTACCGCCCCCCAGAACTCCGAACCCAGAGAAGAGGGATGCGGTGAGGATAGGCACAGGACTCTGGTTGTACCGTCGGGTAGAAAGGCCGTGATGGCGGCTGCATGGCCGGACTCTCCGGAGGATCCATCGGAATATAGCCACACCCGTTGTAGGCCGGGGGTCGGCGGCCTGGTCAGTGCCTTCGCGGCATCGTGGCATCCCCACTCGTCGAGAGAATTCTTCCCTGGGTAGTGTTGTGCCTGCAGAGCGAAGAGATGGCCGTGTCGCCTGATTCCTAGTGCGTGTGCGTTGTGCGGTGGCGCTGGGGGTTCGGGGAGGGTCTCCTGAGGACGCAAAAATTCAGGGACTAGCTGGAAGTGAGAGGGGTGGGAGTAATCCATGACGGCGTGGCATGGCATGTGCATGGTGTAGGACGTGTGGGTATCCACCGAGTAGACCCCGTCGTAAAACGAGACGTTGGCCCATTTGGAGGAGGCCTCGGTCACTCTTCCTGTGGCCTGTCCTGACTTGAACCTAACGGGTAGCTGGGTACCAGGCGTTAGATCCCGAATAGCAGTGGGTCTCCGCGGGCCTATGCTGTCGAAAGATATGCCAAGGGCATGGATGGAGTCCATAAAAGAGTATTGCACCGGGTCCGAGGCCCTCTGGTTCGAGCTAAGTAAAGACTGGACGTACAGGGGGCCAACTGACTTTGGGGCAAGGCCGCAAAGGGCCCGTAGTCCATAGTTCACTGTGGCAACGTGGACGCTGTGCGGTAGGAACTTCATTCCCAACCCTCCCTTTGGGCGAGCCGCGAAACGGTCTTTGGGGGAGACTAGACGTGTGATGCTGCGAGACGCAACCCCCGCCCAGATAAGTGCCTGAAGCTTTTTGAGCTGGCTGGGGGAAAGAGAGTGGGTAATTAAGCGGTAGGCGAGTGCTGGGACCAGCTGAGAGTTCGTCAGTCGGACCTTCTCACTAAGTGTAAGAGGCAAGGGAGAGAGCCGGGCAAAAAAACTCTGGATCTCCGCCTTGAGCATGTGAAACAGGCCCTTTGCCTGATGGCAAGTAAAA
This sequence comes from Eutreptiella sp. 'Long Island Sound 2002', assembly GCA_964036045.1. Classification (NCBI taxonomy): domain Eukaryota; phylum Euglenozoa; class Euglenophyceae; order Eutreptiales; family Eutreptiaceae; genus Eutreptiella; species Eutreptiella sp. 'Long Island Sound 2002'. The sequence goes on along the minus strand of OZ038378.1, from coordinate 138,155,538 downwards.
AGATAAACCCCCAGGTATTTATAGCATGTGTGCGGGCGACCCGTTTTTTTGTTGTACGTCTGGAACTCCGAGCCCCTGGGTGTCAAAAATTTCTTTTGGGGGGCTGTGCCATTGGCGTGGACTTCGGTCTTTGACACATTCATGTCCAGTCCCCAGTCCCTGGCTGGTCCATCGAAGTAGTTGAGGCTGTTTTGGACGTAGTTGACGTCCTCACTTCTGATCAGGATGTCGTCGATGTAGGCGTGGTGGCTAGTGCGGGCATTTGCCCGGGGGGGGGGGGCACAGTGGCAAAAAAATGGTGGAAGAGGGAGTTGAGATAGAGAATGAAGAGTAGGGGGGAGAGGGGACATCCTTGTCGGAGGCCTCTGGTTTGGAGGTGTGCGTGGGGAGTGCGGCCATTGATGATGGGGCTGTCTTGGGTGAAGGAGTATAATTGCTTTATGAGAGAAATCGTGGAAGCAGAAAAATTTGCCCGTTCGAGGACGGTCCAGAGTGTGCCATGAGGCACTGATTTAAAGGCCTTATTGAAATCGATGAACAGCGAGTAGCTCTTCTTCGATTTCGCATAAAGGGCTTTGAGGTGATACAGATGATCAGCGCATTGGTGGCCGGGAAGGCCACCGTGCTGGATTTCTGAAAGGATGTCGTGTGCAAAAGCCTGAGCGCGCAGGTGTTTGCAGGCAAAAGTGGCCAAGAGTTTGTAAATACAGTTTAAGAGGGCAATAGGGCGGTAGTTTGAAGGGGAGAAAGGGTCGCCTTTTTTATAAAGCAAACATATTTTTGCGCAAAGCCAGTGCGGCGGCAGCGGCGAGTGGAGGTAGCGGTTTAGAATGGAGTGGAAAAAAAGTTGAATGGGTTCCGGACAGAGGGCCAGGATGTAGTTGTTTCTTTTGTCCGGCCCCCCGGCTTTTGATGGCTTACTGTGCTTTAAGTGGTTCTGGAACTCCTGCCAGGTCACAGGAGGTATGTGGTCGTTCTTGGCAGAAACGGGGCATGTGGGGGAGTGGGACAGGACTTCGTCGTCGAAGTCCTGGGGGGGGGCGTAATCTGGATGCCCTCCAAGATGAAGTAGGGTGTCCCCAAAAACTTTAGCTACATCCGCCGGGTCACTCAGGAGCTCCTTGGTGGCTGGATCTCTGACTACGAGAGGCTCTAGGTCTTTAGGGCAGAGGGTGCGAGCAACTGTGGTTTTCATCTGGACCCCGCGGACCAGACTACTTTCTCTGCCAGCCTCAGATCCCTTCGACCCTGGTCTGATCCCCTCTGAAGGGCCGTCGAGGCCTCGGAGTCGTCCTCCTCAACCCGTGGCCTGGGCGGCGCAGGGACGGTCCCCCCTTCCTCCCCCCTGTCACCCTGCAGGGCATCCCGGAGCGCAGTGCGCATTTTTTTGTGCTTCTGCTTCCTTTCCGGCTGCGTCCACCGGGATTTTCTCTTATTGTCCCAAAAGGCCCCCTCCCCCTCCCCCAGGACAATCAGCTCCTCCGGGCCCCAGTCCCATTGCGCGGTGCGCTCGTCAGGCAGCTCGTGGTCCCCAGGACAATCAGCTCCTCCGGGCCCCAGTCCCATTGCGCGGTGCGCTCGTCAGGCAGCTCGTGGTCCGGGTGTTGCTGCTCGCAGTGGCGCCGCATGTTGTGCCGCCATTGCCAGCCGCAACCCTGGAGGGGGCACTCAACAGGCACTGCCTGCACGCCCTGCTTGCGGCTGCCCGCATGGTAAATATACGGAAAAACCCGTTTGCGCAAGAAACCGGTTGCGCCTGTGGCTCCCCCTCCTTTACGCGCCGCATTCAGAGGACACAGCCGGGTAGCCCGCAAAAGCCACAGCAGGGGGGTGGAGTGTTTCTGAGTGCAGGTGGAACGCAATGTGAATGCGCATCCTCCCCAGCGGTACTGTCTTCCCACAACCAGGCACGCGGCACACAACCTCCCCATCCCGCCTACGAACCATTGCAGGCAGCAGCGCAACCCCCTCGTAGGCAACAGTCCCCCTGGGCAGCATCGGAGCTGCTTGTGTTCCTGGGGTTAGCTGCTGCGCACAGCTATCCAGGAACCCCGCTTGCGAGGTGGTTTTCAAGGTCAGGGTTCACCCACTCACAGGCAGTGTATTCCACTTGCATCAGTTTCCCCCCTCGCCCCTTCCCATACCAGCATCCCATCCCTCTCCCTGCAAACAAATGTCTGCGGCATCCCTATCTGAACAGCGCGCCCGTTGCGAGCTCCTGATGGGAGGGGTCAGTGACAGTCTGCCCCCCAATGAGTGCAGAGGAAAAGGTGGGCAAAAATGGCGCACTCTGTGCCGGTTGCCCTGGTATGTTCAAAATTGCCACAAACGGGCAGCCCTTCCACAACTGAGCCGGGCCCAATGTGGGCTCCGGGCCCCCCCTTAAAGCCGGAATGCCGGCAGTCCTGGCAAGTCGGTCAGCTGACCGCCGGAAATGCTTCCCATTGATGCGCAGATTCACCGCACTCATGATATGCATGTCGCGCCCCTCATACACAATTCGCCCCCCTTGAGCTTCCCAAAATAGCTCACCGCGTGTATCCACATCATACTCTGTTTGCCCTCCCCCACTATGCCCCCGGGTAACCCAGACATGATCAGGGTCAACATGCATAAGGGCCACCCCGGACGGTTCGAAAAAATTGCACTCCTTGGGGTTAGGGTACGCTGCAGCAGGCCAGCACAGACGGACTACGGCCAGAGCCTTGTCGGCAGCGCTCTGCAACACAGAGGGCAGGTCTACCCGGCTGATGTCCATGTCCGCCGTGTAGTGGCAGGGCCGCGCGCGGTCAATGGACGAATAGCGGGACCACTTCTGCTGCCAGGTTGGGTGGCGGCTGTAGATTGTGGCTACAACCAGTGCAGATGACAGCTGTACCGCCAACTCAGCCACCGAGCAGTTGCGGTCGATCACCATTGTCCTCACAAGGCAGAAGCCGTCCCTTGCCCTCTGGTTGCCACACACACAAGCAAAAACCTTTTGTGCCCCACACCCCTTTTTGGCCAGCCACTGCAAAAAGGCAGCAATGACCAGGAACGCCTTGACTGTGCGAACAAAGTGCAAGTACCAGCAATCCCGGAACGGTTGGCTCCGAAGCTGGATGAGGTAAATGATGTATCCAGCTTCGGCGATGTTTTCCAGTGCTACTGTTGGCGGCAGCTCTGTGTTATAAACCCCCCTATGAATCTTTCTAGTGCCGTACCCAGAACAACGGCATCGCCGGCAGCATGGACTAGGGGGAGCGGCAGGTTCAGGTTGTCGAGGGCTGCGCGGCCTATAGCAGCCATTGATTTCAGCAGGACAAACGCGGGCTCTACCTCTTGTTTGTCCTGTGGCAGAGGGGGCAAAACAGGCTTGGGGTCGTCACAATGGTTATGCAGCTCCTGCAGCACCCCGTAAGACAACTCTCCCAATGTGGACACCCGTTTCATCAAGTGGGGGGGGGTCGAAGTTCCCACACATCCCGAACTCATCCGTTTGGAACGGAATATGTGGAACCTCAGGCATCCAGGAGAGGGTGCTCGCACCTCGGCATACAGTGCCGCTTGCATCTCACGGGACCATGGCTGTCCCGAAACGCTGCATTACCGCACAGCTCAGCCATGTGTTTCCGAACAGCATGGCAATGGTCCGCCTTGAACCTGCCGCAGGTGGGGATGACCCACACAGGGATGGCAGAGTACCCCTCCTCTGTATGAGGCGCCAGAAACACCACTGTTGCTTGGTTGGCGGCGTGGTATGTATCTGGATCCTGCTCCAGCCGCTGTGCCAGAGCCTCCATGTCACCACCACTAGCCAGCGGCATGGGGTGCCGGCAACACGTAGCGCATAATCCAACTGCCTGTGCCTCACCAGACACAGTGATGACGTCCTCGACATGGATGTCGTCGATTCACAGGTGCCACACATGGCAATCCGGGATGTGGCCTAGCGCCTCCATCAGCCAGGGCAGACCTGGCGGTCCGTTCGGGCGAACACGGGGCGCTCCCTCGACGTGCCTTCGACCCGTGTCGTAGCTGGGCAGCTACCCGGCGTTGTTCAGTGCCTGCAACAACTTGGGGCCCCCACAACCCAGTGCTGCTAGCGCCGCAGCATCCCTGTCCTGGTCATCCCAGGATTGCACACTCCAGGCATCGCAGAGGTGCCCCAGCACTTTGGCTGGAACCCATCCCGCCTGCAAAAGCCGTGCTGCATGACGCCCAGCAAGCGGGCGGTCGTCCTCCGCGATGGCTACAGCGAGCGCCTTCTGGTCTCGCAACGCTGCCGGAACCGG
>OZ038378.1:134713284-135123564 GCA_964036045.1 Eutreptiella sp. 'Long Island Sound 2002' | reverse complement strand
CGACGCCACCAACTAGCCGCCACGACACGCACCACCGCAACCACAAGGCCATGGTCAGAGGTTAGACTATGTACAAGCCCGCAGGCATGGTCCCTCTAGTTTGTTAACGGGGCCAGGGGATGCCCCCGTGCTCCCCCTGAGTTGTTAGAGGGGTCAGGGGGACACCCCAGTACCGCCATGCAACCCCGTAGCGCCCCCACTGTACGGCCCTCCAGTACCGCCGCGTACCCCCACGACGCCAGTACACCGTCATCTGGAACTTCCCCGCTGCTCCCCTACTGTACGGTTCCCCAGTACCGCCGCGTACCCCCACCGTACAGATCCCAGTACCGCCGCGTTTACCCCCAAGACTCCAGTACGCCGTCACCTGGAACTCCACGTGCCCCCCGTGAGTGCTCCTCCCAGGCTGCCACGCCGTCTCCACGACGCCCGCCATACTGTCCCCTTGACGACCCCACTGTCATATCTTTCCACGCACACATCTTCGCCTCGTCGCCGCTCCCGGGGCCTGCAGGCTGACCCCGCAACCCCGTGTAACACTTCCAGGGGGCGCCGCAACGCTGTAACCCCCACACAACTGCGTGCACCCCCGGTGTATCCCGAGCAACCACTCCCAACACTGCCGTAGCCGGGCCGCCGGTAGAGACCCCGGTGCCATGGGAATACCCTACAGGGGTTTGGGCCTTATTACCCTGGTCGGGACGACCCATGACACCTCACTGTTGTATGCGGCGACCCGGGGCAGGCGGGTGAAGCATCCCTGTCCGACCCTCATGCACGGGGGCAGTACGGCTCACTATCAGGCCGGCACAACCTGCCACATCGCGTTGGTCGTCATACGCCGCCTGCCCGTACCGCACAATCAGGCCGCGAAGGCACTGCTTCTCAGGCGCTACCCCCTCCGCTGCGTCCAGCGTAGGGACGGTAGCTGGTGCACCCACAATTCCCAACCCCATCAATCTGCACCCCCGGCCTCCACCACGCCGTCACCATTTCCTCCGCGATGCCACAACCAGAGTATCCGTGAGTCGCCCTCCAGAACCGCCCACCACAGCATCAGGGGCAGGGCCGCAGACGGCGCTCCAGGGCACCGTACCCCTTCCACTCGGACGCTCTTCAGGCCATCCTGGATAGTCTTCCAGGCACTTGAGGACATCCGTCCAGAGTGCCGCAGTGCCCACCTCGCCTTAGGCCACCCCCTATCGGCATGCTCCTTACATGTCCCGCACAGCGGGGCGGAGGCACACTGATGAACCCAAACTGACACCGTTTCCCCGCACCCGTGGCATCGCTGCGGAAGCACAGACCGCGATGGAACGCAGCTACCATCACAACACTGCGACCACAGGTCCTGCCATACATCGCAGCACGCGTCCTGGAGCCCGAGCAAAGCCCTCGTCAGCGTGCGTGCTGTGGCACTACTGAAGAGGCTGCGCGTCGCTTCCTCCCACGTGGACACCGGGCGGAGTATCGGTCGCCCGTCGGGCATCTCCGGCAAGCTCTCAAGCAGCCGGGGCCACCGCACCACTTTGGGGCTGCGCGTGCCATGCGCCAGGAGCTCCCAACCGTAGTCCCGCAAGACCTCCCCGATGACATCAACCCCGTCCTGCTCCGGGCCCCTGGCGGAAGCCAGAACCAAGCGTTGTCCTCCCGCCCGAGCCTCAATGACCTCCTCGAGGCCCAGGGTGTCAAGGGTGTGACGGGCATCGGCAGCCACGTGGTCGTCCCCCTCTGGCAGAGAGAACATGGCCTCCGTGACGTGGCCTTGCGCGTCGTCGCCCTGTACCCGTGCCAGCTGCTTGGAGCCCACTAACACTGCCATGGACCGCTGCTCCGTGACCGCTGGTACGGCTCGTCGCAGCTGTCGGTCATACAGCCACAACGTACCCACGTCAAGTACAACAGCCACCGCCAGGATTGGGAGACTGCACAGAGGTTGCTGAAGGACCGGCAGCACCTCGCGAGGCCAGCCCATGACGTTCCCCACAGCTGGATGGTTGGCGTATATCTGAAGCCAGGGATCACTCTGGCTGTCAGGGCCCCTCACCTTGGTACCACGCACCTGGGCCCACGACTGCGCCGACACCACGCGGGACCACTCCCTGAATGTCGTGATGTCCCGTGCCACCCAGGAACCGATCCACTGGTCGAAGGCCTGCGCCACCGCCGCCATCCAGTGAGGGAACAAGGACAGGGCCTCGTCATGCTCGATGCACGACCGTGGCACCAGCAGTGCGTGCAGCGGTGCCCTCTGAAAGGTTGCCCGCATGTCGCCGGGGAGGCCGGCAAACGGGTTCCACGGCGGACGCTGCAGGATCCTCCCAGCCGGCGGGCAGAAGGGTGTGTCACCGCGCAGGAACGCGTAAACTGCTCTCCTTCGATCTTGCATCGGCAGCTGCATGATCTGGGTGAGCCCATGGTTCCTCCGGGCATACACATCTTCCCCAATCTAGACCATGTCCTCCACAAAGAGCTTGGCCTTGGCAGGGCCCCGGGACGACGCCGCTCGCACCGCAGCGAACAGCCGCTTCAGGTCCCCGGGGACGACACCTGCCATCAGGGATTCAGTCCACCTGCAGCCGTGCTCCCTCCACGCCACGAACTCCACCGCCCTGTCCGTCAGGGGTAGCTCCGCCGTGAACTCCTCCACACGCCTACACAGGAGTCCAGCCACCTCCTCGTCCCGCGCACACAGTAGGCGCATGTGGCCAATGTCCTCCTCCGGCCCCCCACGGAAGATACAGGGGTGGGCTGGTATTGCCATACGCGTGAGCTTTTGTCTCCACCGTCGCATGACTTGCATGGTGGACACGCGACCGTCACGCGCCCGCAGCATATTCCTGTGCGTCGGGCCGTGGTGCACAGCTCCCAGGGGCATCGCCTCGCAGGCGCCAGCCAGTGGCGTGTGCGCCCTGGTGCGAGCCGCCAGCGAACGCCACTCCATCTCCCGGACTTGCTGAAGGGCTTGCATGGATGGCACACGCGGCTCGAGCTCACCATTATCCCCCGGCACCAAGAGGATGGCGTGCTCCTTTGGCAGGACAAGATGGACAGGTGGGGCCATTGCACGGGCCGCGGCAGAGTCCGGTGCCTCGAGCGGGACCGCCGCCAAGTGCGAGCTCTGCCTCACCACCCAGTGGTGCGGCCCCCCAACTCGGCGTGGCAGCCGCCGCAGCCCCTCCACTATCCAGCTCAGTGCGTGCTGATTGACCAGATGTGACGTCGGCCCCTTGATGCCACGGTACAGGGCCTCCTGCGCCCTGCGGAGATGCGCTCCTATGACGGACGCATCCACCACGTGTACCGTGCACGCTGACGGGGGCGTGTGCAACAAGTACGCCGCCGCGCCAATGATCTCTGCCTCCGGGACCGTGCCGTAGATGGCACCCGTCCACATGGGGATTCCGTGGCTGGCCACCGCCACGTTTGTGGCGTCGTCTCCCTGGGGCGACGCGTCAGACGATGTGACTTTATTCGCCACCGGCACCAAGCAGTACCGGTGGGGCTCCAGCCACGCCACGTCGGAGTGGGGGCTCTGCACCACCTTTCCCAGGGACGCCGCACTGGAGGCCGTGAGCTCCGGGGACAGGACCACCCTCGGTCGATACACCGCATGTGGTCTCCAGGCCAGGTCACATCCGCAGACTGACTTTATGGCGTCCAGGGCGGTGGTATACTCCGCTCCCCAAACTGTTGCGGAGCAGGAAGGCTGGTATACCACCACAGACCCCTGCTCTAGTGCGCCGCCATCACGCAACGACGTGACGGCGACGTGCGGATCGTGCGGCACGTTGGACATCCGGACCACTTCCGGGACCGAGTACTCATCCGGATCCGGGATTGGGCCTGCCGGTAGCAGTAGAACAATTGCCCATTCGCTGCACTTGAGCACCGCCGCGCACGCCCTGGAAAACGCTGGCTGCCCGTGCACAACCCACAGTGGTGGCGGGCTTATGCCGCCCCCGGCGTGAGGAGTGAGCAGGGGGAGGGACGCCGGATCGTCTTGCTGTTGGTAGCCCTCAAAGACGTCCCCCAACAGAAACAGGAGGGCGGCTAGCGGGACGAACGGCATGGACAGCCCCGGGTTGGCCGGGTCCCATCCTTCCTCCCTGTATCCACCCACCACATACACGTCCCCCGCTGCGGACTGTCTATTGCGTTTGCCGGCCTTCTTTCGGCGCACCAGGTGTATTAGCCGGTGAGTCAACGGACCGGGCAGCTGCGGCCGGAAGACGTCGCGAAGCCCCGTGAGCCACACGTGGTCCAGCTGGTGGGGCCCTACTCCCGCGTGCGGAAGGTGCAGGTGGTCCTCATGGCACTCCTGAAGCTGGACCGCCCAGTGCCCAGGCGAAGGGCAGGGGAGCCGCGCATGCAGGAGGTCATTCGCGGGATCAGTCAGGGACCGTACTGTCGCATCTGTGCGGGGCCCCGATAGAATGCAGATGTCCCTACCCTTGAAGGTATAGGATTGGGACACCCACTTCCGCCCCGCCCACTGCACTTGCGGCAGATGGGCGTGTACACACGAGTACACCGACGATGGCATGAGAAGCCCTACGCGCAACGTCCCCATCGCCCTGAGTACCCTGTCCACCCACGTATTGCCAGCGTGTGTGGTGAATGACGCAGAGGGCACCATGAACTGCCCGCACACTCCGTACTGCACGTGCATGTCCCGGAGCATGGCCCGCAGCTCATCCCGGACTGTCGTCGACCTGTGGTGGGTGAGCTGAGCCAGGTCGCCACGACGGAGTCGCGGCATATAACCTGGACATCCGCCAACCGTAGCCCATGACCTGACCGCACCGCCACGTTGGACAGGTCCTTGGGCAGCTTCTCGAACTGCAGGGCCGCAGCCTTGATGGCACTATTCAGCTTGATCACCGCCTCTGCCGTGTCGGACAGGTAGGGCGCCGCGTACCGCACGATGCTTCCAACCACAGCCGCCATCACCTCATGAGGCACCGACGCCGGCCGCAACGTGTTCTTGCACCAGCCCAGCAGTGCTTCACACCGGAGTACATGTTTCTCCTTCATGGTCGCCATCCCCCTGGGATCGAGGCGCAGGCCCAAGTATGGTACCGTGCCCTTGGCACGTAAGCATACCCATGGGGCCGCCGTGTCCCCCGGGTTCAGGTGTACCATAATCGAATGGATGCGAGCAGTATTGGCATAGGCGCATTTGCCCATGTTGAGGGACATGCCCATGTTAGTGAGATACCGCGCTATCGCCGTCGCATACTCCAGGAATTGCGGTAGGGAGTGCGCTATCAACAGGAGGTCATCACAGTACGCCTGCACCAGGGGTGGCACCGCATGGCGAGCATCTCCCCGCGCCTTGCAGGCGAGGCTCCGCAGGAGAGGCTCCAAAAGGAGGAGGTAGAGCACAGCGCTCTCCGCACTGCCCTGCCGCAGGCCCCTGTGGAGTCGTATGCTCGGCGTCGGGCCGTGCGCGGTGACGATGCGCACCAGAGACCCGCAGCTGAGGGTGTGGAAGAGCCTGATGAGCTCTTCCGGGACACCCATGTGGCGCAGGAGGAGCGCTAGCGCTCCGTGCGGCGCTGTGTCAAAAGCTTTTGACACATCGAAGGCCAGGACGTGGTTTTCCTCCAGCCCACGCTGCAGCCTGCGCTGGGCCAGGAACACCGGGGCAGCCGCCGTGGAGCCCGGCATGGCTCCGAACTGCCAGTCCGCGGCCAGTCCCTTGCGTGCCAGAACAGCTGTGAACCTTCGCATGAGGGGAGTTATGAGCATTCGCATGTCTTGCTGCCCCAACGCTATCGGCCTGTACTCGTCCAGGTTGCCCGTGGCTGTGCCCTTGGGCATCAGCCAGATTATGGCCTCGTGCCAGGACTCCGGGACGTCCGCACCCCGCAGGATTGCCCTGTACGCATGCACCAGGAGCCCCTGCACCGGTTCAGGCAGCTCTGCTATGAGGGCAGCCGTGACCCGGTTGGACCCCGGAGCTTTGTCGTCCGCCACGGCCTGCCTCACGGCGTCTTTAAGGTCCTGCATGGTGTAGTCCTGTACCGACCTCCATTCCTCCGGCACCCCTGTGGGAATGTGGGCTCGGACCAGCCGCTCGAAGGCCGGCAGGTTCACTGGCCGCTTGGCGTACAGCGCCTCCCAATACCTCTGGACCTCACCGATGACGTCCGAGGCCTCCAAGAGCACCTTCTCCGACTCGCGGACGCGTACGGACCATAGGCCTGACGGGGCATAGTTCACCACGTTGATGGCCCCCCGTATCGCCGTCCATCGGAGCTGCACATCCGGTACCCTGCCCCGCCAGTAGTCCTTGATGGACCGGCGCCTGTTGCTCCTGAGGACATCCCGCAGCTCCTCCACGCGTGTCTCCGGCTGGTGGAGCTGTTGGTCCAATGCGGCACGCACGTCCTCTACCGAGGCGGGGGACAGGTCGGGGTCCACTCGCCGGAGGTGCTGTAGCAGGGCAGTCGCTTCCTGGGAGTGGAGTCCGGCCGCCGCCGCGTCCCGTTGCCACAGCTGATGGGCGCGCCAGGCCAGGGCCTGCTGATCCGAGAGGACGTGGTCCAGCGACGCCTCCGTTTCCGCCTGCCCGTACGGGTACTGCGGGTCCAGGCCTGAAGGCATGCGCACTCCCGTGACCCTGGACACGTCATCACGGAATGCGTAGAGCAAATCAAAGACCGCTTGTACCTCCGACGTGCCCATGGTGGCAGTGTCCTGGTCCGACGAGAGCCACGCCTGTAGCCGCCGATCCCCGCAGGCCTTCTGCAGGACTGCCGCTGTCGCCTCACGAACCCCCGGGGAGTCCGGGCGTATGGCATGCAGCCTGCCCTGGGCGTGCGAGTAGGCCATCCTGGTGACCCTCTCCTTGCCGGCCACCGCTAGCGGGATGTCCAGGACCACAGGGCCATGATCCGACCCCAGTGACGCAGGAGACCGCCCCGGTGCCAAGTGAGGGCGCTCACGCGCCGCCCATGGGACCAGAGGCGTGTTTAGAAGGAAGGAGTCTAGTCGGTGCCCTGCTCTCGTGGGCCTCCTGTCCTCCTCCCGTTCCGGGCCTGCCCTGTGGAAACCACACTGTTCCCACAGGGCTTGGAACCTCCTCGTGGTAGGGTGCCACGGGGACTCCAGCCACAAGTTGAAGTCCCCTCCGAGGAGCACGGCCCTGGTGCCACCCGCGCTCTTGGCCGCCGCGTACATGGCCACGTCAGCCCAGAAGGACGCCTTAGACGCCCAGGAGTCGCCGCCGATACCCGGGCCGTGGACGTTGATGACCGTGAGGGTGCCACCTGCGGTCACCACATCGAGGGCCATGGCCTTGCCTGGCACGATGTCCACGATATCTCGAACTTCCTCCGCGGCGAACACGTCCGCCCGAAGGGCAATCAAGAGCCCGCCGCGCACCGCCGCCGCCGACGCCGCCTGGGCATCCACCCCTGGGTACGCATGATACCCGTGGTGACGCCATTGGTTCTCAGAGTGCACCACACCTTGTGGGTCCTGCAGGCCGGTCTCTTGGAATAGGCCCAGGATGGCACCCTCGGCCTTCATGATGCCCGCCGCCACCGCTTCACCGTCGAGCATACCTGGGGCCACTGGTACGTTGTCCCCCCGCATCGAGCCCTGGACGTTCGCGGACACCGCTGCTCGGGTGTCGGAGGCCGGGCCCCTTCATGGCTGCACGTGTGGATCGGGGCCCCCCGCCGGATCCGGATCACTGGACGGAGAGGGGCCACCAGCAGGTTCAGGGGGACCACCCGCACCCGGCGCGGGCGGCCGGCGAGGTGGCCCCTGACCCCGTGGGCCTCCGCCCGAGGCGGTCGCCGCCTGCTGAGACCCGGCAGATGCGGCGGGCTCCCCTTCTGCCTGTCCGCCGGATGTACTTGCCGCCGTACTCCCCGTTGAAGTCACTGCCCCACTCCGTGCTGCAGACCCAATCGCTCCAGATCGTGCCGCCGACGGCGACGCCCCGTGCTCCGCCGCAGGGCGGGCACCTGTGGGCAGCGTGAGCGCTCTGGACCCCGCCTGGGTTGACGCGAAAGGCCCCGCCTGGCCCCCCGGCATAACGCCAGCCATCATGGCCAGCGCCTCGTCCCGTTGCGCCGGATCAGTCGCATGGTCCCGCTGGATGTGGTCCAGCAGGTCCTTGGGTTGGAGGTGGGTAGGCCGGCAGTGCGTGCCAGCTTTCCAAGTGCAGTGACCAGCCCCATCCAGCCGAGACCAGGGGCAGACATTGATCGTCTTTGTCCCACGCTCATCCGTGGCCAAGTCACCACCGAAGTGCCGCAGCACATACCGAATGTTGGCATAGGCGCCATACTGAGGCGGGGGGCTCCTCTTGGGCGGCGGCTTGGGCGCCGCTTTCGGGGCCGGCCTCGCCGCCGCGGCCGGGGGTGCCGCAGGCCGTACTGGTGGCACGCTTGGTGGTTGCGGCAGGTGCAGCATTCCCCCCACGGGAAACTGCTCCTCCACCCAGCGGCGCCACGCGTCGGCGAACTTCTCCCGGTCGCCCTCAACCCTCCACCTGGACGTGGAGAACGCCCGGAGCCACGGCCCCATGTTCTCCGCCATGACCAGGCGGAGGGCATCTCCTCCGCTCTGCCGGCGGAAGCGTGTCGCGGCCGCGCCTGCCACGATCTCTTGGAGGTACAGCGCGTCGCCTCCGTCGCCACTCAGTGCACTAAGGTGCAGGGCCTCCAGGTCGGCGGGGCGGACCGTGAGCACCGTGCCCTCTCCGCGATCGTACAGGCGCAGCGCCGAGGAGTGGGGCTCCAACGCCGCCACAACCCAATACCACGCCCGCGACGCGCTATGCAGCAGTGCCAGCGAGGCTGCCGGCCTGTTGCTAGAGGACTGCGCCGCCGGGGCCCTGGGGAGGGCCGCCGCGTGACCCTGCGGCGCCCTGCACATGCCAGCTGCATGCTCAGCCAGCCACATGTTGCTCAGGGCTACGGGCCAAACGTCCTGCCCCTTGATCACCGGCGGCCGCGTGACCTCCACGAAGACCGTCGGCGCCGGCGGGATGTCCTCGGCCGTGCACCTGTGCGCCCTGCGCACCGGCCCCAGCCCACTGAGGCACTCCCGGAACACCCGGTAGCAGGCCGGGCCCCTGGACTGCTGCCTCCTGAGCCGGCACGTGGTGACTACGACCCACTCCAGTCCCCCTGTTTCCACCCGAACACAGGCCCAATACTCCGCCCCCTCCAACACCACCAGCCGCCCCATATCCGCCATGCCCACCGCATGGGTGGAAGGCACGCTCTCCACCCTCAGCCACCGCTGGGCGCTTTCTTCCCGCGGCTTGGGGGCATGCATCCGCTGCTGCTGCATCGCGTCCTGCACGTGCTGCAGGGACACCGTCGCCAGCATGGACATCCCCCCGTCCGCCGCCGCCGCCATACACAGCAGGGCGTGTTGCATGCGCGCCCCGGGCAGCCCCACGTTGTGCGGGACGTTCGCCAGGTCCAAGGGCGTGCGGGGCGCCGGCAGGGCTTCCAACACCGCTGCAGGCAGCTCCCCCAGGGACGGCAGACGCGCGATGGGCCCCATGTCCCTGTTGAGGACCACCGCCGCCACCCACCGCCTGTCCAGCGCGGACAGGAGGTTGCCCGGCCTCGGCACCCTGAGGAGGGTACCGACGGCGGACATGAGGGCGCACACGCCACAGTCCTTGGTGTTGCCGGCCGGCTGCTGCACCTGTGCCGCCCGGGCCTCCGCCAGCAGATGCTCCGCACCCGGCCATCCCGCCCACTGGCCCCTGGGTGCCATGCGCATTGTCCGGACCGCCATGTCCCACGTGTGCGGCCATTGGGGCGGGGCCCCCGACACCACAGGCCGGCCCAGCGGGTCCACGGCCAACCGCATGTCAGGGGCCACGAGGTGGTGGGCCGTCCAGTACCTCGCAATGAGGAGGGCAGCCGGGGTTTGGTCGTGCCGTTGGCCCTCCCACCCCTCCCTCGGGAGCATCATGGCGTGGGGGGCCAGGCACTGCACCACGTCGGCTGCCAGCGCGACCACGTCGTCGCTGAGCTCCACCCCATGGTCCGCGGCCACCAGGAAGTGGTGCCTGGGCTTGGAGTACACGTGCTCAAGGGCGACCTGCAACTCACCTGGCGGGGGAGAGGCATCTCCGCAGCCCCGCAGCCAGGGGAGTGCGCCTGGGAGACGCCGCCCTGCTCCTCCTGACCAGACGGCGGCCTTAAGGACCGGCAGGTCCCGCCAGACAGCCCTAGCGACCTGATCGCGCCAGGGCTGTGGCTTGTTTGCACCCCACTGGAGGACGGCTACCACAGCATGCGTGGTTAGGGGCTCTGCCGTGAGCTGCAACGCTGTCCCCCCGTCGGTCTCGATCACCGTGCCCCTTGGGGCAGTGAAGACGTGGCCATCGGCCCCACGGACCGCCACCCGTCCCCACAAGACCGCCACGGTCTCCCAGCTGGGATGGTTGGTTCTCCTGGGCAGGACCACCACCGGTGGGCACGGGCCGTCGGCGGCCCACACGCGCCATTCCACTCCCACCAGACGCTCGTGACCAGGGGGCCGGTACACCTGGGGCCACGCGTCTGGGAGCTGGCGATGGACAGCGGTCCACACATCAGCCCCGCCAGCTCGCGTGAACTGGAGTCCCCCCAGGATGTCCCCGTCCACAGGGCTGGGGAGGCGGGCGGTGCGAACTTCCATCCCCTGACCCAGGCGAAGCCCTAGCCCCTCTCAGTCTCCCAGCAGCGAGACCTCCGGGTCTGTGGCCGCAAGACGAGCCGCCACCGTGGGGAGATGCAGGGAGACAGTCCACGGCTGGACTGAGACGGGCTCGCGCGGGAGGTCAGGGCAGGCCGCCACAGCACTGCCATCCCTCGCCCAGCTGAGCGCCCTGTCCCACCACTGCGCCCACGCACCCGGCGCTGCCGGCAACGACCAGGACAGGTACGTCACGACCGCCTTAGCCTGCCACTCGCGAGGGTCCATGCCGGCGGGGTGTGTGTGCCACGTGCACACCCATCCCAGATTGGCTTCCTGGACGGCGACCACGTCCCTCCACGGGACCACCGGGAACGGAGTGAGCAGGGCCGCCATGCCACATGGCAACGCCACCGCCCACTCGGTCAGGCCCCCACTCTCCACCGCATACCCCACCGCCGGGAGCCCTCCCCCTTGCGCCTTTGCCACCGCTTCCTGCAGCAACGTTCCGTGGTCCTGGCTGCGGTCCAGGCTGAGGGCCCCCACACGGGCCATGGCCTGGAGGATCAGGAGTAATTCCTGGGGTACTCCCCGCGGCACCGGCGGCTGGGGGTGGGCGAACCGGCAGGCATCTGCCCGCATGCACCACCCCTTGGCCCAGTGCCTGCAGGTTTCCACCTCCCCCGTCTTCGGCCCAGCCTTATCCGCCACCCCCAGCTCCCGCGGACCCACCTCACGCGCCTCCTTCGCCCCCACGATCACCAGCTCCTCGTCCTGCTCCCCGGCGCCCTGTGCCTCCTCACCCTTGAACTCCGGCTCCTCGTCCTGCTCCATGGCGACTTGTGCCTCCTCACCCCTCCTGCGTTGGTCCTCCTCCTCCAGTGCCTCCGCCGTCGGCGGCGGGCCCGCACCATCCGTGTACTTCGCCACGGCCGCCGCCACAATGGCCTGCACGTCCACCTCCTCCCCGGCCACCTCCGGCTGATCCTGCTGCTGCTCCTCCTCCGTGGGTTGCTCTTGCCCCACCCCGTCACCGCCACGGCCTGCTTCCTCGTCACCCCCCACCGGGATCGCGCGTTCGGACCCCTGGGGGGCGGCGCTCCCGTCGAGGCGCGTGCCCACCACCACCAGCAGCTTGAGGTCACCGCCGCGGCTCTCAAGGCGGTAGCTGCTGGTGGTGGGGACGAGGACCGCCCCATCCCCGGTCAGCAGCAGGCGGTCCGCGTCGAACACGACCTCTGCACCCTCACGGTGCAATGCCACCAGGAGCGCATGGGACCCCAGCGCCTGGGGTGTGAGGGGCCGCCCGGCCTGCTCGCGACGCCAAGCGTCAGCCCCACCTCGCCACAAGGCCACGCAAAGGCCTTCGTCCCGCCGCACGTCCTCCAGCCCTGCCTCGCCCAGCAGGCGCCCCACGGACAGGTGCACCGACAGGGGGAGGCTTTCCTGGGGCTCGGCCGCCCGGACATCACCGGGGTGGTGACCCAGGACCGCCGCATCCCCCCAGTTGGACACAGCGGACCTGGCCGTTGTCCGGGGACGCTGCCGCCAGGGCCATCTCCCGGGCGACCTGCCCTGGGCGCTGGAGCTCATAGCGCTCCAGGGCGCTCGCCAGCATCCCTGCCTCCCGCTGCCCCGTGCCCGTGAGGCGGTGCCTGTGGGCGCCCTCGGCCGCATGGTACCTGCAGTGCCGCCGCTCACAGCTCCCCAGGGGAGGGGGCGGCACCGTAGTGGGCATGGGCCGCAGCGGCTCGTTGGCCGGGTCCTCGTCCATGCCGCCGAGGGCACCTAGTCCACCCGCAACCCCCCACTTTTGGTGATTTCCAAGCCTCAGAATCGCCCAACGAGACACGTAGACCCCCGTACCAGTGGTCACTTGGTGCAGCCGGAGGCCCGGCCTACCCCGGCACAGTGGGTGCCAACGGTGGGTCCACCAGGGTCCCCGGGGCGAAAAAAATGATTTTTTCCAAAGTTGTTCCTAGACCACTTGGGATGCTCAAACAAGTGTTTTTAGGCCATGGAAAATCCCAAAATGCCTTGAAAATGGGCCGTTTTGGGACCAACAATGCGTCAAAAATGGGTGAAAAACGCATTTTTCCAAAAGTGAATCTGGACCATTTATGATGCTCAAACAAGTGGTTTTAGCCCATTTTGAGCCCGTGCCGACAGGTTTGGGCCATGGAAAATCTCAAAATATCTTGAAAATGGGCCGTTTTGGGACCAACAATGCGTCAAAAAGGGGTGAAAAACGCATTTTTCCAAAAGTGATCCTGGACCATTTATGATGCTCAAACAAGTGGTTTTAGCCCATTTTGAGCCCGTGCCGACAGGTTTGGGCTCATGGAAAATCCCAAAATACCTTGAAAATGGGCCATTTTGGGACCAAAAATGGGTCAAAAATGGGTGAAAAACGCGTTTTTCCAAAAGTGATCCCGGACCATTTGGGATGCTCAAACAAGTGTTTTTAGCCCGTTTTGAGCCCGTTTTGACCGAGTTTAGCCCCTTCCACCACATGGAGGATATATATATATATATATATATATATCGCCCTCCCATTTGCCGTGAAAGGTATGACCAGCGCCAATGTTACCCTGCCTGCCTGTTCGCTTTTTCTCCTGTGGCCATGTTCGCCACCGCTGCCTGGTATGGCCCTGAGCGCAGCAAGTGGTTGGGCCCATTTTCTGATGCCTCCTCTCCTGGCTGCCTCACTGGTGAGTACCCTGGTGACTACGGTTGGGACGCTGCCGGTTTGGCTGCTGACCCTACCACCTTCGCCGCCGCGTACCATGAGGCCGAATTGACCCACGCTCGTTGGGCTATGTTGGGCACTTTGGGCTGCTTGACCCCTGAGTTGTTGGCCAAGTACGCTGGTGTGCAAATCGATCAGCCTGTGTGGTTCAAGGCTGGTGCTCATATCTTCCCTGAGAGCGGTCTGGACTACCTTGGCAGCTCCAGCCTGGTGCACGCCCACTCCATCCTTGCTGGCGAGCCTATTGTGTGCAGGGTGGTCCGCTGCACGAGTATCTGCATCTGCTCCACCCTGGTGAGGCCTTCGACCCTGTGGTTTTGGCTGACGACCCTGACGCTTTCGCTGAGCTGAAGGTGAAGGAGATCAAGACCGGCTGTTTGGCTGTGTTCTTTACGTTCGGCTACTACGTGCAGGCCATCGCGACTGGAGAAGGTCCTGTTGAGAGCTGGGCCCCCCACATCGCCGACCCATTCGCCGTGAAAGATATGGCCGGCGCCAATGTTGCCCTGCTCGCTCCTTTCCCGGTGGCAACGTTCGCCACCGCAGCATGGTATGGCCCTGAGCGCAACAAGTGGTAGGGCCCATTCTCTGATGCCTCCTCCCCTGACTACCTCACTGGTGAGTACCCTGGAGGCTACGGTTGAGACGCCGCCGGTTTGGCTGCTGACCCTACCACCTTCGCCGCCGCGTACCATGAGGCCGAGTTGACCCACGCTCGATGGGCTATGTTGGGCACTTTGGGCTACTTGACCCATGAGTTGTTGGCCAAGTACGCTGGTGTGCTAATCGATCAGCCTGTGTGGTTCAAGGCTGGTGCTCATATCTTCCCTGAGGGCGGTCTGGGCTACCTTGGCAGCTCCAACCTGGTGCACGCCCAGTCCGTCCTTGCTATCGCGGCCCGCCAGTTTGTCCTGAAGGGTGCCATTGAGGCCTACCGTGTGAAGGGTAGTCCTCTGCGCGTGCATCTGTATCTGCTGCACCCTGGTGAAGCCTTCGACCCTCTGGTTTTGGGTGACGACCCTGACACTTTCGCTGAGCTGAAGTTGAAGGAGATCAAGAACGGCTGTTTGGCTAAATTCTCTGTGTTTGGCTACTACGTGCAGGCCATCGCGACTGGTGAGGGTCCCGTTGAGAGCTGGGCCTCCCACATCGCCGACCCATTCGCCGTGAAAGGTATGACTAGCGCCAATGTTACCCTGTTCGCTCCTACCCCTATGGCCATGTACGCCACCGCTGCCTGGAATGGCCCAGAGCGCCACAAGTGGTAGGGCCAATCTCCGATGCCTCCACCCCTGACTACCTCACTGGTGAGTACCCTGGTGACTACGGTTGGGACTTCGCCGCATACCGTGAGGCCGAGTTGATCCACGCATGTTGGGCTATGTTTGGCACTTTGGGCTGCTTGACCCCTGAGTTGTTGGCCAAGTACGCAGGTGTGCAATTCGATGCGTCTGCGTGGTTCCAGGCCTTCAGGGTGTTTAACAGTGTTTAACAGGTGGCCAAGGTGCGTGTCGTGCGACGTGCTTCGCAACCTGTCATGCGTCGTGCTTCGCGTAGTGCGCGAGAACCACCGGAGGGGGCAGAAGCAGGGCAACCAGAAGGCGGGAGAAGGTGAGGGCATTAGCAACATAGGTGCCCAAACAACGGGCGCGGAGAGGGAGAGGCAGGGGCGAGGGGACGGGTTAAGCAACGCACATTGCATGCACAGTGCGTGCGAGAACAGAGGGGGCAGGAGAAGGACGAAGGGGCGGGGACAGAGCGCCAGGAGGTGGGACACCGCACGGCCAGGTGCAGGGGTGAAGGGCGTGTCGTGCGACGTGCTTCGCAACTTGTCATGCATGGTGCTTCGCGTAATGCACGAGAACCACCGGAGGGGGCAGAAGCAGGGCAACCAGAGGGCAGGAGAAGGGGAGGGCAACAGCAACACAGGTGCCCAAACAACGGGCGCGGAGAGGGAGAGGGAGGGGCGGGAGGACGGGTTTGCATCGCACATTGCACGCACAGTGCGTGCGCAGACAGAGGGGGCAGGAGAAGGACGGAGGGGCGGGGACAGAGTGCCAGGAGGTAGGACGCCGCACGGCCAGGTGCAGGGGTGACGAGTGGGGCAGGGCAGGGAGTGCCTCGTATAGTGTCACGCGTAGTGCCTGTAGTAATAAACTGGCCTGAGGTGCTGCTCGGCCGTGGGCATACTCTGGTGCCTGACCCCTGAGCTGCTGCTATCGACAATGGTGCCAGTACAGGTGTGTAGTTCAAGGCTGGTGCCATGGTCTTCGAGTCTTATGGCTTGAACCACATGGGTCCCCCCGCGTTGGTGCGCGCCCAGTCCATCCTTGCCGTGTTGGCCTGCCAGGTTGTCCTGATGGGTGCCATCGAGGCTTAACGTGTGAACGGTGGTCCATTCGGTGGACGTGACCTTGATCTGGTGTGCCCTAGTGGCAAGTGATTTAACCCTCTGGGTTTGGCCGACGACCCTGATGTGGCTGCCGAGCTGAAGGTGAAGGAGATCAGGAGCGGCCGTTTGGCGATGCTCTCCAAGTTCGGCTACTATGTGCAAGCTGCCGTCACCGGCCAGGGCCCTGTTGAGAACTGGGCCTCCCACATTGCTGATCCATTTGCGGTGAACAGGTTGACCCTTGAGATTGCCACCCAGAACACGCCATCTGTTGCCATGTTCGCAGCTGCTGGGAAGTAGACGGCCGCCGCCCCAAGGTGGATTTGTCTGGCTGGTATGGCCCTGACTGCAAGAAGTGGTTGGGCCCTAACACTGCAGGCAGCGGCGTCCCAGACTACTTGACCGGTGAGTACCCTGGTGACTACGGTTGGGACAGTGCTGGGCCTGCAGCAGACCCTAAGGCCATCAAGCGCCTCTGCAAGGCTGAGGTGCTGCACGATCGCTGGGCTATGTTGGGTACTCTCTGGTGCCTGACCTGCGAGCTGCTGCAGAAGTACACCTCTATCGACAATGGTGCCAGCAAAGGTGTGTGGTTCAAGGCTGCTGCCGTGATCTTCAAGTCTTATGGCTTGAACTACATGGGTGCCCCCGCGTTGGTGCGCGCCCAGTCCATCCTTGCCGTGTTGGCCTGCCAGCTTGTCCTGATGGGTGCCATCGAGGCTTACCGTGTGATCGGTGGTCCATTCGGTGGACGAGACCTTGATCTGGTGTACCCTAGTGGCAAGTGATTTAACCCTCTGGGTTTGGCCGACGACCCTGATGTGGCTGCCGAGCTGAAGGTGAAGGAGATCAGGAGCGGCCGTTTGGCGATGCTCTCCAAGTTCGGCTACTATGAGCAGGCTGCCGTCACCTGCCAGGGCCCTGTTGAGAACAGGGCCTTCCACATTGCTGATTTGTTTGCGGTGAACAAGTTGACCCTTGAGATTGCCATGCAGTCCACGCCATCAGTTGCCATGTTAGCAGCTGCTAGCTGCTGGGAAGAAGCAGGAGGCCACCCCCAAGGTGGATTTGTCTGGCTGGTATGGTCTTGACCGCAAGAAGTGGTTGGGTCCCGACGCTGCGGACAGCTATGTTTTTGATTACTTGACCGGTGAATACCCTGGTGACAACGGATGGGACAGCGCTGGGCCGGCAGCAGGCCCCAAGGCATACGGGCCAGCACGTGGGTTGCATCACCATCTTCAATCTCGTCTTGTGCCCATGCTTGCTGCTTTGTTTCTTGGTTGCTGCAGTGCTGCCCCCCTAGGCATTGTGCTTGCTTGTTGCAGTGCTGCTGCTCTGCCATGCCTTGCCCCTTACCCCCGGCGAACAAACGGACCAGCGTCCGTCGCCGTTGCTAATGCTAATGCTCTGCAGTCGCCACTGCCCCCGAAGCCTGGTTGGCCGGTATCCCCGGTCCTCTGGGTCCTCCGTCATGCTGTGGGCCACCTCAGGCAGCCCTGGGACCCACGGGATCGAGCAAGGCAGGAACCACCTGTCGGTGCGAGATGCCCGGTAACTCCAGTAGACGGCATGATAAGTGGTTATGACTATGACTATGACTATATATATATATATATATATATATATATATATATATATATATATATATATACATATATATATATATATATATATATATATATATATATATATATATATATATATATATATATATATATATATATATATATATATATTACTACACCCCTCTCCCCTTAAATCTAGCTAACAAGCAAGCAACAACAAGCAACAACAAGCAACAACAAGCACGTCTCCTTTCCGTTTTGGCTATTGCTAAGCCTCATCGCTCCGGGCTCTACTGTACTCTAGCCATCCTAGAGCCTAGGTGGTGGCCTTGCCAAATCCAAGTTTATAGCCAAAAACTCAACGGTGGCGCCACGGGGCGGGGGGGGGCCAAGTCGGGAGGTGCCCTCCCAAAACTGCGCATTTTATGCCCCAAAACAGCCTTTTTTTTCGCCCAAAACGGCCCCCAAACCCAGGCAAAACGCCCAAACGCCCTCTAACTCCACGATATGTCCGAGAAACGGCCCAAAAAGGCGCCAAAAAGCCCCAAAATCTGCGCAATGTGCACTAGCACCACGAAACCAAGAACGGGCCGTATCTTGGGCTACGTGGCTCAAAAACGAATTCCGAGGGCACCTAGTCCACCCGCAATTCCCCACTTTTTATGGTTTCCAAGCCTCAGAATGGCCCAACGAGACACGTAGACCCCCGTACCAGTGGTCACTTGGTGCAGCCGGAGGCTTGGCCAGCCCACGCACAGTGGGGGCCAACGATGGGTCCACCAGGTTCTCCGGGGCGAAAAAAATGATTTTTTCCAAAGTTGTTCCTAGACCACTTGGGATGCTCAAACAAGTGTTTTTAGGCTGTTTTGAGCCCGTGGTGACGCGTTTTGGGCCATGGAAAATCCCAAAATACCTTGAAAGTGGGCCGTTTTGGGGGGAACAATGCGTCAAAAATGGGTGAAAAACGCATTTTTCCAAAAGTGATCCTGGACCATTTATGATGTTCAAACAAGTGGTTTTAGCCCATTTTGAGCCCGTGCCGACAGGTTTGGGCTCATGGAAAATCCCAAAATACCTTGAAAATGGGCCATTTTGGGACCAAAAATGGGTCAAAAATGGGTGAAAACCGCGTTTTTCCAAAAGTGATCCCGGACCATTTGGGATGCTCAAACAAGTGTTTTTAGCCCGTTTTGAGCCCGTTTTGACCGAGTTTAGCCCCTTCCACCACATGTATGCACCACTTTGTGCCCTTCGCCCGTACCTTAGAGCCGTGTGGTGGAGGCACCTAGAGTTGGGAGAGCGGTGTAGATTGGAGTATATATATATATATATATATATATATATATATATATATATATATATATATATATATATATATATATATATATATATATATATATATATATATATATATATATATATATATATATATATATATATATATATATATATATATATATATATATATATATATATATATATATATATATATATATATATGTATGTATATATATATATATATATATATATGTATATAGTCATAGTCATAGTCATAACCACTTATCATGCCGTCTACTGGAGTTACCGGGCATCTCGCGCCGACAGGTGGTTCCTGCCTCGCTCGATCCCGTGGGTCCCAGGGCTGCCTGAGGTGGCCCACAGCATGACGGAGGACCCAGAGGACCGGGGATACCGGGCAACCAGGCTTTGGGGGCAGTGGCAACTGCAAAGCGTTAGCATTAGCAACGGCGACGGACGCTGGCCCGTTTGTTCGCCGGGGGTAAGGGGGCAAGGCAAAGCAGCGCAGCAGCATCGCAACAAGCAGAAAGCAAGGGCACCTCTGTCCGTCGCAAAGCAGCAACCAAGGAACAAAGCAGCACGCATGCGGCGAAGCGAGAGCTGACCCTCCATCGTTCACGTTGCCCCGCCACTGTGGAGACACCCAACACCCATGACCCCACGTAATCCATTGTCGTCCGCGTCCTCGAAACTGCCCACCCCCCCTGACTCCACGTATCCCTCTGCCAGCACGCACTAGCCCGTATGTGCATAGCCAGGATTTCTGGGAGGCTCCAGCCTAGCCTGGCCCTCAGCTTTCATCGCCCCCATGTCTCCACATTGTACGCCATCTTCCCACCGCACCAGTCCCCTAGTATAGTACAGAAACACGTTACCAACTCCACGTCCCCGTGGCCCCGTGCTGCCCCCACACCCCAGATATATACCATGCTGGCATCCCATGTCAGGGGCCAGCGCCCAATCTGCTTCGAGGCATTCACTTGCCCACATATAATATATCTTGAGGGTCTACAGGGGGGGACGCCGGCCGCTTTGCGACGGGAGTGGCGCAACCCGTGAATATCGCTGGCTGGGATTCGGGCTGGTGGGTGCCGTAGCTTGGTTATCGACCCCCTGTAGGGGTACCCACCAGAGGCTCGCCCCGGGCCGTGGTTACCAGGTGCACCTCATCTGGCCCACATACAAAGCCCTGGCGCCTACCCTTGACCCTTACCTGCACTGATTGGCCGGCTTCCGTGGTTGCGCCTCTTCCGCCACAGCAGCGGCCAGGCCGCAGGTTCGGCCCCCACCGACGACGTGGCGAGCCTACTTATAGCATTGGCCCGCGCGTCACCCCCCGGACCACTCAGCATGCCGCTCCCCTGCCCTCCTCGCCTCTAGCCGACCGGACTGGCGCCCCCCAGGGGTAAGCCGTTACAGTGGTGAGGCGACTGCATACTCTTCACTACGACGCCGCGCAGTACCGCCGTTGCCACGCCGACGCCACCTGCTAGCCGCCACGACACTCACCACTGCAACCACAAGGCCATGGTCAGAGGTTAGACTATGTACATGCCCGCAGGCACGGTCCCTCTAGTTTGTTAACGGGGCCAGGGGATGCCCCCGCGCTCCCCCTGAGTTGTTAGAGGGGTCAGGGGGACACCCCAGTACCGCCATGCATCCCCGTGCTCCCCCACTGTACGGTTCCCCAGTACCGCCGCGTTCCCCCACCGTACGGACCCCAGTACCGCCGCATACCCCCACCATACGGTCCCCTGTACCGCCGCGTACACCCCCACGATGTCAGTACACCGTCATCTGGAACTTCCCCGCTGCTCCCCCACTGTACGGCTTCCCAGTACCGCCGCGTACCCCCGCCGTACGGATCCCAGTACCGCCGCGTTGACCCCCAAGACTCCAGTACTCCGCCACCTGGAACTCCACGTGCCCCCTGTGAGCGCTCCCTCCAGGCTGCCATGCCGTCTCCACGACGCCCGCCATACTGTCCCCCTGATGACCCCACCGTCATAACCTTCCACGCACACATCTTCGCCCCGTCGCCGCTCCTGGGGCCTGCAGGCTGACCCCGCAACCCCGTGTAACACTCCCAGGGGGCGCCGCAGCGCTGTAACCCCCAAACAACTCCGTGCACCCCCGGTGTATCCCGAGCAACCACTCCCAAGACTGCCGTAGCCGGGCCGCCAGTAGAGACCCCGGTGCCATGGGAATACCCTACAGGGGTTTGGGCCTTATTACCCTGGTCGGGACGACCCATGACACCTCACTGTTGTATGCGGCGACCCGGGGCAGGCGGGTGAAGCATCCCTGTCCGACCCTCATGCACGGGGGCAGTACGGCTCACCATCAGGCCGGCACGACCTGTCACATCGCGTTGGCCGTCATACGCCGCCCGCCAGTACCGCACAATCAGGCCGCGTAGGCACTGCTTCTCAGGCGCCACTCCCTCCGCTGCGTCCAGCGTAGGGATGGTAGCTGGTGCACCCACAATTCCCATCCCCATCAACCTGCACCCCCGGCACCCACCACTCCGTCACCATTTCCTCCGTGATGCCACAACCAGAGTATCCGTGAGTCGCCCTCCAGAGCCGCCCACCACAGCATCAGGGGCAGGGCCGCAGACGGCGCTCCAGGGCACCGTACCCCTTCCACTCGGACGCTCCTCAGGCCACCCTGGATAGTCGTCCAGGCACTTGAGGACATCCGTCCAGAGTGCCGCAGTGCCCACCTCGCCTTAGGCCACCCCCTGTCGGCATGCTCCTGACATGTCCCGCACAGCGGGGCGGAGGCACACTGATGAACCCAAACGGACACCGTCTCCCCGCACCCGTGGCATCGCTGCGGAAGCACAGACCGCGATGGAACGCAGCTACCATCACAGCACTGCGACCACAGGTCCTGCCATACATCGCAGCACGCGTCCTGGAGCCCGAGCAAAGCCCTCGTCAGCGTGCGTGCTGTGGCACTACTGAGGAGGCTGCGCCTCGCCTCCTCCCACGTGGACACCGGGCGGAGTATCGGTCGTCCGTCGGGCATCTCCGGCAGGCTCTCAAGCAGCCGGGGCCACCGCGCCACCTTGGGGCCGCGCGTGCCATGCGCCAGGAGCTCCCAACCGTAGTCCCGCAAGACCTCCCCGATGACAACAACCCCGTCCTGCTCCGGGCCCCTGGCGGAAGCCAGAACCAAGCGTTGCCCTCCCGCCCGAGCCTCAATGACCGCCCTGAGACCCAGGGTGTCAAGGGTGTGACGGGCATCGGCAGCCACGTGGTCGTCCCCCTCTGGCAGAGAGAACATGGCCTCCGTGACTTGGCCTTGCGCGTCGTCGCCCTGTACCCGCTCCAGCTGCTTGGAGCCCACTAACACTGCCATGGACCGCTGCTCCGCGACCGCCGGTACGGCTCGTCGCAGCTGCCGGTCATATAGCCACAACGTACCCACGTCAAGTACGACAGCCACCGCCAGGACTGGGAGACCGCACAGAGGTTGCTGAAGGACTGGCAGCACCTCGCGAGGCCAGCCCATGACGTTCCCCACAGCTGGATGGTTGGTGTACACCTGGAGCCAGGGATCACTCTGGCCGTCAGGGTTTCTCACCTTGGTACCCCGCACCTGGGCCCAGGACTGCGCCGACACCACGCGGGACCACTCCCTGAATGCCGTGATGTCCCGCGCCACCCAGGAACCGATCCACCGGTCGAAGGCCTGCGCCACCGCCGCCATCCAGTGAGGGAACAAGGACAGGGCCTCCTCACGCTCGATGCACGACCGCGACACCAGCAGTGCGTGCAGCGGTGTCCTCAGAAAGGTTGCCCGCAGGTCGCCGGGGAGGCCGGCAAACGGGTTCCACGGCGGACGCTGCAGGATCCTCCCTGCCGGCGGGCAGAAGGGTGTGTCACCGCGCAGGAACGCGTATACCGCCCTCCTTCGATCTTGCATCGGCAGCTGCATGATCTGGGTGAGCCGATGGTTCCTGCGGGCATACACATCTTCCCCAATCTGGACCATGTCCTCCACAAAGAGCCTGGCCTTGGCAGGGCCCCGGGACGACGCCGCTCGCACCGCAGCGAACAGCCGCTTCAGGTCCCCGGGTACGACACCTGCCATCAGGGATTCTGCCCACCTGCAGCCGTGTTCCCTCCACGCCACGAACTCCACCGCCCTGTCCGTTAGGGGTAGCTCCGCCGTGAACTCCTCCACACGCCTGCACAGGAGCCCAGCCACCTCCTCGTCCCGCGCACACAGTAGGCGCATGTGGCCGATGTCCTCCTCCGGCCCCCCACAGAAGATACAGGGGTGGGCTGGTATTGCCACACGCGTGAGCTTCTGTCTCCACCGTCGCATGACCTGCATGGTGGACAAGCGACCGTCACGTGCCCGCAGCATATTCCTGTGCGTTGGGCCGTGGTGCACAGCTCCCAGGGACATCGCCTCGCAGGCGCCAGCTAGTGGCGTGTGCGCCCTGGTGCGTGCCGCTAGCGAACGCCACTCTATCTCCCGGACCTGCTGAAGGGCTTGCATGGATGGTACACGCGGCTCGAGCTCACCATTATCCCCCGGTACCAAGAGGATGGCGTGCTCCTTCGGCAGGACAAGATGGACTAGCGGGGCCATCGCACGGGCCGCGGCAGAGTCCGGTGCCTCAAGCGGGACCGCCGCCAAGTGCGAGCTCTGCCTCACCACCCAGTGGTGCGGCCCCCCAACTCGGCGCGGCAGCCGCCGCAGCCCCTCCACTATCCAGCTCAGTGCATGTTGATTGACCAGATGTGACGTCGGCCCCTTGATGCCACGGTACAGGGCCTCCTGCGCCCTGCGGAGATGCGCTCCTATGACGGACGCATCCACCACGTGTACCGTGCACGCTGACGGGGGCGTGTGCAACAAGTACGCCGCCGCGGCAACGATCTCTGCCTCCGGGACCGTGCCGTAGATGGCACCCGTCCACGTGGGGATTCCGTGGCTGGCCACCGCCACATTTGTGGCGTCGTCTCCCTGGGGCGACGCGTCAGACGATGTGACTTTAGTCGCCACCGGCACCCAGCAGTACCGGTGGGGCTCTAGCCACGCCACGTCGGAGTGGGGGCTCTGCACCACCTTTCCCAGGGACGCCGCGCTGGAGGCCGTGAGCTCCGGGGACAGGACCACCCTCGGTCGATACACCGCATGTGGTCTCCAGGCCAGGTCACATCCGCAGACTGACTTTATGGCGTCCAGGGCGGGGGTGTATTCCGCCCCCCAAACCGTTGCGGAGCAGGAAGGCTGGTATACCACGACAGACCCCTGCTCCACTGCGCCACCACCACGCAACGACGTGACGGCGACATGCGGATCATGCGGCACGTTGGACATTCGGACCACTTCCGGGACCGAGTGCTCATCCGGATCCGGGATTGGGCCTGCCGGTAGCAGAAGAACAATTGCCCATTCGCTGCACTTGTGCACCGCCGCGCACGCCCTGGAAAACGCTGGCTGTCCGTGCACAACCCACAGTGGTGGCGGACTTATGCCGCCCCCGGCGTGAGGAGTGAGTAGGGGGACGGACGCCGGATCGTCTTGCTGTTGGTAGCCCTCAAAGACGTCCCCCAACAGAAACAGGAGGGCGGCCAGCGGGACGAACGGCATGGACAGCCCCGGGTTGGCCGGGTCCCATCCTTCCTCCCTGTATCCGCCCACCACATACACGTCCCCCGCAGCGGACTGTCTATTGCGTTTGCTGGCCTTCTTTCGGCGCACTGGGTGAATGAGACGGTGAGTCAACGGACCGGGCAGCTGCAGCCGGAAGACGTCGCGAAGCCCCGTGAGCCACACGTGGTCCAGCTGGTGGGGTCCTACTCCCGCGTGCGGAAGGTGCAGGTGGTCCTCGTGGCACTCCTGTAGCTGGACCGCCCAGTGCCCAGGCGCAGGGCAGGGGAGCCGCGCATGCAGGAGGTCATTTGCAGGATCAGTCAGGGACTGCACTGCCGTATCTGTGCGGGGCCCCGAGAGAATGCAGATGTCCCTACCCTTGAAGGCGTAGGATTGGGATACCCACTTCCGCCCCGCCCACTGCACTTGCGGCAGATGGGCGTGTACACACGAGTACACCGACGATGGCATGAGAAGCCCCACGCGCAACGTCCCCATCGCCCTGAGCACCCTGTCCACCCACGTATTGCCAGCGTGTGTGGCGAATGACGCAGAGGGCACCATGAACTGCCCGCACACTCCGTACTGCACGTGCATGTCTTGGAGCATGGCCCGCAGCTCATCACGGACCGTCATCGACCTGTGGTGGGTGAGCTGAGCCACGGTCGCCACGACGGAGTCGCGGCATATAACCTGGACATCTGCCAACCGTAGCCCATGACCTGACCGCACCGCCACGTTGGACAGGTCCTTGGGCAGCTTCTCGAACTGCAGGGCCGCAGCCTTGATGGCAGTATTCAGCTTGATCACCGCCTCCGCCGTGTCGGACAGGTAGGGCGCCGCGTACCGCACGATGCCACCAACCACGGCCGCCATCACCTCATGAGGCACCGACGCCGGCCCCAGCGTGTTCTTGCACCAGCCCAGCAGGGCTTCACACCGGAGTACATGTTTCTCCTTCATGGTCGCCATCCCCCTGGGATCGAGGCGCAGGCCCAAGTATGGTACCGTGCCCTTGGCACGTAAGCATACCCATGGGGCCGCCGTGTCCCCCGGGTTCAGGTATACCATAATCGAGTGGATGCGAGCAGTACTGGCATAGGCACATTTGCTCACGTTGAGGGACATGCCCATGTCAGTGAGATACCGCGCTATCATCGCCGCATACTCCAGGAATTGCGGCAGGGAGTGCGCTATCAGCAGGAGGTCATCACAGTACGCCTGTACCAGGGGTGGCACCGCGTGGCGAGCATCTCCCCGCGCCTTACAGGCAAGGCTCCGCAGGAGAGGCTCCAATAGGAGGAGGTAGAGCACAGCGCTCTCCGCACTGCCCTGCCGCAGGCCCCTGTGGAGCCGTATGCTCGGCGTCGGGCCGTGCGCAGTGACGATGCGCACCAGGGACCCGCAGCTGAGGGTGTGGAAGAGCCTGATGAGCTCCTCCGGGACACCCATGTGGCGCAGGAGGAGCGCCAGTGCTCCGTGCGGCGCTGTGTCAAAAGCTTTCGACACATCGAAGGCCAGGACGTGGTTTTCCTCCAGCCCACGCAGCAGCCTGCGCTGGGCCAGGAACACCGGGGCAGCCGCCGTGGAGCCCGGCATGGCTCCGAACTGCCAGTCCGCGGCCAGTCCCTTGCGTGCCAGAACAGCTGTGAACCTCCGCATGAGGGGGGTCATGAGCATTCGCATGTCTTGCTGCCCCAGCGCTATCGGCCTGTACTCGTCCAGGTTGCCCGTGGCTGTGCCCTTGGGCATCAGCCAGATAATGGCCTCGTGCCAGGACTCCGGGACATCCGCACCCCGCAGGATTGCCCTGTACGCATGCACCAGGAGCCCCTGCACCGGTTCAGGCAGCTCTGCTATGAGGGCAGCCGTGACCCGGTTGGACCCCGGAGCTTTGTCGTCCGCCACGGCCTGCCTCACGGCGTCTTTAAGGTCCTGCATGGTGTAGTCCTGTACCGACCTCCATTCCTCCGGCACCCCTTTGGGAATGTGGGCCCGGGCCAGCCGCTCGAAGGCCGGCAGGTTCACTGGCCGCTTGGCGTACAGCGCCTCCCAATACCTCTGGACCTCGCCAATGACGTCCGAGGCCTCCAAGAGCACCTTCTCCGACTCGCGGACGCGTACGGACCATAGGCCTGACGGGGCATAGTTCACCACGTTGATGGCCCCCCGTATCGCCGTCCATCGGAGCTGCAGGTCCGGTACCCTGCCCCGCCAGTAGTCCTTGATGGACCGGCGCCTGTTGCTCCTGAGGACATCCCGCAGCTCCTCCACGCGTGTCTCCAGCTGGCGGAGCTGTTGGTCCAATGCGGCACGCAGGTCCTCAACCGAGGCGGGGGACAGGTCGGGGTCTACTCGCCGGAGGTGCTGTAGCAGGGCAGTCGCTTCCTGGGAGTGGAGTCCGGCCGCCGCCGCGTCCCGTTGCCACAGCTGATGGGCACGCCAGGCCAGGGCCTGCTGATCCGAGAGGACCTGGTCCAGCGACGCCTCCGTTTCCGCCTGCCCGTATGGGTACTGCGGGTCCACGCCGGAAGGCATGCGCACTCCCGTGACCCTGGACACGTCATCACGGAAGGCGTAGAGCAGGTCAAAGACCGCTTGCACCTCCGACGTGCCCATGGTGGCAGTGTCCTGGTCCGATGAGAGCCACGCCTGTAGCCGCTGATCCCCGCAGGCCTTCTGCAGTACTGCCGCTGTCGCCTCACGAACCCCCGGGGAGTCCGGGCGTATGGCGTGCAGCCTGCCCTGGGCGTGCGAGTAGGCCATCCTGGTGACCCTCTCTTTGCCGGCCACCGCTAGCGGGATGTCCAGGACCACAGGGCCATGATCCGACCCCAGCGACGCTGGAGACCGCCCCGGCGCCAAGTGAGGGCGCTCACGCGCCGCCCACGGGACCAGAGGCGAGTTCAGAAGGAAGGAGTCCAGTCGGTGCCCCGCCCTCGTGGGCCTCCTGTCCTCCTCCCGTTCCGGGCCTGCCCTGTGGAAGCCACACTGTTCCCACAGGGCTTGGAACCTCCTCGTGGTAGGGTGCCACGGGGACTCCAGCCACACGTTGAAGTCCCCTCCGAGGAGCACGGCCCTGGTGCCACCCGCGCTCTTGGCCGCCGCGTACATGGCCACGTCAGCCCAGAAGGACGCCTTAGACGCCCAGGAGTCACCGCCGCTACCCGGGCCGTGGACGTTGATGACCGTGAGGGTGCCACCTGCGGTCACCACATCCAGGGCCATGGCCTTGCCCGGCACGATGTCCACGATGTCTCGAACCTCCTCCGCGGCGAACACGTCCGCCCGAAGGGCAATCAAGAGCCCGCCGCGCACCGCCGCCGCCGACGCCGCCTGGGCATCCACCCCTGGGTATGTATGATACCCATGGTGACGCCACTGGTTCTCGGAGTGCACCACACCTTGAGGGTCCTGCAGGCCAGTCTCCTGGAATAGGCCCAGGATGGCACCCTCGGCCTTCATGATACCCGCCGCCACCGCTTCACCGTCGAGCATACCTGGGGTCACTGGTACACCGTCCCCCCGCATCGAGCCCTGGACGTTCCAGGACACCGCCGCTCTGGTGTCGGAGGCGGGGCCCCTTCATGGCTGCACGTGTGGATCGGGGCCCCCCGCCGGATCCGGATCACTGGACGGAGAGGGGCCACCAGCAGGCTCTGGGGGACCACCTGCATCCGGCGCGGGTGGCTGGCGAGGTGGCCCCTGACCCCGTGGGCCTCCGCCCGAGGATGTCGTCGCCTGCTGAGACCCGGCAGATGCGGCGGGCTCCCCCTCAGCCTGCCCGCCGGACGTACTTGCCGCCGTACTCCCCGTAGAAGTCACTGCCCCACGCCGCGCTGCAGACCCAATCGCCCGAGACCGTGCTGCCGACGGCGACGCCCCGCGCCCCGCTGCAGGGCGGGCACCCGTGGGCAGCGTGAGCGCTCTGGACCCCGCCTGGGCCGACGCGAAAGGCCCCGCCTGGCCCCCCGGCATAACGCCAGCCAGCATGGCCAGCGCCTGGTCCCGTTGTGCCGGATCAGTCACATGGTCCCGCTGGATGTGGTCTAGCAGGTCCTTGGGGTGGAGGTGGGTAGGCCGGCAGTGCGTGCCAGCTTTCCATGTGCAGTGACCAGCCCCATCCAGACGAGACCAGGGGCAGACGTTGATCGTCTTTGTCCCACGCTGATCCGTGGCCAAGTCACCGCCGAAGTGCCGCAGCACGTACCGAATGTTGACATAGGCGCCATACTGAGGCGGGGGGCTCCTCTTGGGCGGCGGCTGGGGCGCCGCTTTCGGGGCCTGCTTCGCCGCCGCAGCCGGGGGCGCCGCAGGCCGCACTGGTGGCACGCTTGGTGGTTGCGGCAGGTGCAGCATTCCCCCCACGGGAAACTGCTCATCCACCCAGCGGCGCCACGCGTCGGCGAACTTCTCCCGGTCGCCCTCGACCCTCCACCTGGAAGTGGAGAACGCCCGGAGCCACGGCCCCATGTTCTCCGCCATAACCAGGCGGAGGGCATCTCCTCCGCTCTGCCGGCGGAAGCGTGTCGCGGCCGCGCCTGCCACGGTCCCCTGGAGGTACAGCGCGTCGCCCCCGTCGCCACTCAGTGCACTAAGGTGCACGGCCTCCAGGTCGGCGGGGCGGACCGTGAGCACCGTGCCCTGCCCGCGATCGCACAGGGGCGCAGCGCCGAGGAGTGGGGCTCCAACGCCGCCACAACCCAGTACCACGCCCGCGACGCGCTATGCAGCAGTGCAAGCGAGGCTGCCGGCCTGTTGCTGGATGACTGCGCCGCCGGGGCCCTGGGGAGGGCCGCCGCGTGACCCTGCAGCGCCCTGCATATGCCAGCTGCATGCTCAGCCTGCCACATGTTGCTCGGGGCTACGGGCCAGACGTCCTGCCCCTGGACCACTGGCGGCCGCGTGACCTCCACGAAGACCGCCGGCGCTGGCGGGATGTCCTCGGCCGTGCACCTGTGCGCCCTGCGCACCGGCCCCAGCCCACTGAGGCACTCCTGGAACACCCGGTAGCAGGCCGGGCCCCTGGACTGCTGCCTCCTGAGCCGGCACGCGGTGACTACGACCCACTCCAGTCCCCCCGTTTCCACCCGAACACAGGCCCAATACTCCGCCCCCTCCAACACCACCAGCCGCCCCATATCCGCCATGCCCACCGTATGGGTGGAGGACACGCTCTCCACCCTCAGCCACCGCTTGGCGCTCTCTTCCCACGGCTGGGGGGCATGCATCCGCTGCTGCTGCATCGCGTCCTGCACGTGCTGCAGGGACACTGTCGCCAGCATGGACATCCCCCCGTCCGACGCCGCTGCCATACACAGTAGGGCATGTTGCATGCGCGCCCCGGGCAGCCCCACGTTGTGCGGGACGTTTGCCAGGTCCAAGGGCGTGCGGGGCGCCGGCAGGGCCTCCAACACCGCCGCAGGCAGCTCCCCCAGGGACGGCAGACGCGCGATGGGCCCCATGTCCCTGTTGAGGACCACCGCCGCCACCCACCGCCTGTCCAGTGCGGACAGGAGGTTGCCCGGCCTCGGCACCCTGAGGAGGGTACCGACGGCGGACATGAGGGCGCACACGCCACAGTCCTTGGTGTTGCCGGCCGGCTGCTGAACCTGC
This sequence comes from Eutreptiella sp. 'Long Island Sound 2002', assembly GCA_964036045.1. NCBI lineage: Eukaryota > Euglenozoa > Euglenophyceae > Eutreptiales > Eutreptiaceae > Eutreptiella > Eutreptiella sp. 'Long Island Sound 2002'. The sequence continues at coordinate 135,093,656 of OZ038378.1, read as the reverse complement.
GCCGCCCGGGCCTCCGCCAGCAGACGCTCCGCACCCGGCCATCCCGCCCTCTGGCCCCTGGGTGCCATGCGCATCGTCCGGACCGCCATGTCCCACGTGTGCGGCCATTGGGGCGGGGCCCCCGACACCACAGGCCGGCCCAGCGGGTCCACTGCCAACCGCGTGTCAGGGGCCACGAGGTGGTGGGCCGTCCAGTGCCGCATGTCCGGCGTCTCCAACCGGTCGAGGTACACCGCCTCTGAGCCCCCCAGCTCGACGTACCTCGCAATGAGGAGGGCAGCCGGGGTTTGGTCGTGCCGCTGGCCTTCCCACCCCTCCCTCGGGAGCATCATGGCGTGGGGGGCCAGGCACTGCACCACGTCGGCTGCCAGCGCGACCACGTCGTCGCTGAGCTCCACCCCATGGTCCGCGGCCACCAGGAATTGGTGCCTGGGCTTGGAGTACACTCGCTCCAGGGCGCCCCGCAACTCAGCTGGCGGGGGAGAGGCGTCTCCGCAGCCCCGCAGCCAGGGGAGTGCGCCCGGGAGGTGCCGCCCCGCCCCTCCTGACCAGACGGCGGCCCTAAGGACCGGCAGGTCCCGCCAGACAGCCACTGCGACCTGATCGCGCCAGGGCTGCGGCTTGTTGGCACCCCACTGGAGGACGGCCACTACAGCATGCGTGGTCAGGGTGTGTGTATATGTATATATATATATATATATATATATATATATATATATATATATATATATATATATATATATATATATATATATATATATATATATATATATATATATATATATATAGTCATAGTCATAGTCATAACCACTTATCATGCCGTCTACTGGAGTTACCGGGCATCTCGCGCCGACAGGTGGTTCCTGCCTCGCTTGATCCCGTGGGTCCCAGGGCTGCCTGAGGTGGCCCACAGCATGACGGAGGACCCAGAGGACCGGGGATACCGGGCAACCAGGCTTTGGGGGCAGTGGCAACTGCAAGCGTTAGCATTAGCAACGGCGACGGACGCTGGCCCGTTTGTTCGCCGGGGGTAAGGGGGCAAGGCAAAGCAGCGCAGCAGCATCGCAACAAGCAGAAAGCAAGGGCACCTCTGTCCGTCGCAAAGCAGCAACCAAGGAACAAAGCAGCACGCACGCGGCGAAGCGAGAGCTGACCCTCCATCGTTCACGTTGCCCCGCCACTGTGGAGACACCCAACACCCATGACCCCACGTAATCCATTGTCGTCCGCGTCCTCGAAACTGCCCACCACCCCTGACTCCACGTATCCCTCTGCCAGCACGCACTAGCCTGTATGTGCACAGCCAGGATTTCTGGGAGGCTCCAGCCTAGCCTGGCCCTCAGCTTTCATCGCCCCCATGTCTCCACATTGTACGCCATCTTCCCACCGCACCAGTCCCCTAGTATAGTACAGAAACACGTTACCAACTCCACGTCCCCGTGGCCCCGTGCTGCCCCCACACCCCAGATATATACCATGCTGGCATCCCATGTCAGGGGCCAGCGCCCAGTCTGCATCGAGGCATTCTCTTGCCCACATATAATATATCTTGAGGGTCTACAGGGGGGGACGCCGGCCGCTTTGCGACGGGAGTGGCGCAACCCGTGAATATCGCTGGCTGGGATTCGGGCTGGTGGGTGCCGTAGCTTGGTTATCGACCCCCTGTAGGGGTACCCACCAGAGGCTCGCCCCGGGCCGTGGTTACCAGGTGCACCTCATCTGGCCCACATACAATGCCCTGGCGCCTACCCTTGACCCTTACCTGCACTGATTGGCCAGCTTCCGTGGTTGCGCCTCTTCCGCCACAGCAGCGGCCAGGCCGCAGGTTCGGCCCCCACCGACGACGTGGCGAGCCTACTTATAGCATTGGCCCGCGCGTCACCCCCCGGACCACTCAGCATGCCGCTCCCCTGCCCTCCCCGCCTCTAGCCGACCGGACTGGCGCCCCCCAGGGGTAAGCTGTTACAGTGGTGAGGCGACTGCATACTCTTCACTACGACGCCGCGCAGTACCGCTGTTGCCACGCCGACGCCACCTGCTAGCCGCCACGACACTCACCACTGCAACCACAAGGCCATGGTCAGAGGTTAGACTATGTACATGCCCGCAGGCACGGTCCCTCTAGTTTGTTAACGGGGCCAGGGGATGCCCCCGCGCTCCCCCTGAGTTGTTAGAGGGGTCAGGGGGACACCCCAGTACCGCCATGCATCCCCGTGCTCCCCCACTGTACGGTTCCCCAGTACCGCCGCGTTCCCCCACCGTACGGACTCCAGTACCGCCGCATACCCCCACCATACGGTCCCCTGTACCGCCGCGTACACCCCCACGATGTCAGTACACCGTCATCTGGAACTTCCCCGCTGCTCCCCCACTGTACGGCTCCCCAGTACCGCCGCGTACCCCCGCCGTACGGATCCCAGTACCGCCGCGTTGACCCCCAAGACTCCAGTACTCCGCCACCTGGAACTCCACGTGCCCCCTGTGAGCGCTCCCTCCAGGCTGCCATGCCGTCTCCACAACGCCCGCCATACTGTCCCCCTGATGACCCCACCGTCATAACCTTCCACGCACACATCTTCGCCCCGTCGCCGCTCCTGGGGCCTGCAGGCTGACCCCGCAACCCCGTGTAACACTCCCAGGGGGCGCCGCAGCGCTGTAACCCCCAAACAACTCCGTGCACCCCCGGTGTATCCCGAGCAACCACTCCCAAGACTGCCGTAGCCGGGCCGCCAGTAGAGACCCCGGCGCCATGGGAATACCCTACAGGGGTTTGGGCCTTATTACCCTGGTCGGGACGACCCATGACACCTCACTGTTGTATGCGGCGACCCGGGGCAGGCGGGTGAAGCATCCCTGTCCGACCCTCATGCACGGGGGCAGTACGGCTCACCATCAGGCCGGCACGACCTGTCACATCGCGTTGGCCGTCATACGCCGCCTGCCAGTACCGCACAATCAGGCCGCGTAGGCACTGCTTCTCAGGCGCCACTCCCTCCGCTGCGTCCAGCGTAGGGATGGTAGCTGGTGCACCCACAATTCCCATCCCCATCAACCTGCACCCCCGGCACCCACCACTCCGTCACCATTTCCTCCGTGATGCCACAACCAGAGTATCCGTGAGTCGCCCTCCAGAGCCGCCCACCACAGCATCAGGGGCAGGGCCGCAGACGGCGCTCCAGGGCACCGTACCCCTTCCACTCGGACGCTCTTCAGGCCACCCTGGATAGTCGTCCAGGCACTTGAGGACATCCGTCCAGAGTGCCGCAGTGCCCACCTCGCCTTAGGCCACCCCCTGTCGGCATGCTCCTGACATGTCCCGCACAGCGGGGCGGAGGCACACTGATGAACCCAAACGGACACCGTCTCCCCGCACCCGTGGCATCGCTGCGGAAGCACAGACCGCGATGGAACGCAGCTACCATCACAGCACTGCGACCACAGGTCCTGCCATACATCGCAGCACGCGTCCTGGAGCCCGAGCAAAGCCCCTGTCAGCGTGCGTGCTGTGGCACTACTGAGGAGGCTGCGCCTCGCCTCCTCCCACGTGGACACCGGGCGGAGTATCGGTCGTCCGTCGGGCATCTCCGGCAGGCTCTCAAGCAGCCGGGGCCACCGCGCCACCCTGGGGCCGCGCGTGCCATGCGCCAGGAGCTCCCAACCGTAGTCCCGCAAGACCTCCCCGATGACAACAACCCCGTCCTGCTCCGGGCCCCTGGCGGAAGCCAGAACCAAGCGTTGCCCTCCCGCCCGAGCCTCAATGACCGCCCTGAGACCCAGGGTGTCAAGGGTGTGACGGGCATCGGCAGCCACGTGGTCGTCCCCCTCTGGCAGAGAGAACATGGCCTCTGTGACGTGGCCTTGCGCGTCGTCGCCCTGTACCCGCGCCAGCTGCTCGGAGCCCACTAACACTGCCATGGACCGCTGCTCCGTGACCGCCGGTACGGCTCGTCGCAGCTGCCGGTCACATAGCCACAACGTACCCACGTCAAGCACGACAGCCACCGCCAGGACTGGGAGACCGCACAGAGGTTGCTGAAGGACTGGCAGCACCTCGCGAGGCCAGCCCATGACGTTCCCCACAGCTGGATGGTTGGCGTACACCTGGAGCCAGGGATCACTCTGGCCGTCAGGGTTTCTCACCTTGGTACCCCGCACCTGGGCCCAGGACTGCGCCGACACCACGCGGGACCACTCCCTGAATGCCGTGATGTCTCGCGCCACCCAGGAACCGATCCACCGGTCGAAGGCCTGCGCCACCGCCGCCATCCAGTGAGGGAACAAGGACAGGGCCTCCTCACGCTCGATGCACGACCGCGACACCAGTAGTGCGTGCAGCGGTGCCCTCAGAAAGGTTGCCCGCAGGTCGCCGGGGAGGCCGGCAAACGGGTTCCACGGCGGACGCTGCAGGATCCTCCCTGCCGGCGGGCAGAAGGGTGTGTCACCGCGCAGGAACGCGTATACCGCCCTCCTTCGATCTTGCATCGGCAGCTGCATGATCTGGGTGAGCCGATGGTTCCTGCGGGCATACACATCTTCCCCAATCTGGACCACGTCCTCCACAAAGAGTCTGGCCTTGGCAGGGCCCCGGGACGACGCCGCTCGCACCGCAGCGAACAGCCGCTTCAGGTCCCCGGGTACGACACCTGCCATCAGGGATTCTGCCCACCTGCAGCCGTGCTCCCTCCACGCCACGAACTCCACCGCCCTGTCCGTTAGGGGTAGCTCCGCCGTGAACTCCTCCACACGCCTGCACAGGAGCCCAGCCACCTCCTCGTCCCGCGCACACAGTAGGCGCATGTGGCCGATGTCCTCCTCCGGCCCCCCACAGAAGATACAGGGGTGGGCTGGTATTGCCACACGCGTGAGCTTCTGTCTCCACCGTCGCATGACCTGCATGGTGGACAAGCGACCGTCACGTGCCCGCAGCATATTCCTGTGCGCTGGGCCGTGGTGCACAGCTCCCAGGGACATCGCCTCGCAGGCGCCAGCTAGTGGCGTGTGCGCCCTGGTGCGTGCCGCTAGCGAACGCCACTCTATCTCCCGGACCTGCTGAAGGGCTTCCATGGATGGTACACGCGGCTCGAGCTCACCATTATCCCCCGGTACCAAGAGGATGGCGTGCTCCTTCGGCAGGACAAGATGGACTGGCGGGGCCAGCGCACGGGCCGCGGCAGAGTCCGGCGCCTCAAGCGGGACCGCCGCTAAGTGCGAGCTCTGCCTCACCACCCAGTGGTGCGGCCCCCCAACTCGGCGCGGCAGCCGCCGCAGCCCCTCCACTATCCAGCTCAGTGCATGTTGATTGACCAGATGTGACGTCGGCCCCTTGATGCCACGGTACAGGGCCTCCTGCGCCCTGCGGAGATGCGCTCCTATGACGGACGCATCCACCACGTGTACCGTGCACGCTGACGGGGGCGTGTGCAACAAGTACGCCGCCGCGCCAATGATCTCTGCCTCCGGGACCGTGCCGTATATGGCACCCGTCCACGTGGGGATTCCGTGGCTGGCCACCGCCACATTTGTGGCGTCGTCTCCCTGGGGCGACGCGTCAGACGATGTGACTTTAGTCGCCACCGGCACCCAGCAGTACCGGTGGGGCTCTAGCCACGCCACGTCGGAGTGGGGGCTCTGCACCACCTTTCCCAGAGACGCCGCACTGGAGGCCGTGAGCTCCGGGGACAGGACCACCCTCGGTCGATACACCGCATGTGGTCTCCAGGCCAGGTCACACCCGCAGACTGATTTGATGGCGTCCAGGGCGGTGGTGTATTCCGCCCCCCAAACCGTTGCGGAGCAGGAAGGCTGGTATACCACGACAGACCCCTGCTCCACTGCGCCACCACCACGCAACGACGTGACGGCGACATGCGGATCATGCGGCACGTTGGACATTCGGACCACTTCCGGGACCGAGTGCTCATCCGGATCCGGGATTGGGCCTGCCGGTAGCAGAAGAACAATTGCCCATTCGCTGCACTTGTGCACCGCCGCGCACGCCCTGGAAAACGCTGGCTGTCCGTGCACAACCCACAGTGGCGGCGGGCTTATGCCGCCCCCGGCGTGAGGAGTGAGTAGGGGGACGGACGCCGGATCGTCTTGCTGCTGGTAGCCCTCAAAGACGTCCCCCAGCAGAAACAGGAGGGCGGCCAGCGGGACGAACGGCATGGACAGCCCCGGGTTGGCCGGGTCCCATCCTTCCTCCCTGTATCCGCCCACCACATACACGTCCCCCGCAGCGGACTGTCTATTGCGTTTGCTGGCCTTCTTTCGGCGCACTGGGTGTATGAGCCGGTGAGTCAACGGACCGGGCAGCTGCGGCCGGAAGACGTCGCGAAGCCCCGTGAGCCACACGTGGTCCAGCTGGTGGGGTCCTACTCCCGCGTGCGGAAGGTGCAGGTGGTCCTCGTGGCACTCCTGTAGCTGGACCGCCCAGTGCCCAGGCGCAGGGCAGGGGAGCCGCGCATGCAGGAGGTCATTTGCGGGATCAGTCAGGGACTGCACTGCCGCATCTGTGCGGGGCCCCGAGAGAATGCAGATGTCCCTACCCTTGAAGGCGTAGGATTGGGATACCCACTTCCGCCCCGCCCACTGCACTTGCGGCAGATGGGCGTGTACACACGAGTACACCGACGATGGCATGAGAAGCCCCACGCGCAACGTCCCCATCGCCCTGAGCACCCTGTCCACCCACGTATTGCCAGCGTGTGTGGCGAATGACGCAGAGGGCACCATGAACTGCCCGCACACTCCGTACTGCACGTGCATGTCTCGGAGCATGGCCCGCAGCTCATCACGGACCGTCATCGACCTGTGGTGGGTGAGCTGAGCCACGGTCGCCGCGACGGAGTCGCGGCATATAACCTGGACATCTGCCAACCGTAGCCCATGACCTGACCGCACCGCCACGTTGGACAGGTCCTTGGGCAGCTTCTCGAACTGCAGGGCCGCAGCCTTGATGGCAGTATTCAGCTTGACCACCGCCTCCGCCGTGTCGGACAGGTAGGGCGCCGCGTACCGCACGATGCCACCAACCACGGCCGCCATCACCTCATGAGGCACCGACGCCGGCCCCAGCGTGTTCTTGCACCAGCCCAGCAGGGCTTCACACCGGAGTACATGTTTCTCCTTCATGGTCGCCATCCCCCTGGGATCGAGGCGCAGGCCCAAGTATGGTACCGTGCCCTTGGCACGTAAGCATACCCATGGGGCCGCTGTGTCCCCCGGGTTCAGGTATACCATAATCGAGTGGATGCGAGCAGTACTGGCATAGGCGCATTTGCTCACGTTGAGGGACATGCCCATGTCCGTGAGATACCGCGCTATCATCGCCGCATACTCCAGGAATTGCGGCAGGGAGTGCGCTATCAGCAGGAGGTCATCACAGTACGCCTGTACCAGGGGTGGCACCGCGTGGCGAGCATCTCCCCGCGCCTTACAGGCAAGGCTCCGCAGGAGAGGCTCCAATAGGAGGAGGTAGAGCACAGCGCTCTCCGCACTGCCCTGCCGCAGGCCCCTGTGGAGCCGTATGCTCGGCGTCGGGCCATGCGCAGTGACGATGCGCACCAGGGACCCGCAGCTGAGGGTGTGGAAGAGCCTGATGAGCTCCTCCGGGACACCCATGTGGCGCAGGAGGAGCGCCAGTGCTCCGTGCGGCGCTGTGTCAAAAGCTTTCGACACATCGAAGGCCAGGACGTGGTTTTCCTCCATCCCACGCTGCAGCCTGCGCTGGGCCAGGAACACCGGGGCAGCCGCCGTGGAGCCCGGCATGGCTCCGAACTGCCAGTCCGCGGCCAGTCCCTTGCGTGCCAGAACAGCTGTGAACCTCCGCATGAGGGGGGTCATGAGCATTCGCATGTCTTGCTGCCCCAGCGCTATCGGCCTGTACTCGTCCAGGTTGCCCGTGGCTGTGCCCTTGGGCATCAGCCAGATAATGGCCTCGTGCCAGGACTCCGGGACATCCGCACCCCGCAGGATTGCCCTGTACGCATGCACCAGGAGCCCCTGCACCGGTTCAGGCAGCTCTGCTATGAGGGCTGCCGTGACCCGGTTGGACCCCGGAGCTTTGTCGTCCGCCACGGCCCGCCTCACGGCGTCTTTAAGGTCCTGCATGGTGTAGTCCTGTACCGACCTCCACTCCTCCGGCACCCCTTTGGGAATGTGGGCCCGGACCAGCCGCTCGAAGGCCGGCAGGTTCACTGGCCGCTTGGCGTACAGCGCCTCCCAATACCTCTGGACCTCGCCAATGACGTCCGAGGCCTCCAAGAGCACCTTCTCCGACTCGCGGACGCGTACGGACCATAGGCCTGACGGGGCATAGTTCACCACGTTGATGGCCCCCCGTATCGCCGTCCATCGGAGCTGCAGGTCCGGTACCCTGCCCCGCCAGTAGTCCTTGATGGACCGGCGCCTGTTGCTCCTGAGGACATCCCGCAGCTCCTCCACGCGTGTCTCCAGCTGGCGGAGCTGTTGGTCCAATGCGGCACGCAGGTCCTCAACCGAGGCGGGGGACAGGTCGGGGTCCACTCGCCGGAGGTGCCGTAGCAGGGCAGTCGCTTCCTGGGAGTGGAGTCCGGCCGCCGCCGCGTCCCGTTGCCACAGCTGATGGGCACGCCAGGCCAGGGCCTGCTGATCCGAGAGGACCTGGTCCAGCGACGCCTCCGTTTCCGCCTGCCCGTGTGGGTACTGCAGGTCCACGCCGGAAGGCATGCGCACTCCCGTGACCCTGGACACGTCATCACGGAAGGCGTAGAGCAGGTCAAAGACCGCTTGCACCTCCGACGTGCCCATGGTGGCAGTGTCCTGGTCCGATGAGAGCCACGCCTGTAGCCGCTGATCCCCGCAGGCCTTCTGCAGTACTGCCGCCACCGCCTCACGAACCCCCGGGGAGTCCGGGCGTATGGCGTGCAGCCTGCCCTGGGCGTGCGAGTAGGCCATCCTGGTGACCCTCTCTTTGCCGGCCACCGCTAGCGGGATGTCCAGGACCACAGGGCCATGATCCGACCCCAGCGACGCTGGAGACCGCCCCGGCGCCAAGTGAGGGCGCTCACGCGCCGCCCACGGGACCAGAGGCGAGTTCAGAAGGAAGGAGTCCAGTCGGTGCCCCGCCCTCGTGGGCCTCCTGTCCTCCTCCCGTTCCGGGCCTGCCCTGCGGAAGCCACACTGTTCCCACAGGGCTTGGAACCTCCTCGTGGTAGGGTGCCACGGGGACTCCAGCCACACGTTGAAGTCCCCTCCGAGGAGCACGGCCCTGGTGCCACCCGCGCTCTTGGCCGCCGCGTACATGGCCACGTCAGCCCAGAAGGACGCCTTAGACGCCCAGGAGTCGCCGCCGCTACCCGGGCCGTGGACGTTGATGACCGTGAGGGTGCCACCTGCGGTCACCACATCCAGGGCCATGGCCTTTCCCGGCACGATGTCCACGATGTCTCGAACCTCCTCCGCGGCGAACACGTCCGCCCGAAGGGCAATCAAGAGCCCGCCGCGCACCGCCGCCGCCGATGCCGCCTGGGCATCCACCCCTGGGTATGTATGGTACCCATGGTGACGCCACTGGTTCTCGGAGTGCACCACACCTTGAGGGTCCTGCAGGCCAGTCTCCTGGAATAGGCCCAGGATGGCACCCTCGGCCTTCATGATACCCGCCGCCACCGCTTCACCGTCGAGCATACCTGGGGTCACTGGTACACCGTCCCCCCGCATCGAGCCCTGGACGTTCCAGGACACCGCCGCTCTGGTGTCGGAGGCGGGGCCCCTTCATGGCTGCACGTGTGGATCGGGGCCCCCCGCCGGATCCGGATCACTGGACGGAGAGGGGCCACCAGCAGGCTCTGGGGGACCACCTGCATCCGGCGCGGGTGGCTGGCTAGGTGGCCCCTGACCCCGTGGGCCTCCGCCCGAGGATGTCGTCGCCTGCTGAGACCCGGCAGATGCGGCGGGCTCCCCCTCAGCCTGCCCGCCGGACGTACTTGCCGCCGTACTCCCCGTAGAAGACACTGCCCCACGCCGCGCTGCAGACCCAATCGCCCGAGACCGTGCTGCCGACGGCGACGCCCCGCGCCCCGCCGCAGGGCGGGCACCCGTGGGCAGCGTGAGCGCTCTGGACCCCGCCTGGGCCGACGCGAAAGGCCCCGCCTGGCCCCCCGGCATAACGCCAGCCAGCATGGCCAGCGCCTGGTCCCGTTGTGCCGGATCAGTCACATGGTCCCGCTGGATGTGGTCTAGCAGGTCCTTGGGGTGGAGGTGGGTAGGCCGGCAGTGCGTGCCAGCTTTCCATGTGCAGTGACCAGCCCCATCCAGCCGAGACCAGGGGCAGACGTTGACCGTCTTTGTCCCACGCTGATCCGTGGCCAAGTCACCGCCGAAGTGCCGCAGCACGTACCGAATGTTGACATAGGCGCCATACTGAGGCGGGGGGCTCCTCTTGGGCGGCGGCTGGGGCGCCGCTTTCGGGGCCTGCTTCGCCGCCGCAGCCGGGGGCGCCGCAGGCCGCACTGGTGGCACGCTTGGTGGTTGCGGCAGGTGCAGCATTCCCCCCACGGGAAACTGCTCATCCACCCAGCGGCGCCACGCGTCGGCGAACTTCTCCCGGTCGCCCTCGACCCTCCACCTGGAAGTGGAGAACGCCCGGAGCCACGGCCCCATGTTCTCCGCCATAACCAGGCGGAGGGCATCTCCTCCGCTCTGCCGGCGGAAGCGTGTCGCGGCCGCGCCTGCCACGGTCCCCTGGAGGTACAGCGCGTCGCCCCCGTCGCCACTCAGTGTACTAAGGTGCAGGGCCTCCAGGTCGGCGGGGCGGACCGTGAGCACCGTGCCCTGCCCGCGACCGTACAGGCGCAGCGCCGAGGAGTGGGGCTCCAACGCCGCCACAACCCAGTACCACGCCCGCGACGCGCTATGCAGCAGTGCAAGCGATGCTGCCGGCCTGTTGCTGGATGACTGCGCCGCCGGGGCCCTGGGGAGGGCCGCCGCGTGACCCTGCAGCGCCCTGCATACGCCAGCTGCATGCTCAGCCTGCCACATGTTGCTCGGGACCACGGGCCAGACGTCCTGCCCCTGGACCACTGGCGGCCGCGTGACCTCCACGAAGACCGCCGGCGCTGGCGGGATGTCCTCGGCCGAGCACCTGTGCGCCCTGCGCACCGGCCCCAGCCCACTGAGGCACTCCTGGAACACCCGGTAGCAGGCCGGGCCCCTGGACTGCTGCCTCCTGAGCCGGCACGCGGTGACTACGACCCACTCCAGTCCCCCCGTTTCCACCCGAACACAGGCCCAATACTCCGCCCCCTCCAACACCACCAGCCGCCCCATATCCGCCATACCCACCGTATGGGTGGAGGACACGCTCTCCACCCTCAGCCACCGCTTGGCGCTCTCTTCCCACGGCTGGGGGGCATGCATCCGCTGCTGCTGCATCGCGTCCTGCACGTGCTGCAGGGACACTGTCGCCAGCATGGACATCCCCCCGTCCGACGCCGCTGCCATACACAGTAGGGCATGTTGCATGCGCGCCCCGGGCAGCCCCACGTTGTGCGGGACGTTTGCCAGGTCCAAGGGCGCGCGGGGCGCCGGCAGGGCCTCCAACACCGCCGCAGGCAGCTCCCCCAGGGACGGCAGACGCGCGATGGGCCCCATGTCCCTGTTGAGGACCACCGCCGCCACCCACCGCCTGTCCAGCGCGGACAGGAGGTTGCCCGGCCTCGGCACCCTGAGGAGGGTACCGACGGCGGACATGAGGGCGCACACGCCACAGTCCTTGGTGTTGCCGGCCGGCTGCTGCACCTGTGCCGCCCGGGCCTCCGCCAGCAGACGCTCCGCACCCGGCCATCCCGCCCTCTGGCCCCTGGGTGCCATGCGCATCGTCCGGACCGCCATGTCCCACGTGTCCGGCCATTGGGGCGGGGCCCCCGACACCACAGGCCGGCCCAGTGGGTCCACTGCCAACCGCGTGTCAGGGGCCACGAGGTGGTGGGCCGTCCAGTGCCGCATGTCCGGCGTCTCCAACCGGTCGAGGTACACCGCCTCTGAGCCCCCCAGCTCGACGTACCTCGCAATGAGGAGGGCAGCCGGGGTTTGGTCGTGCCGCTGGCCTTCCCACCCCTCCCTCGGGAGCATCATGGCGTGGGGGGCCAGGCACTGCACCACGTCGGCTGCCAGCGCGACCACGTCGTCGCTGAGCTCCACCCCATGGTCCGCGGCCACCAGGAATTGGTGCCTGGGCTCGGAGTACACTCGCTCCAGGGCGCCCCGCAACTCAGCTGGCGGGGGAGAGGCGTCTCCGCAGCCCCGCAGCCAGGGGAGTGCGCCCGGGAGGTGCCGCCCCGCCCCTCCTGACCAGACGGCGGCCCTTAGGACCGGCAGGTCCCGCCAGACAGCCACTGCGACCTGATCGCGCCAGGGCTGCGGCTTGTTGGCACCCCACTGGAGGACGGCCACTACAGCATGCGTGGTCAGGGGCTCCGCCGTGAGCTGCAACGCCGTCCCCCCGTCGGTCTCGATCACCGTGCCCCTTGGGGCAGTGAAGACGTGGCCATCGGCCCCACGGACCGCCACCCATCCCCACAAGACCGCCACGGTCTCCCAGCCGGGGTGGTTGGTTCTCCTGGGCAGGACCACCACCGGTGGGCACGGGCCGTTGGCGGCCCACACGCGCCATTCCACTCCCACAAGACGCTCGTGACCAGGGGGCCGGTACACCTGGGGCCACGCGTCTGGGAGCTGGCGATGGACAGCGGTCCACACGTCAGCCCCGCCAGCCCGCGTGAACTGAAGTCCCCCCAGGATGTCCCCGTCCACAGGGCTGGGGAGGCGGGCGGTGCGAACTTCCAGCCCCTGACTCAGGCGAAGCCCTGGCCCCTCTCGGTCTCCCAGCAGCGTGACCTCCGGGTCCGTGGTCGCAAGACGAGCCGCCACCGTGGGGAGATGCAGGGAGACAGTCCACGGCTGGACTGAGACGGGCTCGCGAGGGAGGTCGGGGCAGGCCGCCACAGCACTGCCATCCCTCGCCCAGCTGAGCGCCCTGTCCCACCACTGCGCCCACGCACCCGGCGCTGCCGGCAACGACCAGGACAGGTACGTCACGACCGCCTTAGCCTGCCACTCGCGAGGGTCCATGCCGGCAGGATGTGTGTGCCACGTGCACACCCATCCCAGGTTGGCCTCCTGGACGGTGATCATGTCCCTCCACGGGACCACCGGGAACGGAGTGAGCAGGGCCGCCATGCCACACGGCAACGCCACCGCCCACTCGGTCAGGCCCCCACTCTCCACCGCATACACCACCGCCGGGAGTCCTCCCCCTTGCGCCTTTACCACCGCATCCTGCAGCAACGTCCCGTGGCCCCTGCCGTGGTCCCGGCTGCGGTCCAGGCTGAGAGCCCCCACACGGGCCATGGCCTGGAGGATCAGGAGCAACTCCTGGGGTACTCCCCGCGGCACCGGCGGCTGGGGGTGGGCGTACCGGCAGGCATCTGCCCGCATGCACCATCCCTTGGCCCAGTGCCTGCAGGTTTCCTCCTCCCCCGTCTTCGGCCCAGCCTTATCCGCCACCCCCGGCTCCCTGGGGCTCACCTCACGCGCTTCCTTCGCCCCCACGATCACCAGCTCCTCGTCCTGCTCCCCGGCACCCTGCGCCTCCTCACCCTTGAACTCCGGCTCCTCGTCCTGTTCCATGGCGACCTGCGCATCCTCACTCCCCCTGCGCTGGTCCTCCTCCTCCAGTTCCTCCGTCGTCGGCGGCGGGCCCGCAGCATCCGAGATCCTCGCCAGGGCCGCCGCCACAATGGCCTGCACGTCCACCTCCTCCCTGGCCACCTCCGGCTGATCCCGCTGCTGCTCCTCCCCCGTGGGCTGCTCTTGCCCCACCTCGTCACCGCCACGGCCTGCTTCCCCGTCTCCTCCCACCGGGATCGCGCGTTCGGACCCCTGGGGGGCGGCGCTCCCGTCGAGGCGCGTGCCCACCACCACCAGCAGCTTGAGGTCACCGCCGCGGCTCTCAAGGCGGTAGCTGCTGGAGGTGGGGACGAGGACCGCCCCATCCCCGGTCAGCAGCAGGCGGTCCGCGCCGAACACGACCTCTGCACCCTCGGGGTGCAACGCCACCAGGAGCGCATGGGACCCCAGCGCCTGGGGTGTGAGGGGCCGCCCAGCCTGCTCGCGACGCCAAGCGTCAGCCCCACCCCGCCACAAGGCCACGTACAGGCCTTCGTCCCGCCGCACGTCCTCCAGCCCTGCCTCGCCCATCAGGCGCACCACGGACAGGCGCACCGACAGGGGGAGGCTTTCCTGGGGCTCGGCCGCCCGGACATCACCGGGGTGATGACCCAGGACCGCCGCATCCCCCAGTTGGACACAGCGGACTTGGCCGTCGCCCGGGGACGCCGCCGCCAGGGCCATCTCCCGGGCGACCTGCCCTGGGCGCTGGAGCTCATAGCGCTCCAGGGCGCTCGCCAGCATCTCTGCCCCCCGCTGCCCCGTGCCCGTGAGGTGGTGCCTGTGGGCGCCCTCGGCCGCATGGTACCTGCAGTGCCGCCGCTCACAGCTCCCCAGGGGAGGGGGCGGCACCGCAGTGGGCATGGGCCGCAGCGGCTCGTTGGCCGGGTCCTCGTCCATGCCGGCGTAGACGTCGGGCCCGGCGTCGTCCTCAAACATGAGGGCCAGCGCCGACTCGCCGGGCCCGTATGCCTCCTCGTCCTCCACTTCCTCCGCTTCCTGCCCCCCCTCCGCCCCGTCCCCGGCTGCGACCACCGCCGGCGGCGTGTCCGGCCGCGGCGGGAAGGGCGCCAGAGGCCGCTCGTCAGCGCCTCCGCCCCTTGCCGCCTCCGCCGCGTCCAGCCGTGCCCGCAAGTTGTCGGGCAGCCGGGCCCAGCTGGTGCCCGCATGGAGGTCCATGCTGTACGCCAGCCCCGCCGGACACGGCACACCGGGTGCCACCTGGCGCCACTCCCGCCACTCCCACATCCACTCCTCCACTCCTTCCCCCTTGGCGCGTCCCCCACTGGGCTCCACAACCCCGCCGCCCTCCGCTGGCGTTTGCGCCTTCGGCACACCCCGCCCCGCGTCCTGTCCCCCCGAAGAAACCGCCTCCGTCGACGTCTCCTTGGCCCCGTCCGTCCTCGGGGCGACAGCCGCGAGCGCCTGCGCTATTAGCTCGCCGGCGTCAGCCCCTCCCGGCGCGGCTCCCCCACTCCTCACGGCCGTCCGCCGGTACTCCTCCAGGGCCTGCTCGAGCAGCTCGCTGATGCCTCGCGGGCCAGCCACTGCCGCCTCCTGCGCCGCATCCTCCCCCGCTTGTACCCCCGTCGTAGTCCTCCCCGCGGGGGCCGCGCCCTGCATCCCACCCGGCACCACTGGCTCCGGGCCCGTCGGCACCACGGGCGGGGCCTCGCGCGGCACGGCTGGGTCCGGCATCTGGACCGTCCGCGGTGGCGACTCCGCCGCGGGAACCTCCGGTTGAGGCTCTGCCAGGGGCGGCGCAGGTGCCCCCATACTCTTCGCCTCGCCCTGGGGCACACCATGTGCCTCCCCTTGCGACACCCCCTGCTGCTGGGCGCCCCGCCCCGGTCCTGGAGCTGGCACCGGTACCGGCACCGACACGGCGTGCTGAGGCATCGGCCGTGAGTGCCGCTGGGGCGGGGGGCGAGGGCATTCCACATGCAGGTGCGGACTGTGAAGGTGATGGTGACGGTGAGGGTGGACGGGGTGCCGTGGCACAGCCTCTTGCGACACCCCCTGTTGTTGGGCGCTCCGCCCCGGCCCAGGCACCGGTACCGGCTCTAGCACCGGCATTGTGTGCTGAGGCCGCCGTGGGTGCTGCTGGGGTAGGGGATGTGGGTACTCCACATGCTGGTGTGGACGATGTTGGTGATGGTGATGGTGAAGGTGGACTGGGTGCTGTGGCCCAGCTCCTTGCGAAACCCCCTGCTGCTGGGCGTCCCACCCCGGCTCAGGCACCGGAACCGATTCCGGCACCGGCATCGTGTGCTGAGGCGTCAGTGATTGCTGCTGGGGCAGGGAATGTGGGCACTCCACTTGCTGGTGCGGATGGTGATGTTGACGGTGATGGTGAAAGTATATATATATATATATATATATATATATATATATATATATATATATATATATATATATATATATATATATATATATATATATATATATATATATATATATATTACTACACCCCTCTCCCCTTAAATCTAGCTAACAAGCAAGCAACAACAAGCAACAACAAGCAACAACAAGCACTTCTCCTTTCCGTTTTGGCTATTGCTCAGCCTCATCGCTCCGGGCTCTACTCTACTCTAGCCATCCTAGAGCCTAGGTGGTGGCCTTGCCAAATCCAAGTTTATAGCCAAAAACTCAACGGTGGCGCCACGGGGCGGGGGCGCCAAGTCGGGAGGTGCCCTCCCAAAACTGCGCATTTTATGCCCCAAAACAGCCTTTTTTCGCCCAAAACGGCCCCCAAACCCAGGCAAAACGGCCAAACGCCCTCTAACTCCACGATATGTCCGAGAAACGGCCCAAAAAGGCGCCAAAAAGCCCGAAAATTTGCGCAATGTGCACTAGCACCACGAAACCAAGAACGGGCCGTATCTTGGGCTACGTGGCTCAAAAACGAATTCCGAGGGCACCTAGTCCACCCGCAACCCCCCACTTTTTATGGTTTCCAAGCCTCAGAATCGCCCAACGAGACACGTAGACCCCCGTACCAGTGGTCACTTGGTGCAGCCGGAGGCTTGGCCAGCCCACGCACAGTGGGGGCCAACGGTGGGTCCACCAGGTTCTCCGGGGCGAAAAAAATGATTTTTTCCAAAGTTGTTCCTAGACCACTTGGGATGCTCAAACAAGTGTTTTTAGGCTGTTTTGAGCCTGTGGTGACGCGTTTTGGGCCATGGAAAATCCCAAAATACCTTGAAAGTGGGCCGTTTTGGGGGGAACAATGCGTCAAAAATGGGTGAAAAACGCATTTTTCCAAAAGTTATCGTGGACCATTTATGATGTTCAAACAAGTGGTTTTAGCCCACTTTGAGCCCGTGGGGACAGGTTTGGGCTCAGGGAAAATCCCAAAATGCCTTGAAAATGGGCCATTTTGGCACCAAAAGTGGGTGAAAAATGGGTCAAAAACGTGTTTTTCCAAAAGTGATCTTGGACCATTGGGGGTGCACAAACAAGTTTTTTGAGCCCATTTTGAGCCGGTCTTGATAGAGTTTAGTCCCTTCCGCTACGTGTATGCACCAAGTTGTATGCTTGGCACGTACCTTAGAGTGGAGCCACGTAGAGTATGTATATAGAGTGTAGCGTATATATATATATATATATATATATATATATATATATATATATATATATATATATATATATATATATATATATATATATACATACATACATATATATATATATATATATATATATATAGATATATATATATATATATATATATATATATATATATATATAGATATATAGTCATAGTCATAGTCATAACCACTTATCATGCCGTCTACTGGAGTTACCGGGCATCTCGCGCCGACAGGTGGTTCCTGCCTCGCTCGATCCCGTGGGTCCCAGGGCTGCCTGAGGTGGCCCACAGCATGACGGAGGACCCAGAGGACCGGGGATACCGGGCAACCAGGCTTTGGGGGCAGTGGCAACTGCAAAGCGTTAGCATTAGCAACGGCGACGGACGCTGGCCCGTTTGTTCGCCGGGGGTAAGGGGGCAAGGCAAAGCAGCGCAGCAGCATCGCAACAAGCAGAAAGCAAGGGCACCTCTGTCCGTCGCAAAGCAGCAACCAAGGAACAAAGCAGCACGCATGCGGCGAAGCGAGAGCTGACCCTCCATCGTTCACGTACCCCCGCCACTGTGGAGACACCCATCACGCGTGACCCCACGTAATCCATTGCCGTCCGCCTCCTCGAAACTGCCCACCATCCCTGACTCCACGTATCCCTCTGCCAGCACGCAATAGCCCGTATGTGCATAGCCAGGATTTCTGGGAGGCTCCAGCCTAGCCTGGCCCTAAGCTTTCATCGCCCCCATGTCTCCACATTGTACGCCATCTTCCCAGCGCACCGGTCCCCTAGTATAGTACAGAAACACGTTATCAATTCCACGTCCCCGTGGCCCTGTGCTGCCCCCACACCCCAGATATATACCATGCCGGCACCCCATGTCAGGGGCCAGCGTCCAATCTGCTTCGAGGTTTCCACTTGCCCACATATAATATATCTTGAGGGTCTACAGGGGGGGACGCCGGCCGCTTCGCGACGGGAGTGGCGCAACCCGTGAATATCGCTGGCTGGGATTCGGGCTGGTGGGTGCCGTAGCTTGGTTATCGACCCCCTGTAGGGGTACCCACCAGAGGCTCGCCCCGGGCCGTGGTT
The DNA here is from genome assembly GCA_964036045.1 of Eutreptiella sp. 'Long Island Sound 2002'. Classification (NCBI taxonomy): domain Eukaryota; phylum Euglenozoa; class Euglenophyceae; order Eutreptiales; family Eutreptiaceae; genus Eutreptiella; species Eutreptiella sp. 'Long Island Sound 2002'. The sequence goes on along the minus strand of OZ038378.1, from coordinate 135,075,275 downwards.
ACCAGGTGCACCTCATCTGGCCCACATACAATGCCCTGGCGCCTACCCTTGACCCTTCCCTGCACTGTTTGGCCAGCTTCCGTGGTTGCGCCTCTTCCGCCACAGCAGCGGCCAGGCCGCAGGTTCGGCCCCCACCGACGACGTGGCGAGCCTACTTATAGCATTGGCCCGCGCGTCACCCCCCGGACCACTCAGCATGCCGCTCCCCTGCCCTCCTCGCCTCTAGCCGACCGGACTGGCGCCCCCCAGGGGTAAGCCGTTACAGTGGTGAGGCGACTGCATACTCTTCACTACGACGCCGCGCAGTACCGCCGTTGCCACGCCGACGCCACCTGCCAGCCGCCACGACACTCACCACTGCAACCACAAGGCCATGTACATGCCCGCAGGCACGGTCCCTCTAGTTTGTTAACGGGGCCAGGGGATGCCCCTGCGCTCCCCCTGAGTTGTTAGAGGGGTCAGGGGGACACCCCAGTACCGCCATGCATCCCCGTGCTCCCCCACTGTACGGTTTCCCAGTACCGCCGCGTTCCCCCACCGTACGGACCCTGATACCGCCGCGTACCCCCACCATACGGTCCCCTGTACCGCCGCGTACACCCCCACGATGTCAGTACACCGTCATCTGGAACTTCCCCGCTGCTCCCCCACTGTACGGCTCCCCAGTACCGCCGCGTACCCCCACCGTACGGATCCCAGTACCGCCGCGTTTACCCCCAAGACTCCAGTACTCCGCCACCTGGAACTCCACGTGCCCCCTGTGAGCGCTCCTTCCAGGCTGCCATGCCGTCTCCACGACGCCCGCCATACTGTCCCCCTGATGACCCCACTGTCATAACCTTCCACGCACACATCTTCGCCCCGTCGCCGCTGCCGGGGCTTGCAGGCTGACCCCGCAACCCCGTGTAACACTCCCAGGGGGCGCCGCAGCGCTGTAACCCCCATACAACTCCGTGCACCCCCGGTGTATCCCGAGCAACCACTCCCAACACTGCCGTAGCCGGGCCGCCAGTAGAGACCCCGGTGCCATGGGAATACCCTACAGGGGTTTGGGCCTTATTACCCTGGTCGGGACGACCCATGACACCTCACTGTTGTATGCGGCGACCCGGGGCAGGCGGGTGAAGCATCCCTGTCCGACCCTCATGCACGGGGGCAGTACGGCTCACCATCAAGCCGGCACGACCTGTCACATCGCGTTGGCCGTCATACGCCGCCTGCCAGTACTGCACAATCAGGCCGCGTAGGCACTGCTTCTCAGGCGCCACTCCCTCCGCTGCGTCCAGCGTAGGGACGGTAGCTGGTGCACCCACAATTCCCAACCCCATCAACCTGCACCCCCGGCCCCCACCACGCCGTCACCATTTCCTCCGCGATGCCACAACCAGAGTATCCGTGAGTCGCCCTCCAGAGCCGCCCACCACAGCATCAGGGGCAGGGCCGCAGACGGCGCTCCAGGGCACCGTACCCCTTCCACTCGGACGCTCTTCAGGCCACCCTGGATAGTCGTCCAGGCACTTGAGGACATCCGTCCAGAGTGCCGCAGTGCCCACCTCGCCTTAGGCCACCCCCTGTCGGCATGCTCCTGACATGTCCCGCACAGCGGGGCGGAGGCACACTGATGAACCCAAACGGACACCGTTTCCCCGCACCCGTGGCATCGCTGCGGAAGCACAGACCGCGATGGAACGCAGCTACCATCACAACACTGCGACCACAGGTCCTGCCATACATCGCAGCACGCGTCCTGGAGCCCGAGCAAAGCCCCTGTCAGCGTGCGTGCTGTGGCACTACTGAGGAGGCTGCGCCTCGCCTCCTCCCACGTGGACACCGGGCGGAGTATCGGTCGTCCGTCGGGCATCACCGGCAGGCTCTCAAGCAGCCGGGGCCACCGCACCACCTTGGGGCTGCGCGTGCCATGCGCCAGGAGCTCCCAACCGTAGTCCCGCAAGACCTCCCCGATGACATCAACCCCGTCCTGCTCCGGGCCCCTGGCGGAAGCCAGAACCAAGCGTTGCCCTCCCGCCCGAGCCTCAATGACCGCCTTGAGGCCCAGGGTGTCAAGGGTGTGACGGGCATCGGCAGCCACGTGGTGGTCCCCCTCTGGCAGAGAGAACATGGCCTCCGTGACGTGGCCTTGCGCGTCGTCGCCCTGTACCCGCGCTAGCTGCTTGGAGCCCACTAACACTGCCATGGACCGCTGCTCCGCGACTGCCGGTACGGCTCGTCGCAGCTGCCGGTCATACAGCCACAACGTACCCACGTCAAGTACGACAGCCACCGCCAGGACTGGGAGACCGCACAGAGGTTGCTGAAGGACTGGCAGCACCTCGCGAGGCCAGCCCATGACGTTCCCCACAGCTGGATGGTTGGCGTACACCTGGAGCCAGGGATCACTCTGGCCGTCAGGGCTTCTCACCTTGGTACCACGCACCTGGGCCCACGACTGCGCCGACACCACGCGGGACCACTCCCTGAATGCCGTGATGTCCCGTGCCACCCAGGAACCGATCCACCGGTCGAAGGCCTGCGCCACCGCCGCCATCCAGTGAGGGAACAAGGACAGGGCCTCTTCATGCTCGATGCACGACCGCGACACCAGCAGTGCGTGCAGCGGTGCCCTCAGAAAGGTTGCCCGCAGGTCGCCGGGGAGGCCGGCAAACGGGTTCCACGGCGGACGCTGCAGGATCCTCCCTGCCGGCGGGCAGAAGGGTGTGTCACCGCGCAGGAACGCGTATACCGCCCTCCTTCGATCTTGCATCGGCAGCTGCATGATCTGAGTGAGCCGATGGTTCCTGCGGGCATACACATCTTCCCCAATCTGGACCATGTCCTCCACAAAGAGCCTGGCCTTGGCAGGGCCCCGGGACGACGCCGCTCGCACCGCAGCGAACAGCCGCTTCAGGTCCCCGGGGACGACACCCGCCATCAGGGATTCGGCCCACCTGCAGCCGTGCTCCCTCCACGCCACGAACTCCACCGCCCTGTCCGTCAGGGGTAGCTCCGCCGTGAACTCCTCCACACGCCTGCACAGGAGCCCAGCCACCTCCTCGTCCCGCGCACACAGTAGGCGCATGTGGCCGATGTCCTCCTCCGGCCCCCCACAGAAGATACAGGGGTGGGCTGGTATTGCCATACGCGTGAGCTTCTGTCTCCACCGTCGCATGACCTGCATGGTGGACAAGCGACCGTCACGTGCCCGCAGCATATTTCTGTGCGTTGGGCCGTGGTGCACAGCTCCCAGGGACATCGCCTCGCAGGCGCCAGCCAGTGGCGTGTGCGCCCTGGTGCGTGCCGCTAGCGAACGCCACTCCATCTCCCGGACTTGCTGAAGGGCTTGCATGGATGGTACACGCGGCTCGGGCTCACCATTATCCCCCGGTACCAAGAGGATGGCGTGCTCCTTCGGCAGGACAAGATGGACTGGCGGGGCCCTTGCACGGGCCGCGGCAGAGTCCGGTGCCTCGAGCGGGACCGCCGCCAAGTGCGAGCTCTGCCTCACCACCGAGTGGTGCGGCCCCCCAACTCGGCGCGGCAGCCGCCGCAGCCCCTCCACTATCCAGCTCAGTGCATGCTGATTGACCAGATGTGACGTCGGCCCCTTGATGCCACGGTACAGGGCCTCCTGCGCCCTGCGGAGATGCGCTCCTATGACGGACGCATCCACCACGTGTACCGTGCACGCTGACGGGGGCGTGTGCAACAAGTACGCCGCCGCGCCAATGATCTCTGCCTCCGGGACCGTGCCGTAGATGGCACCCGTCCACGTGGGGATTCCGTGGCTGGCCACCGCCACATTTGTGGCGTCGTCTCCCTGGGGCGACGCGTCAGACGATGTGACTTTAGTCGCCACCGGCACCCAGCAGTACCAGTGGGGCTCTAGCCACGCCACGTCGGAGTGGGGGCTCTGCACCACCTTTCCCAGGGACGCCGCACTGGAGGCCGTGAGCTCCGGGGACAGGACCACCCTCGGTCGATACACCGCATGTGGTCTCCAGGCCAGGTCACATCCGCAGACTGACTTTATGGCGTCCAGTGCGGTGGTGTACTCCGCTCCCCAAGCCGTTGCGGAGCAGGAAGGCTGGTATACCACGACAGACCCCTGCTCCACTGCGCCACCACCACGCAACGACGTGACGGCGACGTGCGGATCATGCGGCACGTTGGACATCCGGACCACTTCCGGGACCGAGTACTCATCCGGATCCGGGATTGGGCCTGCCGGCAGCAGAAGAACAATTGCCCATTCGCTGCACTTGTGCACCGCCGCGCACGCCCTGGAAAACGCTGGCTGCCCGTGCACAACCCACAGTGGTGGCGGGCTTATGCCGCCCCCGGCGTGAGGAGTGAGCAGGGGGACGGACGCCGGATCGTCTTGCTGTTGGTAGCCCTCATAGACGTCCCCCAACAGAAACAGGAGGGCGGCCAGCGGGACGAACGGCATGGACAGCCCCGGGTTGGCCGGGTCCCATCCTTCCTCCCTGTATCCACCCACCACATACACGTCCCCCGCTGCGGACTGTCTATTGCGTTTGCCGGCCTTCTTTCGGCGCACCGGGTGAATTAGTCGGTGAGTCAACGGACCGGGCAGCTGCGGCCGGAAGACGTCGCTAAGCCCCGTGAGCCACACGTGGTCCAGCTGGTGGGGCCCTACTCCCGCGTGCGGAAGGTGCAGGTGGTCCTCGTGGCACTCCTGTAGCTGGACCGCCCAGTGCCCAGGCGCAGGGCAGGGGAGCCGCGCATGCAGGAGGTCATTTGCAGGATCAGTCAGGGACTGCACTGCCGCATCTGTGCGGGGCCCCGAGAGAATGCAGATGTCCCTACCCTTGAAGGCGTAGGATTGGGATACCCACTTCCGCCCCGCCCACTGCACTTGCGGCAGATGGGCGTGCACACACGAGTACACCGACGATGGCATGAGAAGCCCCACGCGCAACGTCCCCATCGCCCTGAGCACCCTGTCCACCCACGTATTGCCAGCGTGTGTGGCGAATGACGCAGAGGGCACCATGAACTGCCCGCACACTCCGTACTGCACGTGCATGTCTCGGAGCATGGCCCGCAGCTCATCACGGACCGTCATCGACCTGTGGTGGGTGAGCTGAGCCATGGTCGCCACGACGGAGTCGCGGCATACAACCTGGACATCCGCCAACCGTAGCCCATGACCTGACCGCACCGCCACGTTGGACAGGTCCTTGGGCAGCTTCTCAAACTGCAGGGCCGCAGCCTTGATGGCAGTATTCAGCTTGATCACCGCCTCCGCCGTGTCGGACAGGTAGGGCGCCGCGTACCGCACGATGCCTCCAACCACGGCCGCCATCACCTCATGAGGCACCGACGCCGGCCCCAGCGTGTTCTTGCACCAGCCCAGCAGTGCTTCACACCGGAGTACATGTTTCTCCTTCATGGTCGCCATCCCCCTGGGATCGAAGCGCAGGCCCAAGTATGGTACCGTGCCCTTGGCACGTAAGCATACCCATGGGGCCGCCGTGTCCCCCGGGTTCAGGTATACCATAATCGAGTGGATGCGAGCAGTACTGGCATAGGCGCATTTGCCCACGTTGAGGGACATGCCCATGTCAGTCAGATACCGCGCTATCGCTGCCGCATACTCCAGGAATTGCGGCAGGGAGTGCGCTATCAACAGGAGGTCATCGCAGTACGCCTGTACCAGGGGTGGCACCGCATGGCGAGCATCTCCCCGCGCCTTACAGGCGAGGCTCCACAGGAGAGGCTCCAATAGGAGGAGGTAGAGCACAGCGCTCTCCGCACTGCCCTGCCGCAGGCCCCTGTGGAGCCGTATGCTCGGCGTCGGGCCGTGCGCGGTGACGATGCGCACCAGGGACCCGCAGCTGAGGGTGTGGAAGAGCCTGATGAGCTCCTCCGGGACACCCATGTGGCGCAGGAGGAGCGCCAGTGCTCCGTGCGGCGCTGTGTCAAAAGCTTTCGACACATCGAAGGCCAGGACGTGGTTTTCCTCCAGCCCACGCTGCAGCCTGCGCTGGGCCAGGAACACCGGGGCAGCCGCCGTGGAGCCCGGCATGGCTCCGAACTGCCAGTCCGCGGCCAGTCCCTTGCGTGCCAGAACAGCTGTGAACCTCCGCATGAGGGGAGTCATGAGCATTCGCATGTCTTGCTGCCCCAGCGCTATCGGCCTGTACTCGTCCAGGTTGCCCGTGGCTGTGCCCTTGGGCATCAGCCAGATAATGGCCTCGTGCCAGGACTCCGGGACGTCCGCACCCCGCAGGATTGCCCTGTACGCATGCACCAGGAGCCCCTGTACCGGTTCAGGCAGCTCTGCTATGAGGGCAGCCGTGACCCGGTTGGACCCCGGAGCTTTGTCGTCCGCCACGGCCTGCCTCACGGCGTCTTTAAGGTCCTGCATGGTGTAGTCCTGTACCGACCTCCATTCCTCCGGCACCCCTTTGGGAATGTGGGCCCGGACCAGCCGCTCGAAGGCCGGCAGGTTCACTGGCCGCTTGGCGTACAGCGCCTCCCAATACCTCTGGACCTCGCCAATGACGTCCGAGGCCTCCAAGAGCACCTTCTCCGACTCGCGGACGCGTACGGACCATAGGCTTGACGGGGCATAGTTCACCACGTTGATGGCCCCCCGTATCGCCGTCCATCGGAGCTGCAGATCCGGTACCCTGCCCCGCCGGTAGTCCTTGATGGACCGGCGCCTGTTGCTCCTCAGGACATCCCGCACCTCCTCCACGCGTGTCTCCAGCTGGTGGAGCTGTTGGTCCAATGCGGCACGCAGGTCCTCTACCGAGGCGGGGGACAGGTCGGGGTCCACTCGCCGGAGGTGCTGTAGCAGGGCAGTCGCTTCCTGGGAGTGGAGTCCGGCCGCCGCCGCGTCCCGTTGCCACAGCTGATGGGCACGCCAGGCCAGGGCCTGCTGATCCGAGAGGACCTGGTCCAGCGACGCCTCCGTTTCCGCCTGCCCGTATGGGTACTGCGGGTCCACGCCGGAAGGCATGCGCACTCCCGTGACCCTGGACACGTCATCACGGAAGGCGTAGAGCAGGTCAAAGACCGCTTGCACCTCCGACGTGCCCATGGTGGCAGTGTCCTGGTCCGATGAGAGCCACGCCTGTAGCCGCTGATCCCCGCAGGCCTTCTGCAGTACTGACGCTGCCGCCTCACGAACCCCCGGGGAGTCCGGGCGTATGGCGTGCAGCCTGCCCTGGGCGTGCGAGTAGGCCATCCTGGTGACCCTCTCTTTGCCGGCCACCACCAGCGGGATGTCCAGGACCACATGGCCATGATCCGACCCCAGCGACGCAGGAGACCGCCCCGGCGCCAAGTGAGGGCGCTCACGCGCCGCCCACGGGACCAGAGGCGAGTTCAGAAGGAAGGAGTCCAGTCGGTGCCCCGCCCTCGTGGGCCTCCTGTCCTCCTCCCGTTCCGGGCCCGCCCTGTGGAAGCCACACTGTTCCCACAGGGCTTGGAACCTCCTCGTGGTAGGGTGCCACGGGGACTCCAGCCACACGTTGAAGTCCCCTCCGAGGAGCACGGCCCTGGTGCCGCCCGCGCTCTTGGCCGCCGCGTACATGGCCACGTCAGCCCAGAAGGACGCCTTAGACGCCCAGGAGTCGCCGCCGCTACCCGGGCCGTGGACGTTGATGACCGTGAGGGTGCCACCTGCGGTCACCACATCCAGGGCCATGGCCTTGCCCGGCACGATGTCCACGATGTCTCGAACTTCCTCCGCGGCGAACACGTCCGCCCGAAGGGCAATCAAGAGCCCGCCGCGCACCGCCGCCGCCGACGCCGCCTGGGCATCCACCCCTGGGTATGTATGATACCCATGGTGACACCACTGGTTCTCGGAGTGCACCACACCTTGAGGGTCCTACAGGCCAGTCTCCTGGAATAGGCCCAGGATGGCACCCTCGGCCTTCATGATACCCGCCGCCACCGCTTCACCGTCGAGCATACCTGGGGCCACTGGTACACCGTCCCCCCGCATCGAGCCCTGGACGTTCCAGGACACCGCCGCTCGGGTGTCGGAGGCGGGGCCCCTTCATGGCTGCACGTGTGGATCGGGGCCCCCTGCCGGATCCGGATCACTGGACGGAGAGGGGCCACCAGCAGGCTCAGGGGGACCACCCGCACCCGGCGCGGGCGGCTGGCGAGGTGGCCCCTGACCCCGTTGGCCTCCGCCCGAGGATGTCGTCGCCTGCTGAGACCCGGCAGATGCGGCGGGCTCCCCCTCTGCCTGTCCGCCGGACGTACTTGCCGCCGTACTCCCCGTAGAAGTCACTGCCCCACGCCGTGCTGCAGACCCAATCGCTCCAGACCGTGCTGCCGACGGCGACGCCCCGCGCCCCGCCGCAGGGCGGGCACCCGTGGGCAGCGTGAGCGCTCTGGACCCCGCCTGGGCCGACGCGAAAGGCCCCGCCTGGCCCCCCGGCATAACGCCAGCCAGCATGGCCAGCGCTTGGTCCTGCTGCGCCGGATCAGTCACATGGTCCCGCTGGATGTGGTCCAGCAGGTCCTTGGGGTGGAGGTGGGTAGGCCGGTAGTGCGTGCCAGCTTTCCATGTGCAGTGACCAGCCCCATCCAGCCGAGACCAGGGGCAGACGTTGATCGTCTTTGTCCCACGCTGATCCGTGGCCAAGTCACCGCCGAAGTGCTGCAGCACGTACCGAATGTTGGCATAGGCGCCATACTGAGGCGGGGGGCTCCTCTTGGGCGGCGGCTTGGGCGCCGCTTTCGGGGCCTGCTTCGCCGCCGCGGCCGGGGGCGCCGCAGGCCGCACGGGTGGCACGCTTGGTGGTTGCGGCAGGTGCAGCATCCCCCCCACGGGAAACTGCTCATCCACCCAGCGGCGCCACACGTCGGCGAACTTCTCCCGGTCGCCCCCGACCCTCCACCTGGAAGTGGAGAACGCCCGGAGCCACGGCCCCATGTTCTCCGCCATAACCAGGCGGAGGGCATCTCCTCCGCTCTGCCGGCGGAAGCGTGTCGCGGCCGCGCCTGCCACGGTCCCTTGGAGGTATAGCGCGTCGCCCCCGTCGCCACTGAGTGCGCTAAGGTGCAGGGCCTCCAGGTCGGCGGGGCGGACCGTGAGCACCGTGCCCTGCCCGCGATCGTACAGGCGCAGCGCCGAGGAGTGGGGCTCCAACGCCGCCACAACCCAGTACCACGCCCGCGACGCGCCATGCAGCAGTGCCAGCGAGGCTGCCGGCCTGTTGCTGGATGACTGCGCCGCCGGGGCCCTAGGGAGGGCCGCCGCTTGACCCTGCAGCGCCCTGCATATGCCAGCTGCATGCCCAGCCTGCCACATGTTGCTCGGGGCTACGGGCCAGACGTCCTGCCCCTGGACCACTGGCGGCCGCGTGACCTCCACGAAGACCGCCGGCGCTGGCGGGATGTCCTCGGCCGTGCACCTGTGCGCCCTGCGCACCGGCCCCAGCCCACTGAGGCACTCCTGGAACACCCGGTAGCAGGCCGGGCCCCTGGACTGCTGCCTCCTGAGCCGGCACGCGGTGACTACGACCCACTCCAGTCCCCCTGTTTCCACCCGAACACAGGCCCAATACTCCGCCCCCTCCAACACCACCAGCCGCCCCAAATCCGCCATGCCCACCGTATGGGTGGAGGACACGCTCTCCACCCTCAGCCACCGCTTGGCGCTCTCTTCCCACGGCTAGGGGGCATGCATCCGCTGCTGCTGCATCGCGTCCTGCACGTGCTGCAGGGACACTGTCGCCAGCATGGACATCCCCCCGTCCGACGCCGCTGCCATACACAGCAGGGCGTGTTGCATGCGCGCCCCGGGCAGCCCCACGTTGTGCGGGACGTTCGCCAGGTCCAAGGGCGTGCGGGGCGCCGGCAGGGCCTCCAACACCGCTGCAGGCAGCTCCCCCAGGGACGGCATACGCGCGATGGGCCCCATGTCCCTGTTGAGGACCACCGCTGCCACCCACCGCCTGTCCAGCGCGGACAGGAGGTTGCCCGGCCTCGGCACCCTGAGGAGGGTACCGACGGCGGACATGAGGGCGCACACGCCACAGTCCTTGGTGTTGCCGGCCGGCTGCTGAACCTGCGCCGCCCGGGCCTCCGCCAGCAGACGCTCCGCACCCGGCCATCCCGCCCTCTGGCCCCTGGGTGCCATGCGCATCGTCCGGACCGCCATGTCCCACGTGTGCGGCCATTGGGGCGGGGCCCCCGACACCACAGGCCGGCCCAGCGGGTCCACTGCCAACCGCGTGTCAGGGGCCACGAGGTGGTGGGCCGTCCAGTGCCGCATGTCCGGCGTCTCCAACCGGTCGAGGTACACCGCCTCTGAGCCCCCCAGCTCGACGTACCTCGCAATGAGGAGGGCAGCCGGGGTTTGGTCGTGCCGCTGGCCTTCCCACCCCTCCCTCGGGAGCATCATGGCGTGGGGGGCCAGGCACTGCACCACGTCGGCTGCCAGCGCGACCACGTCGTCGCTGAGCTCCACCCCATGGTCCGCGGCCACCAGGAATTGGTGCCTGGGCTTGGAGTACACGCGCTCCAGGGCGCCCCGCAACTCAGCTGGCGGGGGAGAGGCGTCTCCGCAGCCCCGCAGCCAGGGGAGTGCGCCCGGGAGATGCCGCCCCGCTCCTCCTGACCAGACGGCGGCCCTAAGGACCGGCAGGTCCCGCCAGACAGCCACTGCGACCTGATCGCGCCAGGGCTGCGGCCTGTTGGCACCCCACTGGAGGACGGCCACTACAGCATGCGTGGTCAGGGGCTCCGCCGTGAGCTGCAACGCCGTCCCCCCGTCGGTCTCGATCACCGTGCCCCTTGGGGCAGTGAAGACGTGGCCATCGGCCCCACGGACCGCCACCCATCCCCACAAGACCGCCACGGTCTTCCAGCTGGGGTGGTTGGTTCTCCTGGGCAGGACCACCACCGGTGGGCACGGGCCGTTGGCGGCCCACACGCGCCATTCCACTCCCACCAGACGCTCGTGACCAGGGGGCCGGTACACCTGGGGCCACGCGTCTGGGAGCTGGCGATGGACAGCGGTCCACACGTCAGCCCCGCTAGCCCGCGTGAACTGAAGTCCCCCCAGGATGTCCCCGTCCACAGGGCTGGGGAGGCGGGCGGTGCGAACTTCCAGCCCCTGACTCAGGCGAAGCCCTGGCCCCTCTCGGTCTCCGAGCAGCGAGACCTCCGGGTCCGTGGTCGCAAGACGAGCCGCCACCGTGGGGAGATGCAGGGAGACAGCCCACGGCTGGACTGAGACGGGCTCGCGCGGGAGGTCAGGGCAGGCCGCCACAGCACTGCCATCCCTCGCCCAGCTGAGCGCCCTGTCCCACCACTGCGCCCACGCACCCGGCGCTGCCGGCAACGACCAGGACAGGTACGTCACGACCGCCTTAGCCTGCCACTCGCGAGGGTCCATGCCGGCGGGGTGTGTGTGCCACGTGCACACCCATCCCAGGTTGGCCTCCTGGACGGTGACCATGTCCCTCCACGGGACCACCGGGAACGGAGTGAGCAGGGCCGCCATGCCACATGGCAACGCCACCGCCCACTCGGTCAGGCCCCCACTCTCCACCGCATACACCACCGCCGGGAGTCCTCCCCCTTGCGCCTTTACCACCGCATCCTGCAGCAACGTCCCGTGGCCCCGGCCGTGGTCCCGGCTGCGGTCCAGGCTGCGAGCCCCCACACGGACCATGGCCTGGAGGATCAGGAGCAACTCCTGGGGTACTCCCCGCGGCACCGGCGGCTGGGGGTGGGCGAACCGGCAGGCATCTGCCCGCATGCACCACCCCTTGGCCCAGTGCCTGCAGGTTTCCTCCTCTCCCGTCTTCGGCCCAGCCTTATCCGCCACCCCCGGCTCCCTGGGACTCACCTCACGCGCTTCCTTCGCCCCCACGATCACCAGCTCCTCGTCCTGCTCCCCGGCACCCTGCGCCTCCTCACCCTTGAACTCCGGCTCCTCGTCCTGCTCCATGGCGACCTGCGCATCCTCACTCCCCCTGCGCTGGTCCTCCTCCTCCAGTGCCTCCGTCGTCGGCGGCGGGCCCGCAGCATCCGTGATCCTCGCCAGGGCCGCCGCCACAATGGCCTGCACGTCCACCTCCTCCCCGGCCACCTCCGGCTGATCCTGCTGCTGCTCCTCCCCCGTGGGCTGCTCTTGCCCCACCCCGTCACCGCCACGGCCTGCTTCCCCGTCGCCCCCCACCGGGATCGCGCGTTCGGACCCCTGGGGGGCGGCACTCCCGTCGAGGCGCGTGCCCACCACCACCAGCAGCTTGAGGTCACCGCCGCGGCTCTCAAGGCGGTAGCTGCTGGTGGTGGGGACGAGGACCGCCCCATCCCCGGCCAGCAGTAGGCGGTCCGCGCCGAACACGACCTCTGCACCCTCGGGGTGCAACGCCACCAGGAGCGCATGGGACCCCAGCGCCTGGGGTGTGAGGGGCCGCCCGGCCTGCTCGCGACGCCAAGCGTCAGCCCCACCCCGCCACAAGGCCACGTACAGGCCTTCGTCCCGCCGCACGTCCTCCAGCCCCGCCTCGCCCATCAGGCGCACCACGGACAGGCGCACCGACAGGGGGAGGCCTTCCTGGGGCTCGGCCGCCCGGACATCACCGGGGTGATGACCCAGGACCGCCGCATCCCCCAGTTGGACACAGCGGACCTGGCCGTTGCCCGGGGACGCTGCCGCCAGGGCCATCTCCCGGGCGACCTGCCCTGGGCGCCGGAGCTCATAGCGCTCCAGGGCGCTCGCCAGCATCCCTGCCTCCCGCTGCCCCGTGCCCGTGAGGCGGTGCCTGTGGGCGCCCTCGGCCGCATGGTACCTGCAGTGCCGCCGCTCACAGCTCCCCAGGGGAGGGGGCGGCACCGCAGTGGGCATGGGCCGCAGCGGCTCGTTGGCCGGGTCCTCGTCCATGCCGGCGTAGACGTCGGGCCCGGCGTCGTCCTCAAACATGAGGGCCAGCGCCGACTCGCCGGGCCCGTATGCCTCCTCATCCTCCACTTCCTCCGCCTCCTGCCCCCCCTCCGCCCCGTCTCCGGCTGCGACCACCGCCGGCGGCGTGTCCGGCCGCGGCGGGAAGGGCGCCAGAGGCCGCTCGTCAGCGCCTCCGCCCCTTGCCGCCTCCGCCGCGTCCAGCCGTGCCCGCAGGTTGGCGGGCAGCCGGGCCCAGCTGGTGCCCGCATGGAGATCCATGCGGTACGCCAGCCCCGCCGGACACGGCTCACCGGGTGCCACCTGGCGCCACTCCCGCCACTCCCACATCCACTCCTCCACTCCTTCCCCCTTGGCACGTCCCCCACTGGGCTCCACAACCCCGCCGCCCCCCGCCGGCGTTTGCGCCTTCGGCACACCCCGCCCCGCGTCCTGTCCCCCCGAAGAAACCGCCTCCGTCGACGTCTCCTTGGCCCCTTCCGTCCTCGGGGCGACAGCCGCGAGCGCCTGCGCTATCAGCTCGCCGGCGTCAGCCCCTTTCCGGCGCGGCTCCCCCACTCCCCACTCCCCCACTCGCGGGCCAGCCACTGCCGCCTCCTGCGCCGCATCCTCCCCCGCTTGTTCCCCCGCCGTAGTCCTCCCCACGGGGGCCGCGCCCTGCATCCCACCCGGCACCACTGGCTCCGGGCCCGTCGGCACCACGGGCGGGGCCTCGCGCGGCACGGCTGGGTCCGGCATCTGGACCGTCCGCGGTCGTGACCCCGCCGCGGGAAACTCCGGCTGAGGCACCGCCAGGGGTGGCGCAGGTGCCCTCATTCTCTTCGCCTCGCCCGGGGGCACGCCGTGTGCCTCCCCTTGCGACACCCCCTGCTGCTGGGCGCCCCGCCCCGGTCCAGGTGCCGGCACCGGTACCGGCACCGGCATGGTGTGCTGAGGCACCGGCCGTGAGTGCTGCTGGGGCGGGGGGCGAGGGCATTCCACATGCAGGTGCGGACGGTGATGGTGATGGTGACGGTGAGGGTGGACGGGGTGCTGTGGCACAGCCCCTTGCGACACCCCCTGCTGTTGGGCGCTCCGCCCCGGCCCAGGCACCGGTACCGGCTCTAGCACCGGCATTGTGTGCTGAGGCCGCCGTGGGTGCTGCTGGGGTAGGGGACGTGGGTACTCCACATGCTGGTGTGGACGATGATGGTGATGGTGATGGTGAAGGTCGACTGGGTGCTGTGGCCCAGCTCCTTGCGACACCCCCCGCTGCTGGGCGCCCCGCCCCGGCTCAGGCACTGGAACCGGTTCCGGCACCGGCATCGTGTGCTGAGGCGGCACTGATTGCTGCTGGGGCAGGGAATGTGGGTACTCCACTTGCTGGTGCGGATGGTGATGGTGACGGTGATGGTGAAAGTGGACGAGGTGCTGTGGCACAGCCCCTTGCGACACCCCTTGCTGCTGGGCACTCCGCCCCGGCTCAGGCACCGGCACCGGTTCCGGCACCGGCACCGTGTGCTGGGGCGGTCTTGGGTGCTGCTGGGGCAGGGGATGCGGGTACTCCACATGCTGGTGCGGATGGTGATGATGATGGTGATGGTGTAGGTGGACGGGGTGCTATGGCACAGCCGCCAGTTGGTGGTGATGGTGAAGATGGACGGGGGGCTGTGGCACAGCTGTCGGGTGTACGTGTTGGTGTGGGAAGTGATGCTGCATCATGGGGAACCCGACGGGGTGATGAAGTAGGTGATGGAGATGAAGTTGGTGGTGGTGGTGAGTCCCAAAGGGCGGGACGGGCATGGGCCCGAGGCCTGGGGGCGGCGGCATCGGAAACGCACCCGGCGCCGCATACCCCGGCTGCCCCGCCGACCCCAGTGGGGGCCGTCCGCGCTGCGCGTCCTCGAGCTGCCCGAGATCTTGTAGACATCGGAGTAGTCGGTTGAGCAGGTGCACCCCGAACGGCACCGTGCCCGCCGCGAACCGCGCCTGAACGTCGGGCGCGTTGTACGGGTGGGGATCGCGGGCCAACATCTGCCGCAAGCAGACGTCGACGAAGTGGTCCCACCCGTTGTCCCTGGCCGGACGGTCCGCGTCCACGCGCGCCTGGAACGCCGCATACGTGTGCGGCCCGTGTCTGACGAGATCAGACACTATGTCTACCAGGCGCCGGGCACGTTGCCGGAAGGCTGGCAACTCCGCGGGATTGGTGGGGACAAATAGCGACATTTAGCTAACGAAGGCTGTGTGAGCTAAGGACACGGGAGAACGGGTGGACTCCGTGGCCCGTCCCGCTTGCTGTTGGCGTATTGTTGCACGACACTTCGCACGACACAGCTGCGCACCCCTCTTGCTCGCCCCTTCTCCCCTCCGTGTTCCTGTGCCCCCGGCTGTGCTCGCTTGGTGTGCCCCTTGGCCCAACACGGCTGTCGGCGGGCTTGTTGCCAGGCAGGGTTGGGGGGGGGGGGGGCGCCCCACGCTGGCTCTGGTCCCTCCCCCCGGGAGTTTCCCCACGGGGGGGCCGATGCATGCACTCCCCGTCAGGGTGTAACTCTGTTGTACAGGCCGTCCATTTGTACCCGCTCCGTACAAATGGACCTGCGTCGTATCCAGGTACGTCGGCCCTTCCCCACACCGGGGTCGGGTACACTGTGGGTCTCTGGGGAGTCCTTGCGGGTTAGGCACGTCTCTTGCCTACCCCGATGGACGGTGTGCCCTACCCGCAGCCCCTCACAGGACACGAACCGCAGTACGTGCCGTGGGGAGTGCTCTTGGTCAGGCCCATTGGTCATCCCCCCAGGCCGGTGCCACCTCGGGCCGCTGGCCAACGGTCCCGGGCGTAACCCACCTTATTGCTCGCGCTCAGATGGGGCCGATACGGACACTGGGGGGGCCCCCAAACCCCAGAGGTCGGGTACCTCACCAGCGTTGTTCGCGGGCTCTTGTCACCCCGCCCCCCCCCGTTGGTCCCTGCCTCCCAGCTTTCATCCCTAGGGGCGCTGACCCTGGCCCCTTGCTGTGCCCCCTGGCTCCCGCCATGTCCCGTCTGCCCCTGCTACCTGTCCCTGCTTTGGCGTGTTGGTGTCCTTGGTTGCTCGCTTTGTGTTTTTTTTTTTTTTTTGCCCCCCCCCATGTCCTCTCGCTGTCTCCTCGCCGCCCTCGCCCTTTCTGCGGGTGGGCGTTGGAGAAGGGGGCGGGGGGGGGGGGCATTCTCGCTGTCCTCCCTTTTGCGCAAGCACGTTGGAAGCACGGCGCAGGCACGAGGCACGGCACTTGTCCCTCCGCTGGGGGGGGGGGGGGGGGGTTGCCGTGTGGCTCCCGTCGTCACCCTACCCTTCCTGCGGTTGCACCCCCGGCGGTCCCCCCGTGGGGGCTTGCACGGCGCGTGCCCCCCTTGGGCACGGTCGTCTCGTCCCTCTGTCTCCCCACCCCGCCGCAGTGTCCCCGGGGGGGGGGTCCGCCGCCCGCTACCGTCATCCCTCTTGTCCCCTCGCCTTCTCCCCGTTGCCCTCGCCTCTGTCCTTGGTGGGTGCGGGAGGTGGGGGCGGGGGGGGGGGGGGGAGCGCCCTCGTTGCCCTTCCTCCGGCGTAAGCACGTCGCAGGCACGGCACTGGCACGTGGCACGGCACTTGTCCTCCTGCTGGGGTGTGAGGCACGCCGCGTGGCCCTTGTCTTCGCCCTATCCACGCTGCGTGCACTCCCCCGGTGCCCCCCCCGCTGGAGAGGGGGGGCCGCTGCCCGCCCCTCCCTTCTTGCAACCCCCACCCTTGGGGGGGCGGAGGCATGTGGGGGGGGGGGCCTTGTCGTTTTCCTGCCGTTGCCCTCGCGTCGCAGGCACGAGGCGTGGCTTCCGTCCCTCTGCAGGGGGGGGGGGGGGTTTGCCTCGCGGCTCCCTCCGTCGCCCCTTCTATCCTACGCCCGCACCCCCGGTGGTCCCCCCGCCGGGGCTTGCACGGCGCGCGCCCTCTACGGGCACGGTCGTATGGCTCGTCCCACACCCTCCTTCCTCTGCCTCCCCACCCTGCCGCGTTGACCTCGGGGGGGGGGGGGGGCGCTTTTCGCCCCCTCCCTACCCGCATTCGCCCTCGGGGGGGCGGTGGTGTTGGGGGGGGGTGGGGCGCCCTTTTCGCCTCCCCTCCGTTGCACGCACGTCGCAGGCATGTCGTAGGCACAACACAACCACGGGGCGAGGCACTTGGCTGCTGCGGGGGGGGGGGGGTTTCCCTTTGGGCCTTCCCGCCCTGCTCCATGGTATTGGCCCCTCGGAGGATATATATATAGATATATATATATATATATATATATATATATATATAGATATATATATATATATATATATATATATGTATATATATATATATATATGTATATATATATATATATATACATATATATATACATATATATATATATATATATATATATATATATATATATATATATATATATATATATATATATATATATATATATATATATATATATATATATATATATACATGTCCAACGTGCCGCACGATCCGCACGTCGCCTTCACGTCGTTGCGTGATGGCGGCGCGGTGGAACAGGGATCTGTGGTGGTGTACCAGCCCTCCTGCTCCGCAACGGTTTGGGGGGCGGAGTATACCACCGCCCTGGACGCCATCAAGTCAGTCTGTGGATGTGACCTGGCCTGGAGACCACATGCGGTGTATCGGCCGAAGGTAGTCCTGTCCCCGGAGCTCACGGCCTCCAGTGCGGCGTCCCTTGGAAAG
Source organism: Eutreptiella sp. 'Long Island Sound 2002' (assembly GCA_964036045.1). Lineage (NCBI taxonomy): Eukaryota > Euglenozoa > Euglenophyceae > Eutreptiales > Eutreptiaceae > Eutreptiella > Eutreptiella sp. 'Long Island Sound 2002'. The sequence goes on along the minus strand of OZ038378.1, from coordinate 135,057,638 downwards.
GTGGTGCAGAGCCCCCCCTCCGACGTGGCGTGGATGGAACCCCACCAGTACTGCTGGGTGCCGGTGGCGACTAAAGTCACATCGTCTGACGCGTCGCCCAAGGGAGACGACGCCACAAACGTGGCGGTAGCCAGCCATGGAATCCCCACGTGGACGGGTGCCATCTACGGCACGGTCCCGGAGGCAGAGATCATCGGCGCGGCGGCATACCTGTTGCACACGCCCCCCGTCAGCGTGCACGGTGCACGTGGTGGATGCGTCCATCATAGGAGTGCATCTCCGCAGGGCGCAGGAGGCCCTGTACCGTGGCATCAAGGGGCCGACATCACATCTGGTCAACCAGCACGCACTGAGCTGGATATTGGAGGGGCTGCGGCGGCTGCCACGCCGAGTTGGGGGGCCGCACCACTGGGTGGTGAGGCAGAGCTCGCACTTGGTGGCGGTCCCGCTCGAGGCGCCGGACTCTGCCGCGGCCCGTGCAATGGCCCCGCCTGTCCATCTCGTCCTGCCAAAGGAGCACGCCATCCTCTTGGTGCCGGGGGATAATGGAGAGCTCGAGCCGCGTGTGCCATCCATGGAAGCCCTTCAGCAAGTCCGGGAGATGCAGTGGCGTTCGCTAGCGGCACGCACCAGGGCGCACACGCCACTGTCTGGCGCCTGCGAGGCGGTGCCCCTGGGAGCTGTACACCACGGCCCAACGCACAGAAATATGCTGCGGGCACGTGACGGTCGCTTGTCCACAATGCAGGTCATGCGACGTTGGAGATAGAAGCTCACGCGTATGGCAATACCGGCCCACCCCTGTATCTTCTGTGGGGGGCCGGAGGGGGACATTGGCCACATGCGCCTGCTGTGTGCGCGGGACGAGGAGGTGGCAGGGCTCCTGTGCAGGCGTGTGGAGGAGTTCACGGCGGAGCTACCCCTGACAGACAGGGCGGTGGAGTTCGTGGCGTGGAGGGAGCACGGCTGCAGGTGGACTGAATCCTTGATGGCGGGTGTCGTCCCCGGGGACCTGAAGCGGCTGTTCGTTGCGGTGCGAGCGGCGTCGTCCCGGGGCCCTGCCAAGGCCAGGCTCTTTGTGGAGGACATGGTCCAGATTGGGGAAGATGTGTATGCCCCAAGGAACCATCGGCTCACCCAGATCATGCAGCTGCCGATGCAAGATCGAAGGAGGGCGGTATACGCGTTCCTGTGAGGTGACACACCCTTCTGCCCGCCGGCAGGGAGGATCCAACGGCGTCCGCCGTGGAACCCGTGTGCCGGCCTCCCCGGCGACCTGCGGGCAACCTTTCAGAGGGCACCGCTGCACGCACTGCTGGTGCCACGGTCGTGCATCGCGCACGAAGAGGCCATGTCCTTGTTCCCTCACTGGATGGCGGCGGTAGCGCAGGCCTTCAGCCAGTGGATCGGTTCCTGGGTGGCACGGGACATCACGGCATTCAGGGAGTTGTCCCGCGTGGTGTCGGCGCAATCGTGGGCCCTGGTGCGTGGTACCATGGTGAGAAGCCCTTACGGCCAGAGTGATCCCTTGCTCCAGGTGTACGCCAACCATCCAGCCGTGGGGAACGTCATGGGCTGGCCTGGCGAGGTGTTGCCGGTCCTTCAGCAACCTCTGTGCAGTCTTCCAATCCTGGCGGTGGCTGTCGTACTTGACGTGGGTACGTTGTGGCTGTATGACCGGCAGCTGCGACGAGCCATACCAGCGGTCACGGAGCGGCGGTCCATGGCAGTGTTAGTGGGCCCCAAGCAGCTGGCACGGGTACAGGGCGACGACGCGCAAGGCCACGTCACGGAGGCCATGTTCTCTGTGCCAGAGGGCGAAGACCACGTGGCTGCCGATGCCCGTCACACCCTTGACACCCTGGGCCTCGCGGCGATCATTGAAACTCGGGCGGGAGGACAACGCTTGGTTCTAGCATCCGCCAGGGGCCCGGGGCAAGACGGGGTTGATGTCATCGGGGAGGTCTTACGGGACTACGGTTGGGAGCTCCTGGCGCATGGCACACACCGCCCCAAAGTTGCGCGGTGGCCCCGGCTGCTTGAGAGCCTGCCCGTGATCCGTGACGGGCGACCGATACTCCGCCCGGTGTCCACGTGGGAGGAAGCGAGGCGCAGCCTCCTCAGTTGTGCCACAGCACGCACGCTGGCGGGTGCTTTGCTCGGACTCCAGGACGCGTGCTGCGATGTATGGCAGGACCTGTGGTCGCAGTGTTGTGATGGTAGCCGCGTTCCGTCGCGGTCTGTGCTTCCGCAGCGATGCCAAGGGTGCGGGGAAACAGCGTCAGTTTGGGTTCATCAATGTGCCTCCGTTTCACTATGCGGGACATGTAAGGAGCGTGCCGATAGGGGGTGGCCTAAGGCGAGGTGGGCACTGCGGCACTCTGGACAGATGTCCTCAAGTGCCTGGAAGACAATCCAGGGTGGCCTGAAGAGCGTCCGAGCGGATAGGGTACGGTGCCCTGGAGCGCCGTCGGCAGCCCTGCCCCTGCTGATGTGGTGGGCGGCTCTGGAGGGCGACTCGCGGATACTCTGGTTGTGGCATCACGGAGGAAATGGAGACGGCGTGGTGGGGGCCGGGGGTGATGCAGATTGATGGGGTTAGGAATTGTGGGTGCACCTGCTACCGTCCCTACGCTGGACGCAGCGGAGGGGGTAGCGCCTGAGAAGCAGTGCCCTCATGGCCTAATTGTGCGGTACTGGCAGGCGGCGTATGACGGCCAACGCGATGTGACAGGTCGTGCCGGCCTGATGGTAAGCCGTACTGCCCCTGTGCATGAGGGTCACACAGGGATGCTTCATCCGCCTGCCCCGGGTCGCCGCATACAACAGTGAGGTGTCATGGGTCGTCCCGATCAAGGTAATAAGGCCCAAACCCCTGTAGGGTATTCCCATGGCACCGGGGTCTCTACTGGCGGCCTGGCTACGGCAGTATTGGGAGTGGTTGCTCGGGATACACCGGGGGTGCACGGAGTTGTCTGGGGGTTACGGCGTTACGGCGCCCCCTGGGAGTGTTACACGGGGTTGCGGGGACAGCTTGTAGGCCCCGGGGGCGGCGACGAAGCGATGATGTGTGCGTAGGGGGATATGTCGGCGAGGTCGTCAGGTGGACAGTATGGCGGGCGTCCTGGAGACGGCGTGGCAGCCTGGGAGGAGCACTCACGGGGGACACGCGGAGTTCAAGGTGGCGGTGTATTGGCGTCTTGGGGGTATACGCGGCGGTACTGGGGTCCGTACGGTGGGGGTACGCGGCGGTACTGGGGAACCGTACAGTGGGGGAGCTGCGGGAATGCCTGGCGGTACTGGGGTGTCCCCCTGACCCCTCTAACAACTCAGGGGGCGCGTGGGGGCATCCCCTGGCCCCGTTAACAAACTAGAGGGACCGTGCCTGCGGGCATGTACATAGTCTAACCTCTGACCATGGCCTTGCGGTTGCGGTGGTGCGTATGGTGGCGGCTCGCAGGTGGCATCGGCGTGGCAACGGCGGTACTACGTGGCTTTGTAGCGAAGAGGATGTGGTCGCCTCACCATTGTAATGACTTAGCCCTGGGGGGCGCCAGTCCGGTCGGCTAGAGGCGAGGAGAGAGGAGGAGCGGCATGCTGAGTGGTCCGGGGGGTGACGCGCGGGCCAATGCTATAAGGAGGCTCGCCACGTCGTCGGTGGGGGCCGAACCTGCGGCCTGGCCGCTGCTGTTGCGGAAGAGGCGCAACCACGGGAGCTGGCCAATCAGTGCAGGTAAGAGTCAAGGGTAGGCGCCAGGGCAATGTATGTGGGCCAGATGAAGTGCACCTGGTTACCACGGCCCGGGGCGAGCCTCTGATGGGTACCCCTGCAGGGGGTCGATAACCAAGCTACGGCACCCACCAGCCCGAATCCCAGCCAGCGATATTCACGGGTTGCGCCACTCCCGTCCCGTAGCGGCCGGCGTCCCCCCTGTAGACCCTCAAGTTATATTATACGTGGGAAAGAGGATACCTCGAAGCTGATTGGGTACTGGCCCCTGACATGGAGTGCCGGCATGGTATATATCTGGGGTGTGGGTGCAGCTCAGGGCCACGGGGACGTGGAGTTGGTACCGTGTTTCTGTACTATACTAGGGGACTGGTGCACTGGGTCGGCGGCGTACATTGTGGGGACATGGGGGCGATGAAAGCTGAGGGCCAGGCTAGGCTGGAGCCTCTCAGAAATCCTTGCTATGCATATACGGATTATTGCGTGCTGGCAGTGGGAAACGTGGAGTCAAGGGTGGTGGGCAATTACGAGTACGCAGGTGGCAATGGATTCCGTGGGGTCACGGGTGATGGACGTCTCCACGGTGGCGGGGGTACGCGAACGACAGAGGGTCCGCTCTTGCTTCGCCGCATGCGTGCTGCTTTGTTCCTTGGTTGCCGCTTTGCGCCGGACAGAGATGCCCTTGCTTTCTGCTTGTTGCGATGCTGCTGCGTTGCTGTGCCTTGCCCCCTTACCCCCGGCGAACAAACGGGCCAGCGCCCGTCGCCGTTGCTAATGCTAACGCTGTGCAGTTGCCACTGCCCCCAAAGCCTGGTTGACCGGTATCCCCGGTCCTCTGGGTCCTCCGTCATGCTGTGGGCCACCTCAGGCAGCCGTGGGACCCACGGGATCGAGCGAGGCAGGAACCACCTGTCGGCGCGAGATGCCTGGTAACTCCAGTAGACGGCATGATAAGTGGTTATGACTATGACTATGACCAGATATATATATATATATATATATATATATATATATATATATATATATATATATATATATATATATATATATTACTTCACCCCTCTCCCCTTAGATTTAGCTAACAAGCAACAACAAGCAAGGGCAAGAGGCACGACCAAACCGCGGCTGCCCTCCTCATTGCGAGGTACGTCGAGCTGGGGGGCTAAGAGGCGGTGTACCTCGACCGGTCGGAGACGCCGAGCATGCGGCACTGGACGTCTCACCACCTCCAGGCCCCTGCCACGCAGTTGAGAGTGGACCCGCTAGGCCAGCGTGCGGTGTCTGGAGCCCAGCCCCAGTGGCCACACACATGGGACATGGCAGTCCGGACGATGCGCATGGTGCGCAGGGGTCAAAGGGCGGGGTGGCCGGGCGCGGAGCATCTGCTGGCGACGGCCAGGGCGGCACAGGTGCAGCAGCCAGCCGGCAACAACAAGGACTGTGGCGTCTGTGCCCTCATGTCCACCGTCGGCACCCTTCTTCGGGTGCCAAGACCGGGCAACCTCCTGTCCGCGCTGGACAGGCGGTGGGTGGCGGCGGTGGTCCTCAACAGGGACATGGGGCCTATCGCGCGTCTGCCGTCCCTGGGGGAGCTGCCTGCAGCGGTGCTGGATGCCCTGCCGGCGCCCCGCGCACCCTTGGACGTGGCGCACATCGAGCACAGCGTGGGGTTGCCCGGGGCGCGCATGCAAAATGCTCTGCTGTGTATGGCGGCGGCGGCGGACGGGGGGATGTCCATGCTGATGACGGTGTCCCTGCAGCACGTGCAGGACGCGATGCAGCAGCAGCGGATGCATGCCCCCCAGCCGTGGGAAGAAAGCGCCAAGCGGTGGCTGCGGGTGGAGAGCGTGCCTCCCACCCATACGGTGGGCGTGGCGGATATGGGGCGGCTGGTGGTGTTGGAAGGGGCGGAGTATTGGGCCTGTGTTCGGGTGGAAAGAGGGGGACTGGAGTGGGTTGTCGTCACCGCGTGCCGGCTCAGGAGGCATCAGTCCAGGGGCCCAGCCTGCTACATGGTGTTCCGGGAGTGCCTCAGGGAGCTGGGGCCGGTGCGCAGGGCGCACAGGTGCACGGCCGAGGACATCCCGCCGGCGCCGGCGGGCTTCGTGGAGGTCACGCGACCGCCGGCGATCCAGGGGCAGGACGTCTGGCCCATAGCCCGGAGCAACATGTGGCAGGCTGAGCATGCAGCTGTCATGTGCAGGGCGCTGCAGGGTCACGCTGCGGCCCTCCCCAGGGCCCCGGCAGCGCAGTCCTCCAGCAACAGGCCGGCAGCCTCGCTGGCACTGCTGCATGGCGTGTTGCGGGCGTGGTGCTGGGTTGTGGCGGCATTGCAGCCCCACTCCACGGCACTGCGCCTGTACGATCGCGGAGAGGGCACGGTGCTCACGGTCTGCCCTGCCGACCTGGAGGCCCTGCACCTTAGTGCACTGAGTGGCGACGGGGGCGAGGCGCTGTACCTCAAAGGGACCGTGGCAGGCGCGGCCGCGACACGCTTCCGCCGGCAGAGCGGAGGAGATGCCCTCCGCTTGGTCATGGCGGAGAACATGGGGCCGTGGCTCCGGGCGTTCTCCACGTCCAGGTGGAAGGTCGAGGGCAACCGGGAGAAGTTCGCCGACGCGTGGCGCCGCTCGGTGGAGGAGCAGTTTCCCGTGGGGGGAATGCTGCACCTGCCGCAGCCACCAAGCGTGCCACCGGTACGGCCTGCGGCATCCCCGGCCGCGGCGGCGAGGCCGGCCCCGAAAGCAGCGTCCAAGCCGCCGCCCAAGAGGAGCCCCCCGCCTCAGTATGGCGCCTATGCCAACATTCGGTACGTGCTGAAGCTTCGGCGGTGACTTGGCCACGGAGCAGCGTGGGTCGAAGACGATCAACGTCTGCCCCTGGTCTCGGCTGGAAGGGGCTGGTCACTGCACATGGAAAGCTGGCAAGCGCTGCCGGCCCACCCACCTCCACCCCAAGGACCTGCTGGACCACATCTAGCGGGACCATGCGGCTGATCCGGCGCAACGGGACCAGGCGCTGGCCATGCTTGCTGGCGTTATGCCGGGGGGCCAGGCGGGGCCTTTCGCGTCGGCCCAGGCGAGGTCCAGAGCGCTCATGCTGCCCACGGGTGCCCGCCCTGCGGCGGAGCGCGGGGCGTCGCCGTCGGCGGCGCGATCTGGAGCGATTGGGTCTGCAGCACGGCGTGCGGCGGTGACTTCTACGGGGAGTACGGCGGCAAGTACATCCGGCGGACAGGCAGAGGGGGAGCCCGACGCATGTGCCGGGTCTCAGCAGAGAACGGCCGCCTCGGGCGGAGGCCCACGGGGACAGGGGCCACCTCACGAGCCACCCGCGCCGGGTGCGGGTGGTCCCCCTGGACCTGCTGCTGGCCCCCCTCCGTCCAGTGATCCGGATCCGGCGGGGGGCCCCGGTCCGCACGTGCAGCCATGAAGTGGCCCCGCCTCCGACACCCGAGCGGCGGTGTCCTGGAACGTCCAGGGCTCGATGCGGGGGGACGGCGTACCAGTGGCCCCAGGTATGCTCGACGGTGAGGCGGTGGCGGCGGGCGTCATGAAGGCCGAGGGTGCCATCCTGGGCCTCTTCCAGGAGACCGGCCTGCAGGACCCTCAGGGTGTGGTGCACTTGGAGAATCAGTGGCGTCACCACGGGTATCATGCGTACCCAGGGGTGGATGCCCAGGCGGCGTCGGCGGCAGCGGTGCGCGGCAGGCTCTTGATTGCCCTTCGGGCGGACATGTTCGCCGCGGAGGAAGTTCGAGACGTCGTGGACATCGTGCCGGGCAAGGCCATGGCCCTTGATGTGGTGACCGCAGGTGGCACCCTCACGGTCATCAACGTCCACGGCCCGGGCAGCGGCGGCGACTCCTAGGCGTCTAAGGCGTCCTTCTGGGCTGACGTGGCCATGTACGCGGCGGCCAACAGCGCGGGTGGCACCAGGGCCGTGCTCCTCGGAGGGGACTTCAACATGTGGCTGGAGTCCCCGTGGCACCCCACCACGAGGAGGTTCCAAGCCCTGTGGGAACAGTGTGGTTTCCGCAGGGCAGGCCCGGAACGGGAGGAGGACAGGAGGCCCACGAGGGCACGGCACCGACTGGACCCCTTCCTTCTGAACTCGCCTCTGGCCACTTGGCGCCGGGGCGGTCTCCAGCGTCGCTGGGGTCGGATCATGGCCCTGTGGTCCTGGACCTCCCGCTTGCGGTGGCCGGCAAAGAGAGGGTCACCAGGATGGCCTACTCGCACGCCCAAGGCAGTTTGCATGCCATACGCCCGGACTCCCCGGGGGTTCGTGAGGCGGCGGCGGCAGTACTGCAGAAGGCCTGCGGGGATCGGCGGCTGCAGGCGTGGCTCTCGTCGGACCAGGACACTGCAACCATGGGCACGTCGGAGGTGCAGGCGGTCTTTGACCTGCTCTACGCCTTCCGTGATGACGTGTCCAGGGTCACGGGAGTGCGCATGCCATCGGGCGTGGACCCGCAGCACCCGTACGGGCAGGCGGAGACGGAGGCGTCTGTGGCCCAGGTCCTCTCGGATCAGCAGGCCCTGGCCTGGCGCGCCCATGAGCTGTGGCAACGGGACGCGGCGGCGGCCGGACTCCACTCCCAGGAAGCGACTGCCTTGCTACAGCACCTCCGGCGGGTGGACCCCGACCTATCCCCCGCTTCGGTGGAGGACCTACGTGCCGCGTTGGACGAACAGCTCCACCAGCTAGAGACACGCGTGGAGGAGCTGCGGGGTGTCCTCAGGAGCAACAGGCGCCGGTCCATCAAGGACTATTGGCGGGGCAGGGTGCCAGGTGTGCAGCTCCGATGGACGGCGATACGGGGGGCCATCAACGTGGTGAACTATTCCCCGTCGGGCCTGTGGTCTGTACGCGTCCGCGAGTCGGAGAAGGTGCTCTTGGAGGCCTCGGACGTCATTGGCGAGGTCCAGAGGTACTGGGAGGCGTTGTACGCCAAGCGGCCAGTGAACCTGCCGGCCTTCGAGCGGCTGGTCCGGGCCCACATTCCCAGGGGGGTGCCTGAGGAATGGAGGTCGGTGCAGGGTTACACCCTGCAGGACCTTAAAGACGCCGTGAGGCAGGCCGTGGCGGATGACAAAGCTCCGGGGTCCAACCGGGTCACGGCTGCCCTCATAGCAGAGCTGCCTGAACCGGTGCAGGGGCTCCTGGTGCACGCGTACAGGGCTATCCTGCGGGGTGCGGACGTCCCGGAGTCCTAGCACGAGGCCATTGTCTGGCTGATGCCCAAGGGCACAGCCACGGGCAACCTGGACGAGTACAGGCCGATAGCGCTGGGGCAGCAAGACATGCGAATGCTCATGACTCCCCTCATGCGGAGGTTCACAGCTGTCCTGGCACGCAAGGGACTGGCTGCGGACTGGCAGTTCGGGGCCATGCCGGGCTCCACGGCGGCTGCCCCGGTGTTCCTGGCCCAGCGCAGGCTGCAGCGTGGGCAGGAGGAAAACCACGTCCTGGCCTTCGATGTGTCAAAGGCTTTTGACACAGCGCCGCACGGAGCGCTGGCGCTCCTCCTGCGCTACATGGGAGTCCCGGAAGAGCTCATCAGGCTCTTCCACACCCTCAGCTGCGGGTCTCTGGTGCGCATCGTCACTGCGCACAGCCCAACGCCCAGCATTCGGCTCCATAGGGGCCTGCGGCAGGGCAGTGCGGAGAGCGCTGTGCTCTACCTCCTCCTCTTAGAACCCTCCTGCGGAGCCTTGCCTGCAAGGCGCGGGGAGATGCTCGCCATGCGGTGCCACCCCTAGTGCAGGCGTACTGTGATGACCTCCTGTTGATAGCGCACTCCCTGCCGCAATTCCTGGAGTATGCAGCTGCGATAGCGCGATATCTCACGGACATGGGCATGTCCCTCAACGTCGGCAAATGCGCCTATGCCAATACTGCTCGCATCCATTCGATCATGGTGTGCCTGAGCCCAGGGAACACGGCGGCCCCATGGGTATGCTTACGCGCCAAGGGCACGGTACCATACTTGGGCCTGCGCCTCGATCCCAGATGGGTGGCGACCATGAAGGAGAAACATGTACTCCGGTGTGAAGCTCTGCTGGGCTCGTGCAAGAACACGTTGGGGCCGGCGTCGGTGCCTCATGAGGTGATGGCGGCTGTGGTTGGAGGCATCGTGCGGTACGCGGCGCCCTACGTGTCGGACACGGCGGAGGCGGTGATCAAGCTGAATACTGCCATCAAGGCTGCGGCCCTGCAATTTGAGAAGCTGCCCAAGGACCTGTCCAACGTGGCGGTGCGGTCGGGTCATGGGTTACGGTTGGCGGATGTCCAGGTTATATGCCGCGACTCCGTCGTGGCGACCATGGCTCAACTCACCCACCACAGGTCGACGACAGCCCGGGATGAGCTGCGGGCCATGCTCCGGGACATGCACGTGCAGTACGGAGTGTGCGGGCAGTTCATGGTGCCCTCTGCGTCATTCACCGCACGCTGGCAATACGTGGGTGGACAAGGTACTCCGGGCGATGGGGACGTTGCGCGTAGGACTTCTAATGCCATCGTCAGTGTACTCGTGTGTACAAGCCCATCCGCCGCAAGTGCAGTGGGCGGGGCGGAAGTGGGTGTCCCAATCCTATTCCTTCAAGGGTAGAGACATCTGCATTCTCTCGGGGCCCCGCACAGATGCGGCGGTACAGTCCCTGACTGGTCCCGCAAATGACCTCCTGCATGCGCGGCTCCCCTGTCCTGCCCCTGGGCACTGGGCTGTCCAGCTCCAAGAGTGTCATGAGGACCACCTGCACCTTCCGCACGCAGGAGTAGGGCCCCATCAGCTGGACCACGTGTGGTTCACGGGGCTCCGCGACGTCTTCCGGCCGCAGCTGCCTAGTCCGTTGACTCACCTGCTAATTCCCCCGGTGCGCCGAAAGAAGGCCAGCAAACGCAATAGACAGTCCACTGCGGGGGACGTGTATGTGGTGGGCGGTTACAGGGAGGAAGGATGGGACCAGGCCAACCCGGGGCTATCCATGCCGTTCGTCCCGCTAGCCGCCCTCCTGTTTTTGTTGGGGGACGTCTTTGAGGGTCACCAGCAGCAAGACGATCCGGCGTCCGTCCCCCTACTCACTCCACACGCCGGGGGCGGCATAAACCCGTCACCACTGTGGGTTGTGCACGGGCGGCCAGCGTTTTCCAGGGCATGCGCGGCGGTGCACGGGTGCAGCGAGTGGGCAATTGTCCTTCTGCTACCAGCAGGCCCTGTCCCGGATCCGGATGAGTACTCGGTCCCGGAAGTGGTTCGGATGTCCAACGTGCCGCACGATCCGCACGTCGCCGTCACGTCGTTGCGTGATGGCGGCGCGGTGGAACAGGGATCTGTGGTGGTGTACCAGCCCTCCTGCTCAGCAACGGTTTGGGGGGCGGAGTATACCACCGCCCTGGACGCCATCAAGTCAGTCTGTGGATGTGACCTGGCCTGGAGACCACATGCGGTGTATCGGCCGAAGGTAGTCCGGTCCCCGGAGCTCACGGCCTCCACTGCGGCGTCCCTTGGAAGGGTGGTGCAGAGCCCCCACTCCGACGTGGCGTGGCTGGAACCCTACCGGTACTGCTGGCTGCCGGTGGCGACTAAAGTCACATTGTCTGACGCGTCGCCCAAGGGAGACGACGCCACAAACGTGGCGGTGGCCAGCCACGGAATCCCCACGTGGACGGGTGCCATCTACGGCACGGTCCCGGAGGCAGAGATCATTGGCGCGGCGGCATACCTGTTGCACACGCCCCCGTCAGCGTGCACGGTGCACGTGGTGGATGCGTCCATCATAGGAGCGCATCTCCGCAGGGCGCAGGAGGCCCTGTACCGTGGCATCAAGGGGCCGACATCACATCTGGTCAACCAGCACGCACTGAGCTGGATAGTGGAGGGGCTGCGGCGGCTGCCACGCCGAGTTGGGGGGCCGCACCACTGGGTGGTGAGGCAGAGCTCGCACTTGGCGGCGGTCCCGCTCGAGGCGCCGGACTCTGCCGCGGCCCGTGCAATGGCCCCGCCTGTCCATCTCGTCCTACCAAAGGAGCACGCCATCCTCTTGGTGCCGGGGGATAATGGAGAGCTCGAGCCGCGTGTGCCATCCATGGAAGCCCTTCAGCAAGTCCGGGAGATGGAGTGGCGTTCGCTAGCGGCACGCACCAGGGCGCACACGCCACTGTCTGGCGCCTGCGAGGCGGTGCCCCTGGGAGCTATACACCACGGCCCAACGCACAGAAATATGCTGCGGGCACGTGACGGTCGCTTGTCCATAATGCAGGTCATGCGACGGTGGAGACAGAAGCTCACGCGTATGGCAATACCGGCCCACCCCTGTATCTTCTGTGGGGGGCCGGATGAGGACATTGGCCACATGCGCCTGCTGTGTGCGCGGGACGAGGAGGTGGCAGGGCTCCTGTGCAGGCGTGTGGAGGAGTTCACGGCGGAGCTACCCCTGACAGACAGGGCGGTGGAGTTCGCGGCGTGGAGGGAGCACGGCTGCAGGTGGACCGAATCCCTGATGGCGGGTGTTGTCCCCGGGGACCTGAAGCGGCTGTTCGGTGCGGTGCGAGCGGCGTCGTCCCGGGGCCCTGCCAAGGCCAGGCTCTCTATGGAGGACATGGTCCAGATTGGGGAAGATGTGTATGCCCGCAGGAACCAACGGCTCACCCAGATCATGCAGCTGCCGATGCAAGATCGAAGGAGGGCGGTATACGCGTTCCTGCGCGGTGACACACCCTTCTGCCCGCTTGCAGGGAGGATCCAACGGCGTCCGCCGTGGAACCCGTTTGCCGGCCTCCCCGGCGACATGCGGGCAACCTTTCAGAGGGCACCGCTGCACGCACTGCTGGTGCCACGGTCGTGCATCGCGCACGAAGAGGCCATGTCCTTGTTCCCTCACTGGATGGCGGCGGTGGCGCAGGCCTTCAGCCAGTGGATCGGTTCCTGGGTGGCACGGGACATCACGGCATTCAGGGAGTGGTCCCGCGTGGTGTCGTCGCAATCGTGGGCCCTTGTGCGTGGTACCATGGTGAGAAGCCCTGACGGCCAGAGTGATCCCTGGCTCCAGGTGTACGCCAACCATCCAGCTGTGGGGAACGTCATGGGCTGGCCTGGCGAGGTGTTGCCGGTCCTTCAGCAACCTCTTTGCAGTCTCCCAATCCTGGCGGTGGCTGTCGTACTTGACGTGGGTACGTTGTGGCTGTATGACCGGCAGCTGCGACGAGCCATACCAGCGGTCACGGAGCGGCGGTCCATGGCACTGTTAGTGGGCTCCAAGCAGCTGGCACGGGTACAGGGCGACGACGCGCAAGACCACGTCACGGAGGCCATGTTCTCTCTGCCAGAGGGGGACGACCACGTGGCTGCCGATGCCCGTCACACCCTTGACACCCTGGGCCTCGTGGCGGTCATTGAGGCTCGGGCGGGAGGACAACGCTTGGTTCTAGCATCCGCCAGGGGCCCGGGGCAAGACGGGGTTGATGTCATCGGGGAGGTCTTACGGGACTACGGTTGGGAGCTCATGGCGCATGGCACACACAGCCCCAAAGTTGCGCGGTGGCCCCGGCTGATTGCGGGCCTACCGGTTATGCCCGACGGGCGACCGATACTCCGCCCGGTGTCCACGTGGGAGGAAGCGGGGCGCAGCCTACTCAGTTGTGCCACAGCACGCACGCTGGCGGGTGCTTTGCTCGGACTCCAGGACGCGTGCTGCGATGTATGGCAGGACCTGTGGTCGCAGTGTTGTGATAGTAGCTGCGTTCCGTCGCGGTCTGTGCTTCCGCAGCGATGCCACGGGTGCGGAGAGACAGCGTCAGTTTGGGTTCATCAATGTGCCTCCGTCCCACTATGCGGGACATGTAAGGAGCGTGCCGATAGGGGGTGGCCTAAGGCGAGGTGGGCACTGCGGCGCTCTGGACAGATGTCCACAAGTGCCTGGAAGACAGTCCAGAGTGACCTGAAGAGCGTCCGAGTGGAAGGGGTGAGATGCCCCAATGCGCCGTCTGCAGCCCTGCCCCTGCTGCTATGGTGGGCGGCTCTGGAGGGCGACTCGCGGATACTCTGGTTGTGGCATCACGGAGGAAATGGTGACGGCGTGGTGGGGGCCGGGGGTGATGCAGATTGATGGGGTTAGGAATTGTGGGTGCACCTGCTACTGTCCCTACGCTGGACGCAGCGGGGGGGGTAGCGCCTGAGAAGCAGTGCCCTCATGGCCTAATTGTGCGGTACTGGCAGGCGGCGTATGACGGCCAACGCGATGTGACAGGTCGTGCCGGCCTGATGGTGAGCCGTACTGCCCCCGTGCATGAGGGTCGGACAGGGATGCTTCACCCGCCTGCCCCGGGTCGCCGCATACAACAGTGAGGTGTCATGGGTCGTCCCGACCAGGGTAATAAGGCCCAAACCCCTGTAGGGTATTCCCATGGCACCGGGGTCTCTACTGGCGGCCTGGCAACGGCAGTATTGGGAGTGGTTGCTCGGGATGCACCGGGGGTGCACGGAGTTGTCTGGGGGCGGGCGACATTGTTGCCGGCGCTACGGTGCACGCATTGCGGTGCCCCCTTGGAGTGTTACACGGGGTTGCGGGGACAGCCTGCAGGCCCCGGGAGCGGCGACGAAGTGGTGATGGGTGCATAGAGGGATGTGACGGCGAGGTCGTCAGGTGGACTGTATGGCGTGCGTACTTGAGACGGCGTGGCAGCCTGGGAGGAGCACTCACGAGGGGCACGCGGAGTTCAAGGTGACGGTGTACTGGCGTGTTGGGGGTATACGCGGCGGTACTAGGGTCCTTACGGTGGGGGTACGCGGCGGTACTGGGGAACCGTACAGTGGGGGAGCTGCGGGGATGCATGGCGGTACTACCCCTGACCCCTCTAACAACTCAGGGGGCGCGTAGGGGCATCCCCTGGCCCCGTTAACAAACTAGAGGGACCGTGCCTTCGGGCATGTACATAGTCTAACCTCTGACCATGGCCTTGCTGTTGCGGTGGTGCGTGTGGTGGCGGGTCGCAGGTGGCATCGGCGTGGCAACAGCGGTACTGCGCGGCGTCGTAGCAGAGAGTATGCGGTCGCCTCACCATTTGTAACGACTTACCCCTGGGGGGCGCCAGTCCGGTCGGCTAGAGGCGGGGAGAGAGGGGGAGCAGCATGCTGAGTGGTCCGGGGGGTGACGCGCGGGCCAATGCTATAAGTAGGCTCGCCACGTCGTCGGTGGGGGCCGAACCTGCGGCCTGGCCGCTACTGTGGCGGAAGAGGCGCAACCACGGGAGCTGGCCAATCAGTGCAGGTAAGGGTCAAGGGTAGGCGCCAGGGCAATGTATGTGGGCTAGATGAGGTGCACCTGGTTTCCACAGCCCGGGGCGAGCCTCTGGTGGGTGCCCCTACAGGGGGTCGATAATCAAGCTACGGCACCCACCAGCCCGAATCCCAGCCAGCGATATTCACGGGTTGCGCCACTCCCGTCGCGTAGCGGCCAGCGCCCCCCCTGGTAGACCCTCAGGTTACATTATACGTGGGCAGGAGGATGCCTCGAAGCTGATTGGGTTCTGGCCCCTGACAAGGAGTGCCGGCACAGTATATATATCTGGGGTGTGGGTGCTGCTCAGGGCCACGGGGACGTGGAGTTGATACCGTGTTTCTATACTATACTAGGGGACTGATGCGGTGGGTCGGCGACGTACATTGTGGGGACACGGGGGCGATGAAGGCTGAGGGCCAGGCTAGGCTGGAGCCTCTCAGAAATCCTGGCTGTGCATAAAAGGGTTATTGCGTGCTGGCAGTGGGATATGAGGAGTCAGGGGTGGTGGGTATTTACGAGTACGCAACTGACAGTGGATTACGCGGGGTCACGGGTACTGGACGTCTCCACGGTGGCGGGGGTACGCGAACAACGGAGAGCCCGCTCTTGCTTCGCCGCATGCGTGCTGCTTTGTGCCTTGGTTGCCGCTTTGCACCGGACGGAGAAGCCTTTGCTTTCTGCTTGTTGCGATGCTGCTGCATTGCTGTGCCTTGCCCCCTTACCCCCGGCGAACAAACGGGCCAGCGTCCGTCGCCGTTGCTAATGCTAACGCTTTGCAGTCGCCACTGCCCCCAAAGCCTGGTTGACCGGTATCCCCGGTCCTCTGGGTCCTCCGTCATGCTGTGGGCCACCTCAGGCAGCCCTGGGACCCACGGGATCGAGCGAGGCAGGAACCACCTGTCGGCGCGAGATGCCCGGTAACTCCAGTAGACGGCATGATAAGTGGTTATGACTATGACTATGACTATGTATATATATATACATATATATATATATATATATATATATATATATATATATATATATATATATATATATATATATATATATATATATATATATATATACGTATATATATATATATATATATATATATATATATATACACATATATATATATATATATATATATATATATATATATATATATATATACTGGGGCTTGACTCTACTTTAGCCATCCTAGAGCCTAGGTGGTGCCCTTGCCAAATCCAAGTTTTGAGACAGAAACTCACCGGTGGCGGCCCGGGGCGGGGGCGCCAAGTCGGGAGGTGCCCTCCCAAATCTGCGCAGCTTTTGGGCCAAAAACAGCCATTTTTCGCCCAAAGCAGCCCTAGTAAGGGTTCAAAACAGCCAAACGAAGGCAAACGGCTGCTACACTGCACGTGCGGCTTGACTTTCTCGTGACCAAGGGACCTTTGTTGCCCTCTAACTCCACGATATGTCCGAGAAACGGCCCAAAAAGGCGCCAAAAAGCCCCAAAAACTGCGCCATGTGCACCAGCACCCCAAAACCAAGAACGGGCCGTATCTTGGGCTACGTGGCTGAAAAACGAATTCCGAGGGCACCTAGTCCACCCGCAACCCCCCACTTTTTATGGCTTCCAAGCCTCAGAATCGACCAACGAGACAGGTAGACCCCCGTACCAATGGTCACTTGGTGCAGCCGGAGGGCCGGCCAGCCCACGCACAGTGGGGGCCAACGGTGGGTCCACCGAGGTCCCCAGGGCGAAAAAAATGATTTTTTCCAAAGTTGTTCCTAGACCACTTGGGATGCTCAAACCAGTGTTTTTAGGCCGTTTTGAGCCCGTGGTGGCGCGTTTTGGGCCATGGAAAATCCCAAAATGCCTTGATAATGGGCCGTTTTGGGACCAACAATGGGTCAAAAATGGGTCAAAAACGCGTTCTTCCCAAAATGATCCTGGACCATTTATGATGCTCAAACAAGTGTTTTTAGCCCATTTTGAGCCCGTGGCGACGGATTTTGGCTCATGGAAAATCCCAAAATGCCTTGCAAAAGGGCCATTTTGGGACCAAAAATGGGTCAAAAATGGGTGTTGTTGTTGTTGCTTGTTGCTTGTTAGCTAAATTTAAGGGGAGAGGGGTGTAGTAATATATATACATATATATAGATATATATATATATATATGTATATATATGTATATATATATATATATATATATATATATATATATATATATATATATATTTATATATATATATATATACGTATATATATATATATATATATATGTATATATATATGTATATATATATATATATATATATATATATATATATATATATATATATATATATATATATATATATATATATATATATATATATATATATATATATATATATATATATATATATATATATATATATATATATATGTATATATATATATATATATATATATATATATATGTATATATATATATATATATATATATATATATATATATATATTACTACAGCCCTCTCCCCTTAAGTTTAGGTAACAAGCAACAACAAGCAACAACAACAACAAGCAAGCACGTCACCATTCCGTTTTGGCCACTTCCCTTCGCCTGGGGCTTGTCAGCCTCATCGTGCCGGGCTCTACTCTACTCTAGCCATCCTAGAGCCTAGGTGGTGCCCTTGCCAAATCCAAGTTTTGAGCCAGAAACTAACCGGCTGGCGGCCCGGGGCGGTGGCGCCACGTCGGGAGGTGCCCTCCCACATCTGCGCAGTTTTGGGCCAAAAACAGCCATTTTTCGCCCGAAACAGCCCTAGTAAGGGTTCAAAACAGCCAAAGGAAGGCAAACGGCTGCTACACTTCACGTGCGGCTTGACTTTCTCGTGACCCAGGGACCTTTGGTGCCCTCTAACGCCACGATATGTCCGAGAAACAGCCCAAAAAGGCGCCAAAAAGCCCCAAAATCTGCGCAACGTGCACCAGCACCCCGAAACCAAGAACGGGCCGTATCTTGGGCTACGTGGCTCAAAAACGAATTGTTTGAGCATCCCAAGTGGTCTAGGAACAACTGTGGAAAAAATCATTTTTTTGCCCTGGGGACCTCGGTGGACCCACCGTTGGCCCCCACTGTGCGTGGGCTGGCCGGCCCTCCGGCTGCACCAAGTGACCATTGGTACGGGGGTCTACCTGTCTCGTTGGTCGATTCTGAGGCTTGGAAGCCATAAAAAGTGGGGGCTTGCGGGTGGACTAGGTGCCCTCGGAATTCGTTTTTGAGCCACGTAGCCCAAGATACGGCCCGTTCATGGTTTCGGGGTGCTGGTGCACATTGCGCAGTTTTTGGGGCTTTTTGGCGCCTTTTTGGGCCGTTTCTCGAACATATCGTGGAGTTAGAGGGCAACAAAGGTCCCTTGGTCACGAGAAAGTCAAGCCGCACGTGGAGTGTAGCAGCCGTTTGCCTTCGTTTGGCTGTTTTGCATCCTTACTAAGGCTGCTTTGGGCGAAAAATGGCCGTTTTTGGCCCAAAACTGCGCAGATTTGGGAGGGCACCTCCTGACTTGGCGCCCCCGCCCCGGGCCGCCACCGGTGAGTTTCTGGCTCAAAACTTGGATTTGGCAAGGGCACCACCTAGGCTCTAGGATGGCTACAGTAGAGTCAGCAATGGCCAAAATCGAAAGGAGAAGTGCTTGTTGCTTGTTGCTTGTTGCTTGTTGCTTGCTTAATGCTTGCTTGTTAGCTAGATTTAAGGGGAGAGGGGTGTAGTAAAATATATATATATATATATATACACACACACACACACACACACACATATATATATATATATATATATATATATATATATATATATGTATATATATATATATATATCTCTCTCTCTCTATATATATACATATATATATATATATATATATATATATATATATATATATATATATATATATATATATATATATATATATATATATATATATATATATATATATATATATATATATATATATATATATATATATTTATATATATATATATATACGTGTATATATATATATATATATATATATATATATATATATATATATATATATATATATATATATATATATATATATATATATATATATATATATATATATATATATATATATATATATATATATATATATATATATATATATATATATATATATATATATATATATATATATATATATATATATATATATATATATATATATATATATATATATATATATATATATTTATATATATATATATATACGTATATATATATATATATATATATGTATATATATATGTATATATATATATATATATATATATATATATATATATATATATATATATATATATATATATATATATATATATATATGTCACATATATCCTCTAATCTACACCCCTCTCCCATACTCTACGTGGCTCCACTCTAAGGTACGTGTGAAGGGTACAACTTGGTGCATACACATAGCGGAAGGGACTAAACTCGATCAAAACAACCTCAAAATGGGCTCAAAGCACCTGTTTGTGCACCCCCAATGGTCCAAGATCACTTTAGGAAACATGCGTTTTTGACCGATTTTTCACCCATTTTTGCTCCCAAAACGGCCCCTTTTCAAAGAATATTGGGATTTCCATTGGCCAAAACCCGTCCAAATGGGCTCAAAATGGGGTAAAAAAACTTATCCGAGGATCCCCAATGGTCCAAGATCACTTTTGGAAAAACGTGTTTTTGATCCATTTTTGACCCACTTTTGGTCCCAAAACGGCCCCTTCTCAAGGCATTTTGGGATTTCCATGGGCCAAAACACGTCACCACGGGCTCAAAATGGGCTAAAAACACTTGTTTGAGCATTCCAAATGGTCCAGGATCACTTTTGGAAAAACGCGTTTTTGACCCATTTTTGACCGATTTTTTGTACTAAAACGGCCCATTTTCAAGGCTTTTTGGGATTTTCCGTGTTCCAAAACGCGTCACCACGAGCTCAAAACAGGCTAAAAACACGTGTTTGAGCATCCCAAGTGGTCTGGGCACAACTTTGGAAAAAATGATTTTTTTCGCCCCGGGGACCCGGGTGGACCCACCGTTGGCCCCCGCCGTGCGCGGGCCGGGATGCCCTCTGGCTCAACCAAGTGATCACTGGTACGGGTGTCTAGGCGTCCGTTTGGGCGATTTTGAGGCTTGGAAACCACAAAAAGTGGGGGGTTGCGTGTGGACTAGGTGCCATCGGAATCGGATTTTGAGCCACGTAGCCCAAGATACGGCCCGTGCTTGGTTGCGGGGTGTTGGTGCACGTTGCGCAGATCTTGGGGCTTTTTGGCGCCTTTTTGGGCCGTTCTGGACATATTGGGGAGTTGAAGGGCACTAGAGGGCTCTTTGACACGGTGAAGTCAAGCCGCATGTGGAGTGTAGCCACCGTTTCGCTTCGTTTGGTCGTTTTGATTGGGTTTTGGGGCCGCTTTGGGCCAAAAAAGACTGTTTTGGGGCACAAAATGCGCAGTTTTGGAAGGGCACCTCCCGACTTGGCGCCCCCGCCCCGGGGCGCCACCGGTGAGTTTTGGGCTCAAAACTTGGATTTGGCGGGGGCACCACCTAGGCTCTAGGATGGCTAGAGTAGAGTAGAGCCCGGAGCGATGAGGCGGAGCAATGGCCAAAACGGAAAGGAGAAGTGCTTGCTTGTTGCTTGCTTGCTTGTTGCTTGCTTGCTTGTTGTTTGTTAGCTAGATTTAAGAGGACAGGGGTGTAGTAATATCTATGTTTTTTCGTTCGCTTCTTTTTCCGTGGCCGTGTTCGCCACCGCAGTCTGGGGTGGCGTTGAGTGCAACCAAAGGTTGGGCCCAATTTCTGATGCCTCCACCCCTGACTACCTCACTGGTGAGAACCCTGGTGATTACGGTTGGAACGCCACCGGTTTGGCTGTTGCCCCTACCATCTTGGCCGCATACGGTGAGGGCGAGTTGACCCACGCTCGTTGGGCTATGTTGGGCACTTTGGGCTGCTTGACTCTTGAGTTGTTGGCCAAGTACGCTGGTGAGGAGTTTGATGAACCTGTGTGGTTCAAGGCTGGTGCTCATATCTTCCCTGAGGGCGGTCTGGACTACCTTGGTAGCTCCAACGTGGTGCACGCCTAGTCCATCCTCGCTAACGTGGCCTGCCAGTTTTCTTTTCTTTTCTTTTCTTTTCTTTTCTTCTTTTTTTTTGTCTCGATGGGTGCCTTTGAGGCCTACCGTGTGAAGGGTGGCCCTCTGTGCGTGAATCTGTAATTGCTCCACCCTGGTGAAGCCTTCGACCCTCTGGTTTTGGCTGACGACCCTGAGCTGAAGGTGAAGGAGATCCAGAACGGCCGTTTGGTTATGTTCTCTGTGTCCGACTACTACGTGCAGGCCGTCGCGACTGGTGAGGGTCTTGTAGTGAGCTGGGCCTCCTACATCGCCGGCCATTCACCGAGAAAGGTATGCCGAGCGCCCATGTTACCCAGTTCGCTCCTTCCCCTGTGGCCATATTCGCCACCGCTGCCTGGTATGGCCCTGCGCGCAACAAGTGGTTGGACCCATTCTCTGATGCCTCCTCTCATGGCTACCTCGCTGGTGAGTACGCTGGTGACTACGGTTGGGACGCCGCCGGTTTGGCTGCTGGCCCTACCACCTTCGCCGCATACCGTGAGGCCGAGCTAACCCACGCTCGCTGGGCTATGTTGGGCACTTGGGGCTGCATAGTGTCATGCAGAGTGCTTCGCGGGGAACCGAACAGAGGGGGGCAAGGGTAGGTCAGCCGAGGGGAAAGAGAGGAACAGGGCACCGGGGGGACCCAAGGGGCGGGTGCAGGGAGGGAGAGGGCAGCAGAGTGGGAAAGGGGTTGCCTTGCACACTGCTCTGCACCGTGCGCGTACAGGCAGAGGGAGTGGGGGGCAGAATGAGGCAAGAGCACAGGGCAGGGGGCGAGGGGGGCCCGCGGAACAGCGGGTCGAGCAAGTGCCCCGCAAAATGCTTGCACCGTGCACGCACCGGAAAGGGAAACAGGGCAGAGGGGGCCAACGAAGGGGAAAGGTGAGGCGCACAGAGCAGGTAGGGTAGGTAGAGAAGCGAGAACAGCGCGAGGGAGAGGGAGAGGAAACAGGGAACGCAGGGTTGCAGGTAATGGGTAATGGGTTGCAGCGCACAGTGCAGTGCGTTGCGCACCATGTACCGCCTACTTGGGACTCGTATGAGGGCTATGGTAGTGGCGGGCGGCCACAGCGAGCCGCTCAAGAGAAGCAGCTCAGCATGCGACACGGCCGGCCAAAGGCGGAGTGGGTGAACAAGGTGCGTGTTGTGCAAAGTGCCTGCAAATTGTAGTGCATTGTGCAGTGTGCGCACAGACAGAGGGGGCGAGGGTAGGGCAGCCGAGAGGGAGGAAAGGTCCAGCGCGCCGGAGGGGCCTCACGGCCAAGAGCAAGGAGGGGAGGAGACGAGTGGGAAAAGGGATGCCTCGCGAAGTGCTTGCATCGTGTGCGCACAGACGAGAGGAGCAAGGGCAAAACACACGGCAGGGGAAAGCGGGTGAGACGCCAAGTGGGGCAGAACAGGCAGGCAAGGGCAGGAGGGGCCGACCGCGAGCGTGTGCAAGGCAGAGAGGGTAGGCAGGACCGGCAAGAGGGAGTGAGGAAGGAACAGAGAATCGTCGAGCAAAGTGTTCTGCAACTTGCGCGCCCTGCATCTCTTACCTAAATCCTGCCCTATGCGTGTGTGGTTCATGGCTGGTGCCATGATCTTCGAGTCTGATGGCTTGAACTACATGGGTTCCCCCGTGCTGATGCACGCCCAGTCCATCCTTGCCGTGTTGGCCTGCCAGGTTGTCCCGATGGGTGCCATCGAGGCTTAACGTGTGAATGGTGGTCCATTCGGTGGACGTGACCTTGACCTGGTGTACCCAGGTGGCAAGTGATTTGACCCTCTGGGTTTGGCCGACGACCGTGATGTGACTGCCGAGCTGAAGTGAAGGGGGTCAGGAACGGCCGTTTGGCGATGCTCTCCATGTTCGGCTACTTCGTGCAGGCTGCCGTCACCGGCCAGGGCCCTGTTGACAACTGGGCCCCCCACATTACTGATCCATTTGCGGTGAACGGGTTGACCCTTGAGATTGCCACCCAGTACACGCCGTCTCCGTCGGTTGCCATGTTCGCAGCTGCTGGGAAGAAGAAGACGGCCGCCGCCCCCAAGGTGGATTTCAGGGGCTAGTATGGCCCTGACCGCAAGAAGTGGCTGGGCGCTAACACTGCGGACAGCTACGTCCCTGACTACTTTACAGGTTCGCACCCTGGTGACTACGATTGGGACAGCGCTAGGCATGCGGCGGACCCCAAAACCTTGCAGCGCCTCCGCGAGGCTGAGGTGCTACACGATCGCTGGGCTATGTTGGGTACTCTTTGCTGCCTGACCCCAGAGCTGCTGCAGAAGTACACTGCCATTGACAATGGTGCCAGCACAGGTGTGTGGTTCAAGGCTCGTGCCATGATCTTCAAGTCTGACGGCTTGAACTACATGGATGCCCCCGTGTTGGTGCGCGCCCAGTCCATCCTTGCCGTGTTGGCCTGCCAGGTTATCCTGATGGGTGCCATCGAGGCCTAACGTGTGAATGGTGGTCCATTCGGTGGACCTGATCTTGATCTGGTGTACCCTGGTGGCAAGTGATTTCACCCTCTGGGTTTGGCCGACGACCCTGATGTGACTGCCGAGCTGAAGCTGAAGGAGATCAGGAACGGCCGTTTGGCGATGCTCTCCATGCTCGGCTACTATGTGCAGGCTGCCGTCACCGGCACGTCCCTGACTACTTGACCGTTGAGCACCCTGGTGACTGCGGTTGGGACAGCGCGGGGTGTGCAGCGGACCCCAAGACCATCGAGCGCCTCCGCAAGGCTGAGGTGCTACACGATCGCTGGGCTATGTTGGGTACTCTCTGGTGCCTGACCCCAGAGTTGCTGCAGAAGTACACTGCCATCCACAATGGTGCCAGCACAGGTGTGTGGTTCGAGGCTGGTGCCATGATCTTCGAGTCTGATGGCTCGAACTACATGGATGCCCCCTTGTTGGTGCGCGCCCAGTCCATCCTTGCCGTGTTGGCCTGCCAGGTTGTCCTGATCGGTGCCATTGAGGCTTAACGTGTCAATGGTGGTCCATTCGGTGGACGTGACCTTGATCTGGTGTACCCTGCGGGCAAGCGATTTGACCCTCTCGGTTTGGCCGACGACCCTGATATGGCTGCCGAGCTGAAGGTGAAGGAGATCAGGAAGGGACCTTTGGCGATGCTCTCCATGTTCGGCTATTATATACAGGCCGCCGTCACCGGCCAGGGCCCTGTTGAGAACTGGGCCTCCCACATTGCTGATCCGTTCGCGGTGAACGGGTTGACCCTTGAGATTGCCGTCCAGTACACGCCGTCCGTTGCCATGTTCACAGATGCTGGGAAGAAGAAGGACCCCCAGGTGGATTTGTCGGACTGGTGTGGTCGTCACCGCAAGAGGTGGTTGGGCCCCAACGCTGCGGACAGCTACGTCCCTGACTACTTGACCGGTGAGTACCCTGGTGACTACAGTTGGGGCAGCGCTGGGCTTGCTGCAGGCCCCAAGGCCTTCGAGCCAGCACGTGGGTAGCATCGCCATCTTCAATCTCGTCTTGTGCCCATGCTTGCTGCATTTGTCACTTGATTGCCGCAGTGCTGCCCCCTTAGGAGTATTGCTTGCTTGTTGCAGTGCTGCTGCTCTGCCATGCCTTGCCCCTTACCCCCGGAGATCAAACGGGCCAGCGCTCGTCGCCGTTGCTAATGGTAACGCACTGCAGTTGCCACTGCCCCCAAAGCCTGGTTGGCCGGTTTCCCCGGTCCTCTGGGTCCTCCGTCATGCTGTGGGCCACCTCAGGGAGCCCTGGGACCCACGGGGTCGAGCAAGGCAGGAACCACCTGTCGGCGCGAAATGCCCGGTAACTCCAGTAGACGGTATGATAAGTGGTTATGGCTATGACTTTGACTATATATATATATATATATACATAGTCATAGTCATAGTCATAACCACTTATCATGCCGTCTACTGGAGTTACCGGGCATCTCGCGCCGACAGGTGGTTCCTGCCTCGCTCGATCCCGTGGGTCCCAGGGCTGCCTGAGGTGGCCCACAGCATGACGGAGGACCCAGAGGACCGGGGATACCGGGCAACCAGGCTTTGGGGGCAGTGGCAACTGCAAAGCGTTAGCATTAGCAACGGCGACGGACGCTGGCCCGTTTGTTCGCCGGGGGTAAGGGGGCAAGGCGAAGCAGCGCAGCAGCATCGCAACAAGCAGAAAGCAAGGGCACCTCTGTCCGTCGCAAAGCAGCAACCAAGGAACAAAGCAGCACGCATGCGGCGAAGCGAGAGCTGACCCTCCATCGTTCACGTTGCCCCGCCACTGTGGAGACACCCAACACCCATGACCCCACGTAATCCATTGTCGTCCGCGTCCTCGAAACTGCCCACCACCCCTGACTCCACGTATCCCTCTGCCAGCACGCACTAGCCCGTATGTGCATAGCCAGGATTTATGGGAGGCTCCAGCCTAGCCTGGCCCTCAGCTTTCATCGCCCCCATATCTCCACATTGTACGCCATCTTCCCACCGCACCAGTCCCCTAGTATAGTACAGAAACACGTTACCAACTCCACGTCCCCGTGGCCCCGTGCTGCCCCCACACCCCAGATATATACCATGCTGGCATCCCATGTCAGGGGCCAGCGCCCAATCTGCTTCGAGGCATTCACTTGCCCACATATAATATATCTTGAGGGTCTACAGGGGGGGACGCCGGCCGCTTTGCGACGGGAGTGGCGCAACCCGTGAATATCGCTGGCTGGGATTCGGGCTGGTGGGTGCCGTAGCTTGGTTATCGACCCCCTGTAGGGGTACCCACCAGAGGCTCGCCCCGGGCCGTGGTTACCAGGTGCACCTCATCTGGCCCACATACAATGCCCTGGCGCCTACCCTTGACCCTTACCTGCACTGATTGGCCAGCTTCCGTGGTTGCGCCTCTTCCGCCACAGCAGCGGCCAGGCCGCAGGTTCGGCCCCCACCGACGACCTGGCGAGCCTACTTATAGCATTGGCCCGCGCGTCACCCCCCGGACCACTCAGCATGCCGCTCCCCTGCCCCCCTCGCCTCTAGCCGACCGGACTGGCGCCCCCCAGGGGTAAGCCGTTACAGTGGTGAGGCGACTGCATACTCTTCACTACGACGCCGCGCAGTACCGCCGTTGCCACGCCGACGCCACCTGCTAGCCGCCACGACACTCACCACTGCAACCACAAGGCCATGGTCAGAGGTTAGACTATGTACATGCCCGCAGGCACGGTCCCTCTAGTTTGTTAACGGGGCCAGGGGATGCCCCCGCGCTCCCCCTGAGTTGTTAGAGGGGTCAGGGGGACACCCCAGTACCGCCATGCATCCCCGTGCTCCCCCACTGTACGGTTCCCCAGTACCGCCACGTTCCCCCACCGTACGGACCCCAGTACCGCCGCGTACCCCCACCATACGGTCCCCTGTACCGCCGCGTACACCCCCACGATGTCAGCACACCGTCATCTGGAACTTCCCCGCTGCTCCCCCACTGTACGGCTCCCCAGTACCGCCGCGTACCCCCACCGTACGGACCCCAGTACCGCCGCGTTGACCCCCAAGACTCCAGTACTCCGCCACCTGGAACTCCACGTGCCCCCTGTGAGCGCTCCCTCCAGGCTGCCATGCCGTCTCCACGACGCCCGCCATACTGTCCCCCTGATGACCCCACCGTCATAACCTTCCACGCACACATCTTCGCCCCGTCGCCGCTCCTGGGGCCTGCAGGCTGACCCCGCAACCCCGTGTAACACTCCCAGGGGGCGCCGCAGCGCTGCAACCCCCAAACAACTCCGTGCACCCCCGGTGTATCCCGAGCAACCACTCCCAAGACTGCCGTAGCCGGGCCGCCAGTAGAGACCCCGGTGCCATGGGAATACCCTACAGGGGTTTGGGCCTTATTACCCTGGTCGGGACGACCCATGACACCTCACTGTTGTATGCGGCGACCCGGGGCAGGCGGGTGAAGCATCCCTGTCCGACCCTCATGCACGGGGGCAGTACGGCTCACCATCAGGCCGGCACGACCTGTCACATCGCGTTGGCCGTCATACGCCGCCTGCCAGTACCGCACAATCAGGCCGCGTAGGCACTGCTTCTCAGGCGCCACCCCCTCCGCTGCGTCCAGCGTAGGGATGGTAGCTGGTGCACCCACAATTCCCATCCCCATCAACCTGCACCCCCGGCCCCCACCACGCCGTCACCATTTCCTCCGTGATGCCACAACCAGAGTATCCGTGAGTCGCCCTCCAGAGCCGCCCACCACAGCATCAGGGGCAGGGCCGCAGACGGCGCTCCAGGGCACCGTACCCCTTCCACTC
This sequence comes from Eutreptiella sp. 'Long Island Sound 2002', assembly GCA_964036045.1. NCBI lineage: Eukaryota > Euglenozoa > Euglenophyceae > Eutreptiales > Eutreptiaceae > Eutreptiella > Eutreptiella sp. 'Long Island Sound 2002'. Next base: position 135,030,201 of record OZ038378.1, on the reverse strand, counting down.
GGACGCTCTTCAGGCCACCCTGGATAGTCGTCCAGGCACTTGAGGACATCCGTCCAGAGTGCCGCAGTGCCCACCTCGCCTTAGGCCACCCCCTGTCGGCATGCTCCTGACATGTCCCGCACAGCGGGGCGGAGGCACACTGATGAACCCAAACGGACACCGTCTCCCCGCACCCGTGGCATCGCTGCGGAAGCACAGACCGCGATGGAACGCAGCTACCATCACAGCACTGCGACCACAGGTCCTGCCATACATCGCAGCACGCGTCCTGGAGCCCGAGCAAAGCCCCTGTCAGCGTGCGTGCTGTGGCACTACTGAGGAGGCTGCGCCTCGCCTCCTCCCACGTGGACACCGGGCGGAGTATCGGTCGTCCGTCGGGCATCTCCGGCAGGCTCTCAAGCAGCCGGGGCCACCGCGCCACCTTGGGGCCGCGCGTGCCATGCGCCAGGAGCTCCCAACCGTAGTCCCGCAAGACCTCCCCGATGACAACAACCCCGTCCTGCTCCGGGCCCCTGGCAGAAGCCAGAACCAAGCGTTGCCCTCCCGCCCGAGCCTCAATGACCGCCCTGAGACCCAGGGTGTCAAGGGTGTGACGGGCATCGGCAGCCACGTGGTCGTCCCCCTCTGGCAGAGAGAACATGGCCTCCGTGACTTGGCCTTGCGCGTCGTCGCCCTGTACCCGCGCCAGCTGCTTGGAGCCCACTAACACTGCCATGGACCGCTGCTCCGCGACCGCCGGTACGGCTCGTCGCAGCTGCCGGTCATACAGCCACAACGTACCCACGTCAAGTACGACAGCCACCGCCAGGACTGGGAGACCGCACAGAGGTTGCTGAAGGACTGGCAGCACCTCGCGAGGCCAGCCCATGACGTTCCCCACAGCTGGATGGTTGGCGTACACCTGGAGCCAGGGATCACTCTGGCCGTCAGGGTTTCTCACCTTGGTACCCCGCACCTGGGCCCAGGACTGCGCCGACACCACGCGGGACCACTCCCTGAATGCCGTGATGTCCCGCGCCACCCAGGAACCGATCCACCGGTCGAAGGTCTACGCCACCGCCGCCATCCAGTGAGGGAACAAGGACAGGGCCTCCTCACGCTCGATGCACGACCGCGACACCAGCAGTGCGTGCAGCGGTGCCCTCAGAAAGGTTGCCCGCAGGTCGCCGGGGAGGCCGGCAAACGGGTTCCACGGCGGACGCTGCAGGATCCTCCCTGCCAGCGGGCACAAGGGTGTGTCACCGCGCAGGAACGCGTATACCGCCCTCCTTCGATCTTGCATCGGCAGCTGCATGATCTGGGTGAGCCGATGGTTCCTGCGGGCATACACATCTTCCCCAATCTGGACCATGTCCTCCACAAAGAGCCTGGCCTTGGCAGGGCCCCGGGACGACGCCGCTCGCACCGCAGCGAACAGCCGCTTCAGGTCCCCGGGGACGACACCTGCCATCAGGGATTCTGCCCACCTGCAGCCGTGCTCCCTCCACGCCACGAACTCCACCGCCCTGTCCGTTAGGGGTAGCTCCGCCGTGAACTCCTCCACACGCCTGCACAGGAGCCCAGCCACCTCCTCGTCCCGCGCACACAGTAGGCGCATGTGGCCGATGTCCTCCTCCGGCCCCCCACAGAAGATACAGGGGTGGGCTGGTATTGCCACACGCGTGAGCTTCTGTCTCCACCGTCGCATGACCTGCATTGTGGACAAGCGACCGTCACGTGCCCGCAGCATATTCCTGTGCGTTGGGCCGTGGTGCACAGCTCGCAGGGACATCGCCTCGCAGGCGCCAGCTAGTGGCGTGTGCGCCCTGGTGCGTGCCGCTAGCGAACGCCACTCTATCTCCCGGACCTGCTGAAGGGCTTGCATGGATGGTACACGCGGCTCGAGCTCACCATTATCCCCCGGTACCAAGAGGATGGCGTGCTCCTTCGGCAGGACAAGATGGACCGGCGGGGCCATCGCACGGGCCGCGGCAGAGTCCGGTGCCTCAAGCGGGACCGCCGCCAAGTGCGAGCTCTGCCTCACCACCCAGTGGTGCGGCCCCCCAACTCGGCGCGGCAGCCGCCGCAGCCCCTCCACTATCCAGCTCAGTGCATGTTGATTGACCAGATGTGACGTCGGCCCTCTGATGCCACGGTACAGGGCCTCCTGCGCCCTGCGGAGATGCGCTCCTATGACGGACGCATCCACCACGTGCACCGTGCACGCTGACGGGGGCGTGTGCAACAAGTACGCCGCCGCGCCAATGATCTCTGCCTCCGGGACCGTGCCGTAGATGGCACCCGTCCACGTGGGGATTCCGTGGCTGGCCACCGCCACATTTGTGGCGTCGTCTCCCTGGGGCGACGCGTCAGACGATGTGACTTTAGTCGCCACCGGCACCCAGCAGTACCGGTGGGGCTCTAGCCACGCCACGTCGGAGAGGGGGCTCTGCACCACCTTTCCCAGGGACGCCGCGCTGGAGGCCGTGAGCTCCGGGGACAGGACCACCCTCGGTCGATACACCGCATGTGGTCTCCAGGCCAGGTCACATCCGCAGACTGACTTTATGGCGTCCAGGGCGGTGGTGTATTCCGCCCCCCAAACCGTTGCGGAGCAGGAAGGCTGGTATACCACGACAGACCCCTGCTCCACTGCGCCACCACCACGCAACGACGTGACGGCGACATGCGGATCATGCGGCACGTTGGACATTCGGACCACTTCCGGGACCGAGTGCTCATCCGGATCCGGGATTGGGCCTGCCGGTAGCAGAAGAACAATTGCCCATTCGCTGCACTTGTGCACCGCCGCGCACGCCCTGGAAAACGCTGGCTGTCCGTGCACAACCCACAGTGGTGGCGGACTTATGCCGCCCCCGGCGTGAGGAGTGAGTAGGGGGACGGACGCCGGATCGTCTTGCTGTTGGTAGCCCTCAAAGACGTCCCCCAACAGAAACAGGAGGGCGGCCAGCGGGACGAACGGCATGGACAGCCCCGGGTTGGCCGGGTCCCATCCTTCCTCCCTGTATCCGCCCACCACATACACGTCCCCCGCAGCGGACTGTCTATTGCGTTTGCTGGCCTTCTTTCGGCGCACTGGGTGAATGAGACGGTGAGTCAACGGACCGGGCAGCTGCGGCCGGAAGACGTCGCGAAGCCCCGTGAGCCACACGTGGTCCAGCTGGTGGGGCCCTACTCCCGCGTGCGGAAGGTGCAGGTGGTCCTCGTGGCACTCTTGTAGCTGGACCGCCCAGTGCCCAGGCGCAGGGCAGGGGAGCCGCGCATGCAGGAGGTCATTTGCAGGATCAGTCAGGGACTGCACTGCCGCATCTGTGCGGGGCCCCGAGAGAATGCAGATGTCCCTACCCTTGAAGGCGTAGGATTGGGATACCCACTTCCGCCCCGCCCACTGCACTTGCGGCAGATGGGCGTGTACACACGAGTACACCGACGATGGCATGAGAAGCCCCACGCGCAACGTCCCCATCGCCCTGAGCACCCTGTCCACCCACGTATTGCCAGCGTGTGTGGCGAATGACGCAGAGGGCACCATGAACTGCCCGCACACTCCGTACTGCACGTGCATGTCTCGGAGCATGGCCCGCAGCTCATCACGGACCGTCATTGACCTGTGGTGGGTGAGCTGAGCCACGGTCGCCACGACGGAGTCGCGGCATATAACCTGGACATCTGCCAACCGTAGCCCATGACCTGACCGCACCGCCACGTTGGACAGGTCCTTGGGCAGCTTCTCGAACTGCAGGGCCGCAGCCTTGATGGCAGTATTCAGCTTGATCACCGCCTCCGCCGTGTCGGACAGGTAGGGCGCCGCGTACCGCACGATGCCACCAACCACGGCCGCCATCACCTCATGAGGCACCGACGCCGGCCCCAGCGTGTTCTTGCACCAGCCCAGCAGGGCTTCACACCGGAGTACATGTTTCTCCTTCATGGTCGCCATCCCCCTGGGATCGAGGCGCAGGCCCAAGTATGGTACCGTGCCCTTGGCACGTAAGCATACCCATGGGGCCGCTGTGTCCCCCGGGTTCAGGTATACCATAATCGAGTGGATGCGAGCAGTACTGGCATAGGCGCATTTGCTCACGTTGAGGGACATGCCCATGTCAGTGAGATACCGCGCTATCATCGCCGCATACTCCAGGAATTGCGGCAGGGAGTGCGCTATCAACAGGAGGTCATCACAGTACGCCTGTACCAGGGGTGGCACCGCGTGGCGAGCATCTCCCCGCGCCTTACAGGCAAGGCTCCGCAGGAGAGGCTCCAATAGGAGGAGGTAGAGCACAGCGCTCTCCGCACTGCCCTGCCGCAGGCCCCTGTGGAGCCGTATGCTCGGCGTCGGGCCGTGCGCAGTGACGATGCGCACCAGGGACCCGCAGCTGAGGGTGTGGAAGAGCCTGATGAGCTCCTCCGGGACACCCATGTGGCGTAGGAGGAGCGCCAGTGCTCCGTGCGGCGCTGTGTCAAAAGCTTTCGACACATCGAAGGCCAGGACGTGGTTTTCCTCCAGCCCACGCTGCAGCCTGCGCTGGGCCAGGAACACCGGGGCAGCCGCCGTGGAGCCCGGCATGGCTCCGAACTGCCAGTCCGCGGCCAGTCCCTTGCGTGCCAGAACAGCTGTGAACCTCCGCATGAGGGGGGTCATGAGCATTCGCATGTCTTGCTGCCCTAGCGCTATCGGCCTGTACTCGTCCAGGTTGCCCGTGGCTGTGCCCTTGGGCATCAGCCAGATAATGGCCTCGTGCCAGGACTCCGGGACATCGCACCCCGCAGAATTGCCCTGTACGCATGCACCAGGAGCCCCTGCACCGGTTCAGGCAGCTCTGCTATGAGGGCAGCCGTGACCCGGTTGGACCCCGGAGCTTTGTCGTCCGCCACGGCTTGCCTCACGGCGTCTTTAAGGTCCTGCATGGTGTAGTCCTGTACCGACCTCCATTCCTCCGGCACCCCTTTGGGAATGTGGGCCCGGACCAGCCGCTCGAAGGCCGGCAGGTTCACTGGCCGCTTGGCGTACAGCGCCTCCCAATACCTCTGGACCTCGCCAATGACGTCCGAGGCCTCCAAGAGCACCTTCTCCGACTCGCGGACGCGTACGGACCATAGGCCTGACGGGGCATAGTTCACCACGTTGATGGCCCCCCGTATCGCCGTCCATCGGAGCTGCAGGTCCGGTACCCTGCCCCGCCAGTAGTCCTTGATGGACCGGCGCCTGTTGCTCCTGAGGACATCCCGCAGCTCCTCCACGCGTGTCTCCAGCTGGCGGAGCTGTTGGTCCAATGCGGCACGCAGGTCCTCTACCGAGGCGGGGGACAGGTCGGGGTCCACTCGCCGGAGGTGCTGTAGCAGGGCAGTCGCTTCCTGGGAGTGGAGTCCGGCCGCCGCCGCGTCCCGTTGCCACAGCTGATGGGCAGGCCAGGCCAGGGCCTGCTGATCCGAGAGGACCTGGTCCAGCGACGCCTCCGTTTCCGCCTGCCCGTATGGGTACTGCGGGTCCACGCCGGAAGGCATGCGCACTCCCGTGACCCTGGACACGTCATCACGGAAGGTGTAGAGCAGGTCAAAGACCGCTTGCACCTCCGACGTGCCCATGGTGGCAGTGTCCTGGTCCGATGAGAGCCACGCCTGTAGCCGCTGATCCCCGCAGGCCTTCTGCAGTACTGCCGCTACCGCCTCACGAACCCCCGGGGAGTCCGGGCGTATGGCGTGCAGCCTGCCCTGGGCGTGCGAGTAGGCCATCCTGGTGACCCTCCCTTTGCCGGCCACCGCCAGCGGGATGTCCAGGACCACAGGGCCATGATCCGACCCCAGCGACGCTGGAGACCGCCCCGGCGCCAAGTGAGGGCGCTCACGCGCCGCCCACGGGACCAGAGGCGAGTTCAGAAGGAAGGAGTCCAGTCGGTGCCCCGCCCTCGTGGGCCTCCTGTCCTCCTCCCGTTCCGGGCCTGCCCTGTGGAAGCCACACTGTTCCCACAGGGCTTGGAACCTCCTCGTGGTAGGGTGCCACGGGGACTCCAGCCACACGTTGAAGTCCCCTCCGAGGAGCACGGCCCTGGTGCCACCCGCGCTCTTGGCCGCCGCGTACATGGCCACGTCAGCCCAGAAGGACGCCTTAGACGCCCAGGAGTCGCCGCCGCTACCCGGGCCGTGGACGTTGATGACCGTGAGGGTGCCACCTGCGGTCACCACATCCAGGGCCATGGCCTTGCCCGGCATGATGTCCACGATGTCTCGAACCTCCTCCGCGGCGAACACGTCCGCCCGAAGGGCAATCAAGAGCCCGCCGCGCACCGCCGCCGCCGACGCCGCCTGGGCATCCACCCCTGGGTATGTATGATACCCATGGTGACGCCACTGGTTCTCGGAGTGCACCACACCTTGAGGGTCCTGCAGGCCAGTCTCCTGGAATAGGCCCAGGATGGCACCCTCGGCCTTCATGATACCCGCCGCCACCGCTTCACCGTCGAGCATACCTGGGGTCACTGGTACACCGTCCCCCCGCATCGAGCCCTGGACGTTCCAGGACACCGCCGCTCTGGTGTCGGAGGCGGGGCCCCTTCATGGCTGCACGTGTGGATCGGGGTCCCCCGCCGGATCCGGATCACTGGACGGAGAGGGGCCACCAGCAGGCTCTGGGGGACCACCTGCATCCGGCGCGGGTGGCTGGCGAGGCGGCCCCTGACCCCGTGGGCCTCCGCCCGAGGATGTCGTCGCCTGCTGAGACCCGGCAGATGCGGCGGGCTCCCCCTCAGCCTGCCCGCCGGACGTACTTGCCGCCGTACTCCCCGTAGAAGTCACTGCCCCACGCCGCGCTGCAGACCCAATCGCTCGAGACCGTGCTGCCGACGGCGACGCCCCGCGCCCCGCTGCAGGGCGGGCACCCGTGGGCAGCGTGAGCGCTCTGGACCCCGCCTGGGCCGACGCGAAAGGCCCCGCCTGGCCCCCCGGCATAACGCCAGCCAGCATGGCCAGCGCCTGGTCCCGTTGTGCCGGATCAGTCACATGGTCCCGCTGGATGTGGTCTAGCAGGTCCTTGGGGTGGAGGTGGGTAGGCCGGCAGTGCGTGCCAGCTTTCCATGTGCAGTGACCAGCCCCATCCAGCCGAGACCAGGGGCAGACGTTGATCGTCTTTGTCCCACGCTGATCCGTGGCCAAGTCACCGCCGAAGTGCCGCAGCACGTACCGAATGTTGACATAGGCGCCATACTGAGGCGGGGGGCTCCTCTTGGGCGGCGGCTGGGGCGCCGCTTTCGGGGCCTGCTTCGCCGCCGCGGCCGGGGGCGCCGCAGGCCGCACTGGTGGCACGCTTGGTGGTTGCGGCAGGTGCAGCATTCCCCCCACGGGAAACTGCTCATCCACCCAGCGGCGCCACGCGTCGGCGAACTTCTCCCGGTCGCCCTCTACCCTCCACCTGGAAGTGGAGAACGCCCGGAGCCACGGCCCCATGTTCTCCGCCATAACCAGGCGGAGGGCATCTCCTCCGCTCTGCCGGCGGAAGCGTGTCGCGGCCGCGCCTGCCACGGTCCCCTGGAGGTACAGCGCGTCGCCCCCGTCGCCACTCAGTGCACTTAGGTGCAGGGCCTCCAGGTCAGGGGGGCGGACCGTGAGCACCGTGCCCTGCCCGCGATCGTACATGCGCAGCGCCGAGGAGTGGGGCTCCAACGCCGCCACAACCCAGTACCACGCCCGCGACGCGCTATGCAGCAGTGCAAGCGAGGCTGCCGGTCTGTTGCTGGATGACTGCGCCGCCGGGGCCCTGGGGAGGGCCGCCGCGTGACCCTGCAGCGCCCTGCATATGCCAGGTGCATGCTCAGCCTGCCACATGTTGCTCGGGGCTACGGGCCAGACGTCCTGCCCCTGGACCACTGGCGGCCGCGTGACCTCCACGAAGACCGCCGGCGCTGGCGGGATGTCCTCGGCCGTGCACCTGTGCGCCCTGCGCACCGGCCCCAGCCCACTGAGGCACTCCTGGAAAACCCGGTAGCAGGCCGGGCCCCTGGACTGCTGCCTCCTGAGCCGGCACGCGGTGACTACGACCCACTCCAGTCCCCCCGTTTCCACCCGAACACAGGCCCAATACTCCGCCCCCTCCAACACCACCAGCCGCCCCATATCCGCCATGCCCACCGTATGGGTGGAGGACACGCTCTTCACCCTCACCCACCGCTTGGCGCTCTCTTCCCACGGCTGGGGGGCATGCATCCGCTGCTGCTGCATCGCGTCCTACACGTGCTGCAGGGACACTGTCGCCAGCATGGACATCCCCCCGTCCGACGCCGCTGCCATACACAGTAGGGCATGTTGCATGCGCGCCCCGGGCAGCCCCACGTTGTGCGGGACGTTTGCCAGGTCCAAGGGTGTGCGGGGCGCCGGCAGGGCCTCCAACACCGCCGCAGGCAGCTCCCCCAGGGACGGCAGACGCGCGATGGGCCCCATGTCCCTGTTGAGGACCACCGCCGCCACCCACCGCCTGTCCAGCGCGGACAGGAGGTTGCCCGGCCTCGGCACCCTGAGGAGGGTACCGACGGCGGACATGAGGGCGCACACGCCACAGTCCTGGGTGTTGCCGGCCGGCTGCTGCACCTGTGCCGCCCGGGCCTCCGCCAGCAGACGCTCCGCACCCGGCCATCCCGCCCTCTGGCCCCTGGGTGCCATGCGCATCGTCCGGACCGCCATGTCCCACGTGTGCGGCCATTGGGGCGGGGCCCCCGACACCACAGGCCGGCCCAGCGGGTCCACTACCAACCGCGTGTCAGGGGCCACGAGGTGGTGGGCCGTCCAGTGTCGCATGTCCGGCGTCTCCAACCGGTCGAGGTACACCGCCTCTGAGCCCCCCAGCTCGACGTACCTCGCAATGAGGAGGGCAGCCGGGGTTTGGTCGTGCCGCTGGCCTTCCCACCCCTCCCTCGGGAGCATCATGGCGTGGGGGGCCAGGCACTGCACCACGTCGGCTGCCAGCGCGACCACGTCGTCGCTGAGCTCCACCCCATGGTCCGCGGCCACCAGGAATTGGTGCCTGGGCTTGGAGTACACTCGCTCCAGGGCGCCCCGCAACTCAGCTGGCGGGGGAGAGGCGTCTCCGCAGCCCCGCAGCCAGGGGAGTGCGCCCGGGAGGTGCCGCCCCGCCCCTCCTGACCAGACGGCGGCCCTAAGGACCGGCAGGTCCCGCCAGACAGCCACTGCGACCTGATCGCGCCAGGGCTGCGGCTTGTTGGCACCCCACCGGAGGACGGCCACTACAGCATGCGTGGTCAGGGGCTCCGCCGTGAGCTGCAACGCCGTCCCCCCGTCGGTCCCGATCACCGTGCCCCTTGGGGCAGTGAAGACGTGGCCATCGGCCCCACGGACCGCCACCCATCCCCACAAGACCGCCACGGTCTCCCAGCTGGGGTGGTTGGTTCTCCTGGGCAGGACCACCACCGGTGGGCACGGGCCGTTGGCGGCCCACACGCGCCATTCCACTCCCACAAGACGCTCGTGACCAGGGGGCCGGTACACCTGGGGCCACGCGTCTGGGAGCTGGCGATGGACAGCGGTCCACACGTCAGCCCCGCCAGCCCGCGTGAACTGAAGTCCCCCCAGGATGTCCCCGTCCACAGGGCTGGGGAGGCGGGCGGTGCGAACTTCCAGCCCCTGACTCAGGCGAAGCCCTGGCCCCTCTCGGTCTCCCAGCAGCGAGACCTCCGGGTCCGTGGTCGCAAGACGAGCCGCCACCGTGGGGAGATGCAGGGAGACAGTCCACGGCTGGACTGAGACGGGCTCGCGAGGGAGGTCAGGGCAGGCCGCCACAGCACTGCCATCCCTCGCCCAGCTGAGCGCCCTGTCCCACCACTGCGCCCACGCACCCGGCGCTGCCGGCAACGACCAGGACAGGTACGTCACGACCGCCTTAGCCTGCCACTCGCGAGGGTCCATGCCGGCGGGGTGTGTGTGCCACGTGCACACCCATCCCAGGTTGGCCTCCTGGACGGTGACCATGTCCCTCCACGGGACCACCGGGAACGGAGTGAGCAGGGCCGCCATGCCACACGGCAACGCCACCGCCCACTCGGTCAGGCCCCCACTCTCCACCGCATACACCACCGCCGGGAGTCCTCCCCCTTGCGCCTTTACCACCGCATCGTGCAGCAACGTCCCGTGGCCCCTGCTGTGGTCCCGGCTGCGGTCCAGGCTGAGAGCCCCCACACGGGCCATGGCCTGGAGGATCAGGAGCAACTCCTGGGGTACTCCCCGCGGCACCGGCGGCTGGGGGTGGGCGTACCGGCAGGCATCTGCCCGCATGCACCACCCCTTGGCCCAGTGCCTGCAGGTTTCCTCCTCCCCCGTCTTCGGCCCAGCCTTATCCGCCACCCCCGGCTCCCTGGGACTCACCTCACGCGCTTCCTTCGCCCCCACGATCACCAGCTCCCCGTCCTGCTCCCCGGCACCCTGCGCCTCCTCACCCTTGAACTCCGGCTCCTCGTCCTGCTCCATGGCGACCTGCGCATCCTCACTCCCCCTGCGCTGGTCCTCCTCCTCCAGTTCCTCCGTCGTCGGCGGCGGGCCCGCAGCATCCGAGATCCTCGCCAGGGCCGCCGCCACAATGGCCTGCACGTCCACCTCCTCCGTGGCCACCTCCGGCTGATCCTGCTGCTGCTCCTCCCCCGTGGGCTGCTCTTGCCCCACCTCGTCACCGCCACGGCCTGCTTCCCCGTCTCCCCCCACCGGGATCGCGCGTTCGGACCCCTGGGGGGCGGCGCTCCCGTCGAGGCGCGTGCCCACCACCACCAGCAGCTTGAGGTCACCGCCGCGGCTCTCAAGGCGGTAGCTGCTGGAGGTGGGGACGAGGACCGCCCCATCCCCGGTCAGCAGCAGGCGGTCCGCGCCGAACACGACCTCTGCACCCTCGGGGTGCAACGCCACCAGGAGCGCATGGGACCCCAGCGCCTGGGGTGTGAGGGGCCGCCCAGCCTGCTCGCGACGCCAAGCGTCAGCCCCACCCCGCCACAAGGCCACGTACAGGCCTTCGTCCCGCCGCACGTCCTCCAGCCCTGCCTCGCCCATCAGGCGCACCACGGACAGGCGCACCGACAGGGGGAGGCTTTCCTGGGGCTCGGCCGCCCGGACATCACCGGGGTGATGACCCAGGACCGCCGCATCCCCCAGTTGGACACAGCGGACCTGGCCGTCGCCCGGGGACGCCGCCGCCAGGGCCATCTCCCGGGCGACCTGCCCTGGGCGCTGGAGCTCATAGCGCTCCAGGGCGCTCGCCAGCATCCCTGCCCCCCGCTGCCCCGTGCCCGTGAGGCGGTGCCTGTGGGCGCCCTCGGCCGCATGGTACCTGCAGTGCCGCCGCTCACAGCTCCTCAGGAAGGGGGCGGCACCGCAGTGGGCATGGGCCGCAGCGGCTCGTTGGCCGGGTCCTCGTCCATGCCGGCGTAGACGTCGGGCCCGGCGTCGTCCTCAAACATGAGGGCCAGCGCCGACTCGCCGGGCCCGTATGCCTCCTCGTCCTCCACTTCCTCCGCTTCCTGCCCCCCCTCCGCCCCGTCCCCGGCTGCGACCACCGCCGGCGGCGTGTCCGGCCGCGGCGGGAAGGGCGCCAGAGGCCGCTCGTCAGTGCCTCCGCCCCTTGCCGCCTCCGCCGCGTCCAGCCGTGCCCGCAAGTTGTCGGGCAGCCGGGCCCAGCTGGTGCCCGCATGGAGGTCCATGCTGTACGCCAGCCCCGCCAGACACGGCTCACCGGGTGCCACCTGGCGCCACTCCCGCCACTCCCACATCCACTCCTCCACTCCTTCCCCCTTGGCGCGTCCCCCACTGGGCTCCACAACCCCGCCGCCCCCCGCTGGCGTTTGCGCCTTCGGCACACCCCGCCCCGCGTCCTGTCCCCCCGAAGAAACCGCCTCCGTCGACGTCTCCTTGGCCCCGTCCGTCCTCGGGGCGACAGCCGCGAGCGCCTGCGCTATCAGCTCGCCGGCGTCAGCCCCTTCCGGCGCGGCTCCCCCACTCCTCACGGCCGTCCGCCGGTACTCCTCCAGGGCCTGCGCGAGCAGCTCGCTGATGCCTCGCGGGCCAGCCACTGCCGCCTCCTGCGCCGCATCCTCCCCCGCTTGTACCCCCGTCGTAGTCCTCCCCACGGGGGCCGCGCCCTGCATCCCACCCGGCACCACTGGCTCCGGGCCCGTCGGCACCACGGGCGGGGCCTCGCGCGGCACGGCTGGGTCCGGCATCTGGACCGTCCGCGGTGGCGACCCCGCCGCGGGAACCTCCGGCTGAGGCTCTGCCAGGGGTGGCGCAGGTGCCCCCATACTCTTCGCCTCGCCCGGGGGCACACCATGTGCCTCCCCTTGCGACACCCCCTGCTGCTGGGCGCCCCGCCCCGGTCCAGGAGCCGGCACCGGTACCGGCACCGACACGGTGTGCTGAGGCATCTGCCGTGAGTGCTGCTGGGGCGGGGGGCGAGGGCATTCCACATGCAGGTGCGGACGGTGATGGTGATGGTGACGGTGAGGGTGGACGGGGTGCCGTGGCACAGCCCCTTGCGACACCCCCTGTTGTTGGGCGCTCCGCCCCGGCCCAGGCACCGGTACCGGCTCTAGCACCGGCATTGTGTGCTGAGGCCGCCGTGGCTGCTGCTGGGGTAGGGGATGTGGGTACTCCACATGCTGGTGTGGACGATGTTGGTGATGGTGATGGTGAAGGTGGACTGGGTGCTGTGGCCCAGCTCCTTGCGACACCCCCTGCTGCTGGGCGTCCCACCCCGGCTCAGGCACCGGAACCGGTTCCGGCACCGGCATCGTGTGCTGAGGCGGCAGTGATTGCTGCTGGGGCAGGGAATGTGGGTACTCCACTTGCTGGTGCGGATGGTGATGGTGACGGTGATGGTGAAAGTGGACGAGGTGCTGTGGCACAGCCCCTTGCGACACCCCCTGCTGCTGGGCACTCCGCCCCGGCCCAGGCACCGGCACCGGTTCCGGCACCGGCACCGTGTGCTGAGGCGGTCTTGGGTGCTGCTGGGGCAGGGGATGCGGGTACTCCACATGCTGGTGCGGATGGTGATGATGATGGTGATGGTGTAGGTGGACAGGGTGCTGTGGCACAGCCGCCAGTTGGTGGTGAAGGTGAAGATGGACGGGGGGCTGTGGCACAGCTGCCGGGTGTACGTGTTGGTGTGGGAGGTGATGCTGCATCATGGGGAACCCGACGGGGTGATGAAGTAGGTGATGGAGATGAAGTTGGTGGTGGTGGTGAGTCCCAAAGGGCGGGATGGGCATGGGCCCGAGGCCAGGGGGCGGCGGCATCGGAAACGCACCCGGCGCCGCATACCCCGGCTGCCCCGCCGACCCCACTGGGGGCCGTCCGCGCTGTGCGTCCTCGAGCTGCCCGAGATCTTGTAGACATCGGAGTAGTCGGTTGAGCAGGTGCACCCCGAACGGCACCGTGCCCGCCGCGAACCGCGCCTGAACGTTGGGCGCGTTGTACGGGTGGGGATTGCGGGCCAACATCTGCCGCAAGCAGACGTCGACGAAGTGGTCCCACCCGTTGTCCCTGGCCGGACGGTCCGCGTCCACGCGCGCCTGGAACGCCGCGTACGTGTGCGGCCCGTGTCTGACGAGATCAGACACTGTGTCTACCAGGCGCCGGGCACGTCGCCGGAAGGCTGGCAACTCCGCGGGATTGGTGGGGACAGATAGCGACATTTAGCTAACGAAGGCTGTGTGAGCTAAGGACACGGGAGAACGGGTGGACTCCATGGCCCGTCCCGCTTGCCGTTGGCGTATGGTTGCACGACACTTCGCACGACACAGCTGCGCACCCCTCTTGCTCGCCCCTTCTCCCCTCCGTGTTCCTGTGCCCCCGACTGTGCTCGCTTGGTGTGCCCCTTGGCCCTTGGGTTGGGGGGGGGCGCCCGACGCTGGCTCTGGTCCCTCCCCCCGGGAGTTTCCCCACGGGGGGGCCGATGCATGCACTCCCCGTCAGGGTGTAACTCTGTTGTACGAGCCGTCCATTTGTACCCGCTCAGTACAAATGGACCTGCGTCGTAACCAGGTACGTCGGCCCTTCCCCACACCGGGGTCGGGTACACTGTGGGTCTCTGGGGAGTCCTTGCGGGTTAGGCACGTCTCTTGCTTACCCCGATGGACGGTGTGCCCTACCCGCAGCCCCTCACAGGACACGAACCGCAGTACGTGCCGTGGGGAGTGCTCTTGGTCAGGCCCATTGGCCACCCCCCCAGGCCGGTGCCACCTCGGGCCGCTGGCCATCGGTCCCGGGCGTAACCCACCTTTTTGCTCGCGCTCAGATGGGGCCGATACGGACACCGGGGGGGCCCCCAAACCCCAGAGGTCGGGTACCTCACCAGCGTTGTTCGCGGGCTCTTGTCACCCCGCCCCCCCCCCGTTGGTCCCTGCTCCCCTTCTTTCATCCCCAGGGGCGCTGACCCTGGCCCCTTGCTGTGCCCCCTGGCTCCCGCCATGTCCCGTCTGCCCCTGCTGCCTGTCCCTGCTCCGGCGTGTTGGTGTCCTTGGTTGCTCGCTTTGTGTTTTTTTTTTTTTTTTCTTGTCTCCTCGCCGCCCTCGCCCTTTCTGCGGGTGGGCGTCGGAGAAGGGGGCGGGGGGGGGGGGGGTTCTCGCTGTCCTCCCTTTTGCGCAAGCACGTCGGAAGCACGGCGCAGGCACGAGGCTCGGCACTTGTCCCTCCGCTGGGGGGGGGGGGGGGTTGCCGTGTGGCCCCCGTCGTCACCCTACCCTTCCTGCGGTTGCACCCCCGGCGGTCCCCCCGTGGGGGCTTGCACGGCGCGTGCCCCCCTTGGGCACGGTCGTCTCGCCCCTCTGTCTCTCCACCCCGCCGCGGCGTCCCCGGGGGGGGGTCCGCCGCCCGCTACCGTCATCCCTCTTGTCCCCTCGCCATCTCCCCGTTGCCCTCGCCTCTGTCCTTGGTGGGTGCGGGAGGTGGGGGCGAGGGGGGGGGGGGTGCGCCCTCGTTGCCCTTCCTCCGGCGTAAGCACGTCGCAGGCACGGCACTGGCACGCGGCACGGCACTTGTCCTCCTGCTGGGGTGTGAGGCACGCCGCGTGGCCCTTGCCTTTGCCCTATCCACGCTGCGTGCTCTCCCCCGGTGCCCCCCCTGCTGGAGAGGGGGGGCCGCTGCCCGCCCTTCCCTTCCCGCAACCCCCACCCTTGGGGGGGCGGAGGCTTGTGGGGGGGGGGGGCCTTGTCGTTTTCCTGCCGTTGCCCTCGCGTCGTAGGCACGAGGCGTGGCTTTCGTCCCTCTGCAGGGAGGGGGAGGGTTAGCCTCGCGGCTCCCTCCGTCGCCCCTTCTATCCTACGCCCGCACCCCCGGTGGTCCCCCCGCCGGGGCCTGCACGGAGCGCGCCCTCTACGGGCACGGTCGTGTGGCTCGTCTCGCACTCTCCTTCCTCTGCCTCCCCACCCTGCCGCGTTGTCCTCGGGGGGGGGGGGGGCGCTTTTCGCCCCCTCCCTTCCCGCATTCGCCCTCGGGGGGGTGGTGGTGGTGGGGGGGGGTGGGGCGCCCTTTTCGCCTCCCCTCCGTTGCACGCACGTCGCAGGCATGTCGTAGGCACAGCACAACCACGGGGCGAGGCACTTGGCTGCCGCGGGGGGGGGGGAGGTTTCCCTTTGGGCCTTCCCGCCCTGCTCCATGGTAAAGGCCCCGCACTCCAGGATCACCAGCCGCTGTTGCCCCCTCGGCGGTAGTCGCCAGGTCTCCGCATGGTGCTCAGTGTCCCGTGCCTGCTCCCTCCTGTGCCCATACTTACTGGAGGAAGTACGTACCCGGGTGGATTCGGAAGATGATGAAGTGCGGGCAGCGGGGAGGACTTACCGTACGCCTCGAAGGCTTCTTGCGCCATCCGCTGCCCTGGACGAGGGGAGGGCCCCTGTTTCGGCACCCAACAGCCCGGGGGGGGCCGACCTCCCATCCTCTCCCTGGTGCCTGTGTATCCACTTCCGAGCGTCCTGATACCGGTGCCGTGGTATCAGTCCGCTGGAAGTGGCGGCTACAAAGCGGCCGGGCGCTCTCGTCCCCCGGGCCTCTGCCACCCCCGAGCGCGATGGAGGCCCCTGAGGTCCTATGGCAGAGACGCGGGGAGGCGGATGGGGGATTCATTTGTGGCATCCCCTGGCCACCTAGTTAATCAGTACAGTTCAATTTACGCCGCAGGGGGCCCACCGGTTGGCGCCGCTGGTGCCCGTCCCCTCTGCGTCACACGCTCTGCAACAGGCGCAGGGGGTCCAGTGGATGGCGCCACTGGCGCGCGTCCCCTCTGCGCCACTGGTGGGGTCACTGCACGGGAGGCCCTACGGATGGCGCCGCAGGTGCCCGTCCCCCCGTGTCGCTTCCTGCTTCCTGTCCTAGGCGTGACGGACATGACATGACGCATGGTTGAGGTCAGAGTCGGTTGCAGGACGCGCACGGCGCACGGCACGATGTTTGGCAACTATCCCCTACCCTGCCCCCGCTGCTCCCTCCCTCGCCCCCTGTGCTCGCCTAACGCTGCGCTTGCCCCTGTCTCTCTCGTCGCCCCCTCTCTCTGCTCTGGCTAGCCCTTTGTGCCCCTGTCTCCTTGTCCTCGTCTTCGCTGTACCCTCCCCGCCACACATCTCTCCCTTTCCCTCTCCCCCTTGCCTCCCCCTGGCGCCCCGGCCCCTTGGCTTGTGGCTCGCTGGTCGCTCCGCACTCCCCTGCGGCCTTCATCACTCTTCGCCCGCCTTGCCTCCCCCTCCCTCTCCTGCCCTGTGTCCCCTCTACCTCTTGCTGGCCACCGTGTAGGCAAGTCGCACGCACGCACCTGGCCCTCGTTGTATGTCTCTACGATGCGCTCCGCCTTGTCCGGTGCCCCCGCGTACTGCGGGCGGCTCGCTCGGCAGTGGGGCACCTTTGTGCTTCTGCCCCACGCCCACCCCTTCATGCCGCCGTGGCACGCCCTCGTCCCTGCCCCGCCTTCTGTGCCCCTCCGCCCTCCGGCCAGCGCGAGCACATTGCGGAGCATTTCGCGTGGCAGCGCCCTCCCTTTGCCTCCTCTCTCTGTCCTGGCCCCTTGGCCCTGTCCTGCCCCCTGTCTGCTCACACTCCCTCGCCCCCACATGCCCCCCTTCCCAGGTCCCTTGGTCCCTGGCCCTCAGTGTCCCTGCCCTCGTCTGCCCTTTACCCCCCCGGCATGCATTTCGCGGAGCAACACGCGAGGCACCCCTCACTCCCCCTTCACCTTGCCGCTCCCTGGTTCTCTGGTTCTGTCTGCACCGCAGCCCGCGGCCCTCTTCTCCCGCCCTACCTCCCCCTCCCTCCCCTGCCCTTGCCCCTCTCTATTCTTACCTGTTGTCCCCTCGCTGGACACTTTGTTGGCATGTCGCACGCATGTCGCAGGTTCGCTTCCTGCCCCTCCCTTCCTGCCCCGCCCTTTCCCCCCTCATCTCCACGCAGATTGCTTCGCAGGACACTGCGTAGGCAAGTTGCGTGCACGTCGCAGGCACGCACCTGGCCCTCGTCGTGTGACTCTACGTGGGGCGGACCTCTTCGCGGCAACGCGCCGCGGCGCCCCGCCTTGTCCATTGCCACTGCGCATTGCGGGCGGCTCGCTCGGCGGTGGGGCACCTTTGAGCTTCCGCCCCACGCTCACTCTTTTGTGCCGTCGTGGCACGCCCCCTGCCCTGCCCTGCTTTCTCTGCCCCTCTGCCCTCCGGCCAGCACGAGCACAATGCGGAGCAATTCGCGTGGCAGCGCTCCCTCTTTGCCCTCTCTCTCTGCCCTGGCTCCTTGGCCCCGTCCTGCCCCCCGTCTGCTCGCCCTCCCTCGTCCTCTCGTGCCTCCTAGGTCCCTTGGTCACTGGCCCTCGGTGTCCCTGTCCCCGTCCTCTCTTCACCCTCCCTGCTTACACTTCGCAGAGCAATTCGCGAGGCACCCCTCCAACTCCCCCTCCACCTTGCCGCTCCGTGGCGCCCTGGTTCCGTCCGCACCGGCCCGCAGCCTGCGGCCCTCTTCTCCCGCCCTATCTCCCCCTCCCTCCCCTGCCCTCTTCCTCCTCCACACTCCGCAGTACACTTCGCAGGACACTTTGTTGGCATGTCGCATGCATGTCGCAGGCACACGCCTGGCCCCTCCCTCTCCGCCCTGCCCTGTCCTCTCTCTACATTACGCAGGACACTCCGCAAAACACTGTGTTGACACTTCGCACGCATGTCGCAGGCACGCACCTGGCTTTTATTGGCGGCGTCGTCGGGAGGGCTGGCTCCACGCTGTGACCGCCCGCCGCCGCCGCAGCCCCCGCGGGAGTCGCCGCCGCGGGCAGCCACTCCATATGCCGCGGGGGGCGCGGCCCTGGTAGGCCCCGGCTGCCCCCCGGCCAGGGTTTCACTGTACCCCCCGCGGCGCCTGGTCGCCTGGGGGGATCCATCACAAGATTCTGCAAGACATCGAAAAAAAAATTTTCGATTCTTGCAGGTTTTTGTGATGGATCCCCCCCGGCGACCGAGCGCCGCGGGGGGTACAGTGAAACCCTGGCCGGGGGGCAGCCGGGGCCTGCCAGGGCCGCGCCCCCCGTGGCATTTGGAACGGCCACCCGCGGCAGCGGCTCGTGCGGGGGCCGTGGCGGCGGCGGCATGCGGCCACAACGTGGTGCCACTTTCTGCCACTTTGGCGGCACATACAGACCTACGCCAAGGGTATAGCTGGTGGCCCGGGTGCGTGCCGTGCAACACGCGTGCAACATGCCTGCATAGTGTCCTGCACAGTGTCTTGGGGGAAAGGGGGCAGAGTAGGGTGAGGGCAAGGCAGACTAGGTGCAGGCAAGAGCCAGGAGAATAGAAGGACCCAAGGGGCACAAGCGAAGAGGGGGAGCGAAGAGAGGAAGCGGGGATGCCACGCACAATGCTATGCACCCTGCGCGCAAAAAGGGAGGGCGAGGGAGGAGGGACATAGCCAACACACAGGTGCGTGCGAGGGCGCACCGGGGAAAGATGCGGGGAGCGGGTGCCCCGCAAATTGGTGTGCACTGTGCGCGTAAGAGAGAGAGCAGACAGTGAGGAGCCAAGGGGGAGCACAAAGGGCGAGAGACACAGAAATGGAGCGAGTGAGGGAACAGGGGCCAAAAGGGAGCATGCCGTGCAGCTTGTTATGCATGTTGCGTGCAGTGACTCCTGCCTGGGCCGACGCATGGTAGGTGCGGCCACCGCAGGCAGGCGCGGTCACCCACAGGTGGGACACGAGACGAAAAGCCGCGGAAAGGATGCCACGGCGGCATCCCCTACCAGGCGTCCCACGAACGGCGAGGCCACGCGCGGCGGGGAAACCTGCGGGGGCTGTGCATGCAATGGACAAGGCGTCGGAGGCCCGAAGGTGTCGAGGAGGTGGTGAGAAGGTAAGTGTCGTGCACGGTGTATTGCATACTGACATGCATCCTGCCCAGAGGGGGGCGGAACAGAGGGAGCAAGGGTAGGACAAAGGAGGGGGTAGGAGCGGACGGGAACGGCAGGGGGGCCCAAATGGCGGGAGCAGACGGGAGAGACGGAGGGATAGGAACAGGGATGCCTTGCACATTGCTCTGCACCGTGCGCGCGCAAGAAGGGAGAGCGGGCGGTAGGACAACGCCGGTACCCAGGGAGGGACCGAGAGCAGCCAGAGGGGGAGCAACAAGGAAACCAGGGTGCCCCGCAGGTGGCTATTCACCGTGCGCGCTTCGGCATACAGGACCGGGGCGCAGCAGGCGGCCCGGGAGAGAAAGGAGACAAGGAGGGGCCAAGGGGCACAATCAGCACAGAGAGCGAACGACCAGGAAAGGGGGCGGGAGAGGGAACGCGGACCAAAGGGGAGCGTGCCGCGCAGCGTGTTGTCCATCTTGCGCGCAGTGACTCCGGCCTGAGCCGACGCATGTTAGGTGTGGCCCGCGCAGGCAGGCGCGGTCACACGCAGGTGGGACAGGAGACGAAAAGCTGGGGGAAGGATGCCACGGCGTCATCCCCTGCCAGGTGCCCCACATACGGCGAGGACGCCCGCGGGGCTATGCAAGCGGCGGGCCAGGCGTCCGAAAGTGACCAGGATGTGTCCAACCCGTGGAAAGGTGAGTTTCGTGCAAGGTGTACTGCATACTGACATGCATTGTGCCCAAAAGGGAGCGGAATAGACGGAGCAGGGGCGGGAAGACGGAAGGGCTGGAGGGGACAGGGATTGCTTGCTCTGCACAGTGCGCGCTCAGGCGGAAAGAGCGGGCGGAGGGACAAGACCGGGACACACAGATGGACCGAGAGCAGCCGGAAGCAGAGCAACACAGGGAACCAGGGTGCCCTGTGGGTTGCTATGCACCGTGCGCGCAGCAGCAGACAGGGCCGGGCCACTGCAGACGGCCAACGAGGGACAGAGGGGGCCCACGAAGGGCGAGAGCACCAACACGGGAAGAGGGTGAACACGAATAGGGTAGGTGGGCTTGCCGCGCATGGTGTCGAGCAACTTGCTCGTCGTGTACATGATATACCTGCATCTAGCCAAGTGGGGGAGAGGTGTGATGACCTTAAGCCGAAGTGAGTGTGACCGGCAAGGCTGGCAGTGACAGAAGTTTGATGGCACGAGGGTGACGGGCACCAGCGGCGCCATCCGTTGGGCCTCCCGTGAGACGACCTTTGCTGGGTAGACGAGCAGAGGGGGCGGGCGCCAGTGGCGCCATCCACGGGACCCCCTGCGTGTGTAATGGTGTGGCCAAGACCGTCGGAAACGCACGCAGAGGGGATGGGCACCAACGGTGCCATCCGGTGGGCCCCCTGCATCTATGATTATGCAGACTAACTAGTTGGCCAGGGGATGCCACAATGAATCCCCCGTCCGTCGCTCTGCGCAATTGCCGTAGGACCTCAGGGGCCTCCATCGCGCTCGGGGGTGGCAGTGGCCTGGGGGATGAGAGCGCACGGCGGCTTTGTAGCCGCCACTTCCAATAGACCGGTACCGCGGCACCGGTATCAGGCTGTGCGGAAGTGGAGACACAGGCACCAGGGAAAGGATGGGTGGTCAGCCCCCCCCCGGGCTGTTAGGTGCCGAGACAGGGGTCCTCCCCTCAACAAGGGCGGCGGATGGCACAAAAAGCCTACGAGGCGAGCGGTAAGTCCTCCCTGTGCCCGCACCTCATCATCTTCCGTTTCAGCCCGGGTACGTACCTCCTCCAATAAGTAACGGCATAGGAGGGAGTAGCCGCGGGACACTGACGACATGGGCGAGACCTGGCGACTACCGCCGTACGGAAAGGAAGTCCCTCCTACAGCCCAGAAGCATTGTGATGATTGTGCTCGCACTGTGCTTGCATCTTGCTCGCCTCCGGCAGTTGGGACACGAGGAAAGGGGGTGACCCAGGGAGAACCAGCGGGCAAACCCCCCCCCCCCCCCTCACAGAACCCTAGCGGCAGGGCGGGAGGGAACGAGGCCACGGGAAGGCCGACCGGAGCCCCGGGAACAGCGCGGCAGACGGAGCAACCGGGTGGGGAGGGGCCAGGGCAAGAACGAAGAGGCCCCCCCAAAGGCCTCTGCCTCGCAGCGTGCTCGCATCGTGCCCGCATCGTGCATGCCCCCAGAGTAAGGACCACAAAAGTGCGCAGAGACGAACTGCCACAGAACCCCCCCCCCCCCCCCCCCACCTCTGCCCACCCGGCCAAGCCCCACAGCGGCGGGACGGCAGGGACAAAGGCACCGGGGAGACCAGCCGGTGCCTCGGGTGCAAGGTGGAGGGGAAAAGGCGAGACGGGCGCACAAAGCACTGTGCCCCGCGCGCCTCAGGCCCAAAACCGCGCCCGGCGGCGACGCACCGAGCCAGCCCACAACAAGACGACAGGGCGGAAGGGAGGGGCTACAAAGCACATGCCGCCGCCAGTGAAACAACCACGGCCGCCACTGAGGCCACCGGGAGGGACACCTCGGGTGACGCGGGCAGCAGAGAGACGGGACGGGGGCGACGGGGCAGGGTGAGGGGGGAACACGGTAGGGAACACCACGCTTGCGGACGGGCGGGCAGGATGTTTTGCACCTTGCATGTCGAGCGTGACACACGAGCACGCGCAACCCCAACCACAGCCCGGCCCCGAAACTGTCATGCATCGTGCTAGTGCGAGGGAGGGCACATGGAGCAAGGGAGGGCCAGGCCACGCATAGAGAGGGACCCCAACAGCGAGACAAAGGGGCCCCAACGCAAGCGGGGAGGCGCGGGCCGGGGGAACACGGGGGCAGGGGGCGGAGGGACGGCAGCCGGCGAAGCGGGGGGGGGGTCCGGGCATAAGGTGCCCAACGGAGACGCAGGCACGGGAGCCGGCCTCGGGGGCTTGGGGGCCCCCCCGGTGACCGTATCGGCCGCACCTGAGCACACGCAATAAGGTGGGATACGCCCGGGACCGTTGGTCAGCGGCCCGTGGTGGCACCGGCCTGGGGGGTTGACCAATGTGCCTAACAAGGAGTACCAGCTATGGGTATAGTAACCCAATGGGCTATCAGACTTCAGACTTCAGACTTTTATGGACCATCCCCACCAACCCCCAACCCCCCAAGCCCCCCATGATAGATCTTTGCCCCCCCCCCCCCCCCAAGATGAGACTTGTGCCTTGCCCCCCATATCAGACTTGCCCCCCCCCCCTTTTTCTCTTGCCCAATTCTGCACGTTGCTTCCTTTGCAGACCATGACTGTAGGCATGAACTAGGTATGTAAATAACAACAGGGTCAGTTTTGCTGGTGGGCCCCCCATCAGGCTTTTCTCCTAGTGGCAAGAAGTGGAAAATGGGAAAATGTGGAACATGGGGGAAAGTGAGGGACCCTGGGTATAGTAACCCCCCCCCCCTCCGTTTCGAATAATAAAAGTGCAGCCCCCCCCCCCCGACACACAGGAAATTCACTTCAGGAAAATGGGGATAAAAGTGCAGTACCCCGCCCCCCCCCCCCCCCCCACAGAGACACAGGAACTTCACTTCAGGAAAATGGTGGGTCGGGGAAAATATGCGTGCATGTGTGCATGTTTGCTCTCCTTTGGCTTGCAGCGGTAGGTAAGGTGAGTAAGCCCAGGAGGGGCCACCCCCTGGTAGAGTCTTGAGATTGTGGCTCCTGTGCATGCACATGACGCATTAAAGGGTAGGCCACGCGCGGTGCGCTCGGTAAACCCTTGTTTAGGTTACCCAGGGGCTCCGCCCTGCGTTCTATAAGAGAACGGGCGGAGTTCCTTAAGCTTGCTTGCTTGGAAGGACCTGTTTCAGAACAGCGTATTATTTTCCACTCGAAGACCCGTATAATATGGCGAGGGTGGTTAGGTTCCTCAGCCCGAAACAGTGCCTGCATGTGAACGTTTCAGGTGGTGTAGGGCAGGGTGATTGGTGCACTTCGCTGTCTTCAACAGCACAATTTTTCGCCGAGCAAAAAGGGCGCAGATCACATCAAACAAATGGGGAAGCACAGAAGAAGATGAAGAACAAATTCGCCATGAACGACACGTACTCACGTTGCGTCACAGTGCGTCAAATTTTCTTTTACGTGGTGCTCGCGGTCCTCCCTTCCAAGCGCTAGCTGGTGGTTCCTCGTATGTCCACCAGTCAGCCCGGTGTCTACGAGCCTTCGGCTCGTAGCCTGTTCCACGCTTCACAGGTTAGCCCCCAACACCCTCGGAGGGTGTAGGTGTTAGATTGACCGTAGTTAGTGTGTGTAGGTGTGGGGGGTGTAGGGAGTGCAGGAGAGCGTGCTGTGAGTGTCATTTGAGGGTTCGCGCGTGCTGTGAGTGTCATTTGAGTGTCGACGCGTGCTGTGAGCGTCATTTGAGTGTCAGCACGTGCTGTGAGTGTAATTTCAGTGTTCCCCCACTGCCGCCCAGGGGCGCGTGACCTCACCGTGGTGTGGGGGTGTAACCGGGGGGGGGGTCCCCTGGGCTAACACGCAACCTGGGGGTGACCCGGCCCAGCCGTGGCGGCCAGATCACGGGAGCGCGCCCCACCCCTTGCCGGCCACCGTGAGGAGGTCACGATGGCACAGGGCGGGCTCCACCGGGGGGTGGCGGTGTGCGGGGGTATCCCGGGTCCCCCTGTGACCCAGCCCTCCCCAAGGCTCGTGTGCGTCCCCTTGCCCAGCCCACCCCACCTTGTGTTCTGCACAGGTGCATCATGGGGCTGGAGCGGAGTACGACGGAGTACAGGGGCGTCAGCGCCGAGGCGGAGGCAAGGGCCGGCGCCTACCGCTACGGTGCTCACTGCGCCGGGGTAACGGCACCTACCTGTAGCCTCGGTGCCTGGCTTCCCAGGAAGAGCTCTGAACCATGGGGTGGCCCCCCTGGGGTGCGCTGGCACGTGACAGGAACACAGTGAAGTAAGGGGAACAGGGGGTGGAACAGAGGTGAAGTAAGGGGAGGCCCCCCAGAGATCGCCCAGGGAGGGCGCCAGCCCCCCCGAGCGCTCCTATTCACTGCGTGGCATGAAATAAGGGGAGGCCCCCCAGAGATCGACCAGGGGGGGTGCCAACCCCCCCAGGGGCTTTATGGACCTGCGGTACATGAAATAAGGGGTGGCCCCCCAGTGACCTACCAGGGGGGGTACCAACCCCCCCAGGAGCCTCTTCGGAACTGCGGTGCATGAAATAAGGGGTGGCCCCCCAGTGACCGACCAGGGGGGGCACCAGCCCCCCCAAGAGCTTCTTTGGAATTGCGGTGCATGAAATAAGGGGTGGCCCCCCAGTGACCTACCAGGGGGGGCGCCAGCCCGCCCAGGAGCTCCTGTTACCTATGTGATGTGTATGTATCAAGTAATGTACGTCGTATAAATACTGAACCACAGTATCGTATAATGTACGCCTCCGGCCAACAGCCAGGGAGGGCCGGAGGTCCGGGTAAAAGCCCCGGACCCCCCAACGGCAGCCCCAAAGGTGAGCGCACCACTGGAAGGGGCATGTCTGCGGGGTAAAAGCATGCGCTTAGTAAACATCTAACGTAATAAATAGTGCTTACTGCTGTAATTAATGCTTAACCGGGTAAAAGGCCCTTCTCCCGGGGCTAGTTTCGTGCGCACCCCCCAGAGCCGGACCCGACCGGCCGTGCTGAGGCGAGCCCAGCAATGGGTATGGCAGGCGAGACTTTAAGTGCTGGTAGCCACGCCTCAGCACACTCCGCGGGCTTATAAGGCCCGCGGGGGCCCCAAATACCGTTTCGTTCGGGAGTTAAGCCCCGGCGGAATTTGTGGTTGTTGATGGTTAAGAGGACTCACGTTGAGTCCCGGCTACTGTTACCCCGGGGTTATGACCCCCGGTACTGCCTGCTTACTTGCCTCCGTGAATTATTTACCCCCCTCCGTGAATTATTTGACCCCTCCGTGAATTATTTACCCCCCTCCGTGAATTATTTTACCCCTCCGTGAATTGTTTACCCCCCTCCGTGAATTCTTTTACCCCTCCGTGAATTATTTACCCCCCTCCGTGAATTATTTGACCCCTCCGTGAATTGTTTACCCCCCTCCGTGAATTATTTGACCCCTCCGTGAATTATTTACCCCCCTCCGTGAATTATTTCACCCCTCCGTGAATTGTTTACCCCCCTCCGTGAATTATTTGACCCCTCCGTGAATTATTTACCCCCCTCCGTGAATTATTTTACCCCTCCGTGAATTGTTTACCCCCCTCCGTGAATTATTTTACCCCTCCGTGAATTATTTACCCCCCTCCGTGAATTATTTTACCCCTCCGTGAATTGTTTACCCCCCTCCGTGAATTATTTCACCCCTCCGTGAATTGTTTACCCCCCTCCGTGAATTCTTTTACCCCTCCGTGAATTATTTACCCCCCTCCGTGAATCATTTGACCCCTCCGTGAATTGTTTACCCCCCTCCGTGAATTATTTGACCCCTCCGTGAATTATTTACCCCCCTCCGTGAATTATTTCACCCCTCCGTGAATTGTTTACCCCCCTCCGTGAATTATTTGACCCCTCCGTGAATTATTTACCCCCCTCCGTGAATTATTTTACCCCTCCGTGAATTGTTTACCCCCCTCCGTGAATTCTTTTACCCCTCCGTGAATTATTTACCCCCCTCCGTGAATTATTTGACCCCTCCGTGAATTGTTTACCCCCCTCCGTGAATTATTTGACCCCTCCGTGAATTATTTACCCCCCTCCGTGAATTATTTCACCCCTCCGTGAATTGTTTACCCCCCTCCGTGAATTATTTGACCCCTCCGTGAATTATTTACCCCCCTCCGTGAATTATTTTACCCCTCCGTGAATTGTTTACCCCCCTCCGTGAATTATTTGACCCCTCTGTGAATTGTTTACCCCCCTCCGTGAATTCTTTCACCCCTCCGTGAATTATTTGACCCCCCTCCGTGAATTATTTTACCCCTCCGTGAATTGTTTACCCCCCTCCGTGAATTATTTTACCCCTCCGTGAATTGTTTACCCCCCTCCGTGAATTATTTTACCCCTCCGTGAATTATTTACCCCCCTCCGTGAATTGTTTACCCCCCTCTGTGAATTATTTACCCCTCCGTGAATTGTTTACCCCCCTCCATGAATTATTTCACCCCTCCGTGAATTATTTGACCCCTCCGTGAATTATTTACCCCCCTCCGTGAATTATTTTACCCCTCCGTGAATTGTTTACCCCCCTCCGTGAATTCTTTTACCCCTCCGTGAATCATTTACCCCCCTCCGTGAATTATTTGACCCCTCCGTGAATTGTTTACCCCCCTCCGTGAATTCTTTGACCCCTCCGTGAATTATTTACCCCCCTCCGTGAATTATTTCACCCCTCCGTGAATTGTTTACCCCCCTCCGTGAATTATTTGACCCCTCCGTGAATTATTTACCCCCCTCCGTGAATTATTTTACCCCTCCGTGAATTGTTTACCCCCCTCCGTGAATTATTTCACCCCTCCGTGAATTGTTTACCCCCCTCCGTGAATTATTTCACCTTTCCGTGAATTGTTTACCTCCCTCCGTGAATTATTTCACCCCTCCGTGAATTATTTACCCCCCTCCGTGAATTATTTACCCCTCCGTGAATTGTTTACCCCCCTCCGTGAATTATTTGACCCCTCCGTGAATCATTTACCCCCCTCCGTGAATTATTTGACCCCTCTGAGTTTTTTTTACCCCCTCTGTGAATTATTTCACCCCTCCGTGAATTGTTTACCCCTCTCCGTGAATTATTTTACCCCTCCGTGAATTATTTACCCCCCTCCGTGAATTATTTGACCCCTCCGTGAATTGTTTACCCCCCTCCGTGAATTATTTTACCCCTCCGTGAATTATTTACCCCCCTCCGTGAATTATTTACCCCTCCGTGAATTGTTTACCCCCCTCCGTGAATTATTTGACCCCTCCGTGAATCATTTACCCCCCTCCGTGAATTATTTTACCCCTCCGTGAATTATTTACCCCCCTCCGTGAATTATTTTACCCCTCCGTGAATTGTTTACCCCCCTCCGTTAATATGTGACCCCTCCGTGAATTATTTACCCCCCTCCGTGAATTATTTTACCCCTCCGTGAATTATTTACCCCCCTCCGTGAATTTTTTTACCCCTCCGTGAATTATTTACCCCCCTCCGTGAATTATTTCACCCCTCCGTGAATTATTTTACCCCTCCGTCAATTGTTTACCCCCCTCTGTGAATTATTTGACCCCTCCGTGAATTATTTACCCCCCTCCATGAATTATTTTACCCCTCCGTGAATTATTTACCCCCCTCCGTGAATTTTTTTACCCCTCCGTGAATTGTTTACCCCCCTCCGTGAATTCTTTCACCCCTCCGTGAATTATTTTACCCCTCCGTGAATTATTTGACCCCTCCGTGAATTATTTACCCCCCTCCGTGAATTATTTCACCCCTCCGTGAATTATTTACCCCCCTCCGTGAATTATTTGACCCCTCCGTGAATTATTTACCCCCCTCCGTGAATTATTTCACCCCTCCGTGAATTGTTTACCCCCCTCCGTGAATTATTTCACCCCTCCGTGAATTGTTTACCCCCCTCCGTGAATTATTTCACCCCTCGGTGAATTGTTTACCCCCCTCCGTGAATTATTTGACCCCTCTGTGAATTGTTTACCCCCCTCCTCTGAATTATTTCACCCCTCCGTGAATTGTTTACCCCCCTCCGTGAATTATTTGACCCCTCTGTGAATTGTTTACCCCCCTCCGTGAATTATTTTACCCCTCCGTGAATTATTTACCCCCCTCCGTGAATTATTTCACCCCTCCGTGAATTGTTTACCCCCCTCCGTGAATTATTTCACCCCTCCGTGAATTGTTTACCCCCCTCCGTGAATTATTTCACCCCTCCGTGAATTGTTTACCCCCCTCCGTGAATTATTTGACCCCTCTGTGAATTGTTTACCCCCCTCCGTGAATTATTTGACCCCTCCGTGAATTGTTTACCCCCCTCCGTGAATTCTTTCACCCCTCCGTGAATTATTTTACCCCTCCGTGAACTATTTGACCCCTCCGTGAATTATTTACCCCCCTCCGTGAATTATTTCACCCCTCCGTGAATTGTTTACCCCCCTCCGTGAATTATTTGACCCCTCTGTGAATTGTTTACCCCCCTCCGTGAATTATTTTACCCCTCCGTGAATTGTTTACCCCCCTCCGTGAATTATTTCACCCCTCCGTGAATTGTTTACCCCCCTCCGTGAATTATTTGACCCCTCTGTGAATTGTTTACCCCCCTCCGTGAATTATTTCACCCCTCCGTGAATTGTTTACCCCCCTCCGTGAATTATTTGACCCCTCTGTGAATTGTTTACCCCCCTCCGTGAATTATTTCACCCCTCCGTGAATTATTTGACCCCCCTCCGTGAATTATTTGACCCCTCCGTGAATTATTTGACCCCTCCGTGAATTATTCGACCCCTGTGTGTGCGTCAATTCCTATGGGGGTCTGGACCCCCAAAATAAATGACGCATAGGGTCGCGTCATTTATTTTGGGGGTCCAGACCCCCATAGGAATTGACGCATAGGGTCGCGTCAATTATTTTGGGGGTCCAGACCCCCATAGGAATTGACGCATAGGGTCGCGTCAATTATTTTGGGGGTCTAGACCCCCCTAGGAATTGACGCATTGGGTCGCGTCAATTTTTTTGGGGGTCTAGACCCCCATTCGAATTGATGCATAGGGTCGCATCAATTATTTTTGGGGTCTAGACCCCCGTAGGAATTGACGCATAGGGTCGCGTCAATTTTTTTGGGGGTCTAGACCCCCATAGAAATTGGCGCATAGGGTCGCGTCAATTATTTTGGGGGTCTAGACCCCCCTAGGAATTGACGCATAGGGTCGCGTCAATTATTTTGGGGGTCCAGACCCCCCTTAGGAATTGGCACATAGGGTCGCGTCAATTATTTTGGGGGTCTAGACCCCCATAGGAATTGACGCATAGGGTCGCGTCAATTATTTTGGGGGTCCAGACCCCCCTTAGGAATTGGCACATAGGGTCGCGTCAATTATTTTGGGGGTCCAGACCCCCCGTAGGAATTGACACATAAGGTCGCGTCAATTTTTTTGGGGGTCTAGACCCCCATAGGAATTGACGCATAGGGTCGCGTCAATTATTTTGGGGGTCCAGACCCCCATAGGAATTGGCGCATAGCAGGGGGGTGCACCACCTCAGTGGAATATCTATCCAGAGGGGGGGTGTACACCACCTTAGTGGAATATTTATCCACAGGGGGGGGGGGTACACCACTTCAGTGGAATATTTATCTAGAGGGGGAGGTACACCACCTCAATGGAATATTAATCCACAGGGGGGGGGGGTACACCACCTCAGTGGAATATTTTTCCCAGCCTCCCATTTTCCCCAATGCCCCATTTTCCACCCTTTTTTTTCTTTTGGGGGGGGGTGTTCCCCTGTGTTGCATGGACTCCCATTCTTCCCAACTTTCAATTTTCATGATGGTTTTTTTTGTGGTGGGTGGCTGTGTTGGGGGAGGGGGAGTGCCAGACTTTTTCTTGTCCCTTTCTGACAGGAAGGAAGGAAGGGAGGGGGCGGGTACCACACTTTTATCAGACTTTTGCTGAGATGTGTTCTGTTTTATGTCCTTGACACGAGATGCCAAATCAGACTTCAGACTTGGGACTTTATACCCATAGCTGAGGAGTACTCCCCACGGCACGTACTGCGGTTCGTGCCCAGTGAGGGGCTGCGGGTAGGGCACACCGTCCATCAGGGTAGGCAAGAGACGCGCCTGTCCCGCAAGGGCTCCCCTGCGACCCACAATGTACCCGACCCCGGTGTGGGGAACGGCCGGAGTACACGGCTACGACGCAGGTCCATTTGTACGGAGCGCGTACAAATGGACGGCCCGTACAACACTGTTACACCCTGACGGGGAGTGCAAGTATCGGCCTCCCCTAGGGGAAACATTGGCTCTGCTCCTCTGAACAGTGAGGTCAGCTCGCACCCACCACCTGTGTCACGCAACGTGTCGTGTAATGTGCGTGCTGCATCGGGACCGCGGGACGGGCCACCTAGCACCTCCCCACGCCCCCGCGTTATTGGTAGCTCGCCCAGTCTTCCATAGCTAAATGTCGCTTCCAGTCCCCACCAATCCTGCCGAGTTGTCAGCCTTCCGGCGACGTGCCCGGCCTCTGGTAGACACGGTGTCTGACCTCATGAGACACGGGCCGCACACCTATCCGGCCCTCCAGGCGCGCGTGGACGCCGATCGTCCGGCCAGGGACAACGGGTGGGACCACTTCGTCGACATCCGCTTGCGGCAGGTGTTGGCCTGGTGAACCACCCGCAGCCGGGCACCACCGGGGGGACAACTCCCGTTGCTGCAACGGGGGCGCCGGCGACCGGGCCGCCCCCGACGGTTCCCCCGACGGAGCCAATTGCCACGCATCCAATTCCGCAGGCACCCCCAGCACCGGAGCCCCGGGCAGAGTCCACTACGCCGAAGGAGGCCCCGCCGGTGCTTGTAGCACCGGGAAGGCCAATGCCGGGTGGTCTGGCCTCAGCGCACGGCGTCCAGGACGCACCCCCCATGAGGGGACATCCAGTGGCGGTGCAGGCGGCGCATGTGGCGCACGAGGCGACCGTGGTCCGCCCGCCGGCACATCAGCGAGCTGCTTGCGCAGCTTCTGGACACGTACTGACGGGAAGTCGCGGGAGGTGAATGGACTGTGCTGGCGGCATCGGGGATGGAAGCTGACGTTGGCGAACTGATCGCGCAAGCGCTCGCTGCCAGCCGCCCGAGGGGGGAGGTGAGTACGCCAGATGTCGCCACGAGGGCGGAAGAGGCCAGAGAGGAGCTGTCGGGAGAGGCCGATTCGGAGGGGCCGAGTACTTGGCGCGGCATGGCGGGGATCCAAGAGAGGGCGGCAGACGAAGGGGCGTCACGCGGGGAGCGTGTGGAGGTTGAAGGAGTGGAGGGCTGGATGTGGTACCGGAGGGAGTGGCGCGAGGTGTGCCCGGGGAGCCGTGCCCAGCGGGAATGGTGTACACCATGGTCCTCAACGCGGGCACCAGCCGTGCCTGATTGCCAGACAACCTGCGGGCACGGCTGGAAGTGGTGGAAGCGGCGAGGGGCGGAGGCGCTGACGAGCGACCTCTGGCGCCCTTTCCCCCGCGGCCGGAGTCGCCGTCAGCTGAGACTACGGCTGGGGGGGAAGAGGAGAGAGTGCGGGAAGCGGAGAGCGTGGAGGATGAGGAGGCGTACGAGCCCGGCGAATCGGCGCTGGCCCTCATGTACGAGGATGACGCCGGGCCCAACGTCTACGCCGGCATGGATGTGGGCCCGGCGAACGCGGCGCTACCGCCCATGCCCACCGCGGTGCCGCCTCCTCCCTTGGGGAGATTGAGCAGCGGCACTACAGGTTCCCTGCGGCCGAGGGTGCCCACCGGTACCACCTCACGAGCGCGGGGAGGCGGGAGGCGGGGTTGCTGGAGGGCGCTCTTGAGCGCTACGAGTTCCAGCATCCGGGGAGGGTCGCCCGAGAGAGGAGCCTGGTGGCCGAGTCCCCGGACGATGGCCAGGTCCGGTGCGTCCAACTGGGGGATGCAGCGGTATTGGATCACCACCCAGGTGAGGTCCGGGCGGCTGAGCCGCAGGAAAGCCTCCCCGTGTGAGTGCGCTTGTCGGTAGGGCGCCTGCTTGACGAGGCGGGGCTGGAGGATGTGCGTCGGGACGGCGGCCTGTACGTGGCCCTGTGAAAGGGAGGTGCTGACGCCTGGCGCCGCAAGCTCGCCGTGAGGCCCCTCACGCCCCCGGCGCTGGGGTACCATGCGCTCTTGGTGGCGAAGCACCCACGGGGCGTGGAGGTCGTGTTCAGGGAGAATGGCACGGACCGCCTGCTGCTCGCCGTTGACAGCGCGGTCCTTGTCCCCACCTCCAGCAGCTACCGCCTCCTGAGCCGCGGCGGTGACCCCAGGCTGCTGGTGGTGGTGGGCTCGCGCCAGGACTCGGGCACGGGCCACCGAGGACCCGAACTGCGCGCAGTCCCGGTGGGGGAGGATGAGGCTGCGGGCCATGAGAGTGACGCCGCGGAGGATGAGTGGCCCCGAAGTGGAGGAGCAGGAATAGGGTCCGGACCCGGGCCCGTCCGAGGTGGCCGAGGGTGGACGTGAAGGCCCACGTGGAGGAGGCCATGGCGCGGATCATGGCTGCGGCCGGCCCGCCGTCGGCGACGGAGGCGATGGAAGAAGGAGACTAACGCCGGGAGAGCAGCAAGGCGCGGAAAGTTATGGAGGAAGACGAGGGATTGGAGATCGTGAGGGCGAAGGAGGCACATAAGGGGGAGCCGCAGGAGACGGGGGTGGCGGACAAGGCTGGGCCCAAGATGGGGGAGGTGGAAACCTGCAGGCAGTGGGCCAAGGGGTGGTGCATGCTGGCTGATGCCTGCCACTACGCCCACCACGAGCCGCCGGTGCCGCACGGAGTACCGCAAGATATGCTCCTGATCCTCCAGGCCATTTCCCGCGTGGGGGCCCTCAGCCCGAGCCGTGCCCGGAGCCACGAGACGCTGATGTGTGAAGTGGTGGAGAGGGCGCAAGGATGGGGGCTCCCGGCGGTGGGATACGCGGTGGCCTGCGGAGGCAGGACCGGGTGGGCGGTGGCGCCGCCGCGTGGCATGGCGGCCCTGCTCACTCCGTTCCCAGTGGTCCCGTGGAGGGACATGGTCACTCTCCAGGAGGCCAACTTGGGGTGGGTGTGCACGTGGCACACTCATACTGTCGGCATGGACCTGCACCAGTGGCAGGCTAAGGCGGTTGTGACGTACCTGTTTTGGTTGCTGCGAATGGCGCCTGGTACATGGGCGCAATGGTGGGACAGGGCGCTCAATTGGGCTAGGGATGGTAGTGCTCTGGCGGCCTGCCCCGACCTCCCACGCGAGCCTGTCTCAGCCCAGCCGTGGACTGTGTCCCTGCACCTTCGCACGGTGGCGGCCCGGCTTGCAAACGCGGACCCGGAGGTCCGGCTGCTGAAGGATGGGGATGGGCCGGGGCTACACCTAGGACAGGGGATGGGGGTTCGTTCTGCCCGCCCCCCTAGTCCTGTAGAGAGAGACATCCTGGAGGGGCTCCAGTTCACACGTGCTGATGGGGTGACGTATGGACCGCCGTCCACCGCCAACTCCCTGACGCGTGGCACAGGACATTCCGGCCCCCCGGCCACGAGCGTCTGGTGGGAGTGGAATGGCGCGTGTCGGCCGCCAACAGCCCGTGCCCGGCGGTAGTAGTCCTGCCCAAGAAGTCCGACCCCATCCCAGCTGGGAGACCGTGGCGGTCCTGTGGGGGTGGGTGACCGTCCGGGGGACCGGGGGGCACGTCTTCACTGCCCCGCGGGGCACGGTGATCGAGACGGATGGAGGAGTGGCGTTGCAGCTCACAGCTCAGAACCTGACCACGAACGTGGTGGTGGCTGTCCTCCAGTGGGGCGCCGAAAGGCCTCAGCCCCGGCGTGACCCGGTCGCTAGGGTCATCTGGCGCAACCTGCCGATCCTGCGGGCCACCATTTGGTCGGGAGGAGGAGGACAGCATCACCCAGGTGCACTCCCCTGGCTCCGCGACTGCGGAAAAGCCTCTCCCCCGCCGGCTGAGATGCGGAGCACCCTGGAGGGCTTGTATGCCACCGGGAGCAAGCCCGGGCCTCAGCACCACTTCTTGGTGGCCGCGGACCCAACGGCCGAGCTCAGCGACGACGCGGTCGCGCTGGTCGCCGATGTGGCGCACTGCTTGGCCCCCCACGCCATGATGCTCCCGAGGGAGGGGTGGGAGGGCAAGAGGCACGATCAGACTCGGGCTGCCCTCCTCATTGCGAGGTACGTCGAGCTGGGTGGCTCGGAGGTCGTGTACCTCGACCGGTCAGAAACGCCGAGCCCGTGGCACTGGACCGCCCACCACCACTTGGCCCCCGACATGCGGTTGAACGTGGACCCGCTGGGCCAGCCTACAGTGGCAGGTAGCCCGCCCCAGTGGCCGCACACCTAGGACATGGCGATCCGGACGATGCGCATGGCACCCAGGGGCCAGATGGCGGAGTGGCCGGGTGCAAAGCATGTGCTAGCGACGGCCCAGGCGGCGCAGGTGAAGCAGCCGGCGACAACAACAAGGACTTTGGGCAGTGTGCCCTCATGTCCGCCATCGGTACCCTTTTCCGGGTGCCGAGGCCGGACAACCTCCTGTCCACGTTGGACAGGCGGTGGGTGGCGGCGGTGGCCCTCAACAGGGACATGGGGCCCATGGCACTCCTGCCATCGCTAGGGGAGTTGATTGCTGCAGTGCTGGAGGCCCTTCCGGCGCCCCGCAGGCCCTTGGACGTGGCGGACATCCCGCATCATGTGGGGCTGCCCAAGGTGCGTATGCGGCATGCCCTGCTGAGCATGGCCGCGGCGGATGGGGGGATGTCCATGCTGATGACGGTCTCCCTGCAGCAGGTGAAGGACGCGATGCAGCAGCAGCGGCTGCATGCCTCCCCGCCGTGGGAGACGAACGCCAGGCGGTGGTTGCATGTGGAGGGTGTGCCCCCCACCCATACGGTGGGCAAGGCGGACATGGGGAAGTTGGTGGTGTTGGAAGGGGCGGAGTATTGGGTCTGTGTTCGGGTGGACACAGGGGGACTGGAATGCGTTGTGGTTACCGCGAGCCGGCTCAGGAGGCAGCAGTCCAAGGGCCCGGCCTCCTACAGGGTGCTGAGGGAATGCCTCCGGTCCGTGGGCCCAGTGTGCAGGGCGTACAGGTGCACGACCGGAGACGTCCCGCAGGCACCGGCGGTGTTCGTGGAAGTGACACAACCACCGAGGGTCCAGGTGGAGGACATCTGGCCCATAGCCCCGAGCAACATGTGGCGGGGTGAGCATGCGGCTACCATGTGCAGGGCGCTGTAGGGTCAGGCAACGACAGCGGCAGCGCAGTCCTCTAGCAACCGGCCTGCGGCCTCGCTGGCGCTGCTGCACGGTGATTCGCGGGCGTGGTGCTGGGTGGTTGTGGCGCTGGAGCCCCACTCCTGAGCGCTGCGCGTGTACAATTGTGGGGTTCGCACGGCGCTCACGATCCGCCTCGCCGACCTGGAGGCCCTGCACCTTGGTGCCCTGAGTTGTGACAGAGGCACGGCGCTGTACCTCCAGGGGACCGCGGTAGGCTCGGCCGCGGTCCGTTTTCGCAGGCAGAGCGGAGGAGATGCCCTCTGCCTGGTTATGGCGGAGAACATGGGGCCGTGGCTGTGCGCGTTCTCCGCATCCAGGTGGAAGGTGGAGGGCGACTGGGAGAAGTTCGCTGATGCTTGGCGCCGCTTGGTAGAGGAGCAGTACCCCGTGGGGGAGATTCTGCACCTGCCGCACCCGCCCAGTGTGCCGCCGGTCCGGCCTGCCGCCCCCCCGGCTGCCGTTGCAAAGCCGGTTCCAAAGGCAGCGTCCAAGCTGCCTCCCAAGAAGAGCCACCCCCACCAGTATGGCAGCTACACCAACATTCGGTACGTGCTGCGGCACTTCAGAGGCGAGCTGGCCACGGAGCAGCTTGGGTCGAAGGAGCTCAACGTCTGCCCCTGCTCTCGACTTGAGGGGGCTGGTCACTGCTCGTGGCGGGCCGGCAAACACTGCCGCCCCGCCCACCTCCACCCCAAGGACCTTCTGGACCATCTGATGCGGGATCATGGGTCTGACCCGGCTCAACGGGACCAGGCGATGGCCATGATCGCCAGCATTATGCCCGGGGGGCAAGCGGGGCCCTTCACGTCGGCGCAGGCAAGATCCAGGTCGCTCGCGTTGCCCACGAGGGCCCGTCCCGCGGGAGGGCAAGGGGCATTGCAGTCGGCAACGTCGAGTGGGGCTAGCGGGTCTGCGGCAGTGTCTTCGATGGGGGGTGCGGGGGCGAGTGGATCGGGCAGTTGAGCCGCGGGGTCGGCTGCTGTGTCTACTGGAACACAACCGGCGGCGACCCCCTCAGCTGGTGGACGGCAGGGGCTGGTGTCTGGTCGTGGGCAGGGGTCTTCAAACCCACCGCCCGCGCCAAGCGCCGGTGACCCGGATTCCGGCGGGGGACCCTAATCCGGCGGCGCAGCCATGAAGGGCCCCCGCCTCCGACAACCGGGCTGCGGTGTCTTGGAATGTCCAGGACTCAATGCGGGGGGACGGCGTGCCCGTGGCCCCGGGTATGCTTGACGGTGAGGCGGTGGCGGGGGGCATTATGAAGGCTGAGGGCGCCATCCTGGGCCTGTTCCAAGACTTAGGCGGCTCAAGTTGCATGATCAAAATGCGCCCAAAACTGCCTCTCCACGGCACTGCGGAAAAATAGTCCTTTTGGGGGGGACCTAAAACACAAGAACCAAAGATCCTGTGAAAAGCAATTAACTGGTCCATTTTCCTTTATTTTCAACAAAACCGACTGCCCGGGAAAATGATTTATTTCCACCAAAATTGATTTCTTTTTTGGGAAAACCACGACTTTTTGTTTCCTATACCACTTATGCTTTGCAATAAAAACACCCATGAGCTTTCAATCTTTTGGAAAACCAGTTTTCGAAAACCATGTTGCACGCTGCACGACAAGAAGCATTTTTTGGCACTCCTTTTTTGAGCGAGGCCTGGCGCAAACACCAACACAACAGCACAATAAAATGCATCACAGAGAAAAATCAGCCGCACAAGGTGACAGCATAAAGGTCGTCGAAGAGGAATGCATAGCGCGAGCCCTCGCGCATAATATATCAGAACAAGCGAAGAAATTACTTTTTCTTTGGAACGGTTTGCATCTTAGAACCCAATGCCTTAGCAACGGACGTCTTACCCTTAGGCGGTGGCTTTGCGGGCTCGCTTCTTGGTTGGGACTGACGGGCTGGCTGCTTGAATGGAGCTCGGGCCCCGGTTTTCTTCGGACTTGCCACTTTCTTCGCTGCCTTGCCCTGGGAGACCTGCGCTCCCCCTCCTCTTCTTCCTCGCTCTTTCCTCTTCATCCCCACCGCCCTCGTCGGATTCTGCACCGGTAACCGACTTCGCTGCCTGAGGCTTGGAGGCAGTCTTCTTCTTCTTGGGGGCTGATTCCCCAACAGTAGACTTCCGCTTTGCAGGGGCCAGTGCTTCTGCAGCTTGACCTTTCTCAACAGTCTCTTCCTCCTTCAGCGACAACGCATCAGAACCCACCTTGTCATCGCGAACCCAAAGGGGAATACCACGGTTTGACCAGTTGGCCTGCTGGTCCCAATCACCAGACGCGTCCAGTTTCGACCCTTGTGTCAATACGTGGTTCAACTGAGTCCGCACTCTGTTGACCCAATCGGAGAGATTGTCGGAGGTAACACCAAGAAGGTACATGCGAGAATCCGGCTCGATGGACGCGATCTTGCACACCAGATCCGGCTGATGATCAATGAAGACAAACGCAGGCTTGAAGCTCTTATCCTGCTTCAGGTAATGGAGGTGAGTGTCGAAATACCACATAACCGTCGTTATCAGAAGGTGACCGCCAAATTCAACAGGATCCATCTCCTCTACTTGAGTAGGTCCAAACGTCAGATGATTCGGAATCTGCAATGAGGGAGAAGTTATTGCGCGAGGCCTCGCGCAAAGAGCGGACGTACTGAGGGAATTATACCTTTCTCGACCAGCTATCCGGTGACGAAATCAGCAACCAGCGAACGTCAAACGTTGTAGGATCCCCTGCAGGCTTCGGTTTGACTGGCCAACTGAAGATGGGAACACGCAACATGTTAGCCATGCGCGGCGCGTTGAAATCATCGTTGAGACGCCTATCTGTTTCCGTCTCCAGCACGTCGAACATGTTGTCAACAACAGTTTGAGGGTCGCAGATAAGGGTATCGGCACGCGCCATCTCTTCATATAGCCAGGCTGGGCACATCATCTCAGGAGCAAGATGTTCAAATATGTCGCCGTTGATGACAATCAGGTTCTTGTCAATCTCAATAAACCGCCTCGGGGGATCGTGGGCCAACGCTGCAATTCGGGTCGCCTTAATTGTGATAGTTTGACTTGACAGTAATGGATCCTGCCGTTCCACTGTCTTGAAGTCACCAGTAACGCCAGCAGCTGGGGGGACCACACGGCTCTTGGTAGGCTCTTGACCCAGGAGTTTTTGGACGTTGAGGATTTTCAGGGAGGCGGGTTTGCCTTTCTCTGCCACCTGCCACAGTGGTGCGCGAATCATGGATTTCCATGCCGGCCATGGACCGCGACTTTTGCCTTCAGGTTCCCGCCAATAGCCCCATGTACCAAGAGTCATCTTCAGGGCAGGCCTTCCAAGTGCAGCAACCTCTTTGCGGGTCCGCATGTCTTTGGCTAAAGATCATAAATGGAGAAAGTGCGGCGCACCAATGCAGAAGCGGAACCCACGTCGCGTCGATGGTACACACCTTTCTCAGGTCGAACGTACTGGCCGTTGTGCGGGTGGTCCAGATGCATTGAGACCCACTGGTCAAGGATGATGTCGTCAATCGAATTCGGCAAGGATTTAAGGGTTATTTTTTCTTCCTGCATCACTTCTGCCACTTTCTTGTAGAACTCCGGCAACAGGATCCCATCCAGTTTCTTCAGCGCGTTCTTCGTGACTTTCTCCCCTTTGTCGTGGAATTTCTGCAGACCTTTCACAGCTTCTGGACCAGCATAGTAGGCAAACGTCATAAAATCTTTCCACAATTTATACGTTTTGTCTTGAAAGTGACAACGTTATGCGCGAGGCCTCGCGCAACGAACAACATCGAAACAACGATTAATGAACATACGAATGGACTAGGCTGCTTCAGTTCAGCGGTTGGAACCAGGGCACTCATCTGCACAGCATCCACAATGGCGATCTTGAGATTGCTGTACGTGTCAGCCAGGCCCCGCCGCCGCTGATCTTCAACGCATCGAATGAGGTTATCTGCTGCCTCATACAACGGTATTGGCTCAACGTCTTGTGCGCTTCCTTGTGCTTGTCCCGCCAGCTTTGCACGGAAGGCCCACGGTGTCGTAGGCTTCGGAATATCGGCGATGCATGTAGTATGCCACTGCTGCAGATCCAGACACGCTGTGCGTCGCTTCTCCTGAATCTTCGCAATCGCTTCCACGCTGTGCTGTCCAGATACACATCAATAATCGCCATTTGCAAATATGAGACACGTCTATGCGCGAGGGCTCGCGCAACGAGAAGAGCGAACAGTCGGTTGGCAACATACTATTATCTTCACAAAGAACGACCTGTAATGGGCCCGTTGGCGGTGCTGCTTCGAGTGACTCAATACGCTTCTGCAGTAACTTCGTATCTTTCCGTCTAATCTGCCCCTTTGTCTTCTCATGGTCGATTCTCACGTTGTCCAGCTCACCCTCCACCTGCCTCCCATCTGGTTTTAGGTGGTCCTCGATGTTAGTACCCAAGGTTAAGCCAGGATCTAGTTTTTCCTTCTTCTTACGCCCCTTCTTTGGTGTTCCAGCCTCCGATCCTCAGGTCCCAAGGTCAGAGTCGGTATCTTCTCGTTCCTCGGCTGTTTTTTTGGCGGGGCTTGCCATTCTGCGATAAGGAGAAAGCCCGCATTGAAGGAAACATAACATTGAAAAGGGTTAAAATCGTCGTCGATAATGCATATGTGAGTCGCTTTTAGCGAATACGAGTACAGTATGGTTCAGAATGCAAAACTGAAGGGGCTCGGCACTGTTTTTGACTGTCAACCTTGCGCGAGGCCTCGCGCAAGAGAGGGGGTGTACTAACCTGTTGTTTCATGCTGTTTGCGCGAGGCCTCGCGCATCACTGCATGTTCTCCAATCTTCTTCGAACGTTTCGCAGCGTGTCGGCCTCTCTCTGTTCCTCCAACACACTGCGTTGGGGGATCAGCTCCGACAGTTTTCGCTTCAAACCAGCCCTAAGCGGCCCCTGCTGCGTTAGCACCAACAACGCAGACACAAGGACTTGTTTGTAGTGGTTAGAACCGTTTGGAATTGGAAGAGACGGTGGAAAGTTAGGTACACCCCTGCGCGGCCAATGCGCCTGAATTGTACAAGTAGGCTCAGCACACCACCTAACCCAAGGCACATATACAGGCTCTGCGTTCAAGTAAGCAGTTAACCGCTGACGCACGGAATTGACAAAGGAATTGGGGATTTTGCAGACGTTCACCCTGTGACCTTCTTTGCGGATAGTGATGAGATGATACAGATCGTCAACATCTTCAATGGTTACTGCACCTCTGTTTTGGCCCTTCTTTGTCACAAGGCTGGAAAGCAGACTTTCACAAAACTCTTCGGCAAAAGCCTGTCCAGGCATGGCTGTGTGCCATGCAGTGTGGCACAATAGCTTGGTTGCAACAGTGTGTTCGTATTTTAAAAGTTTGTCCCCCATGTTCAAGCGGTCTAGCAGACACATAACAATATGCAATCCCTCAGAAGCAAAAACACCCGTGTTTGCCGTCTCCCCGGCCCAATTGCACTGTCTAACGAGGTGACCTAGGTATAGTAACATAGGACAGTATTGTGTTAACAGAACCTGTATGGCCTTACACACAGCGTAACGGAGGCAGCCTCGCCGATTTACAGGACGTGCCAGCCCAAGGGAATGACATTTTCTGTTAAGGCGCCGTATGTGGGGGCCCATACCCAACAGCAGTGCGCCAACAGTTATCTCCATTGTGATCAGCTTGGGAAAACAGGGGACTGTGTCACCGCTGCGCAACAAACCTTTACGGAAGAAAGTCACGATCGGCCAAAATGAGCAAAATGTTTGTGTAACGCAAAACTTGTACGCGAGCCGGAAACCATACAATATAGGGTGTGACCGCAAAAAAAGCCGGACATTCCAACCCGTTGTTTTTTCACCGTACATCATCTTACAAATGCGGTAATGGATGTTCTCATCACATAAAACAGGCACAACTGGTCGAGTGTGCTGCGCCAAGTCCCTAGTGAATTGTAATAGATTAAGCAGCGAGACGTTGCCGCTCACTTTTTCTTTACTTAGACAAAGGGGTCGCCAATGTGGTCTCTTGGCAGGTACAGGGCGAATAATGTCAAGCGGGGACCTAATGTTTCGAACAACAGGTCGCGTGCTTGCAAATCCTAGATCACGCAGGATACGTGCAAATGTTCCCTCGGTGTTCCCCAGCATGCGTGCAACAACAGGAACACGCCGTTCAAGCTCTTCCAGGCTAGGATGACCATGCCAGTAGCGCGGTGCATCCTTCTGTAGCAACACAGCCAACGCTGTTGCATTCAGGCTTTTGTCGTTCTTGTCGAGATTTGTGGTAAACTGTTTGTTGTACCAGTTGTCCATCCACAACACAACCCACTGTTGGTGTATTTTGTTCCATGTAGTTTGTAACCTTACTGCGGCCTTCTCCTTCAACGAAGGTGCGCTGTATCGCGCTAGACCTGACCTTGCTAAAATGCGACGCTGCGCCCTACTTCCCTCTACCGCCACAACTGACTTTGGTTTTCCCTGGTATGGAACTGCGCGGTGGCGCATCAGCAAATAAAGGCGCCAGGCCTCCTCTATCAAAACACCAACCCATCTCTTGCCTTCTG
The DNA here is from genome assembly GCA_964036045.1 of Eutreptiella sp. 'Long Island Sound 2002'. Taxonomy (NCBI): domain Eukaryota; phylum Euglenozoa; class Euglenophyceae; order Eutreptiales; family Eutreptiaceae; genus Eutreptiella; species Eutreptiella sp. 'Long Island Sound 2002'. The sequence goes on along the minus strand of OZ038378.1, from coordinate 134,988,280 downwards.
CCGCAATCGCCTTTTCAACGCTGCAACGCGTCCGTTCATTTTTGCGCAGACGCAGAAAAAACACAAACAACAATCGCGCGCCCTCGGCCCCCTGTTTTAGCCCTTCCCACAGTTCTTCTGCCGTGTGGTACGGCGGTTCCTCTGAGCAGACATCGCGGAAAACTCCAGATGCTGCGGCCACTATCTTCTCAAGGTCCACCTCTTTTCGCAGGGGCATTGTTGCTGTGAAGAATAATTGCGTACCTGTATTTACGTAAAGATCGCTGTTTGAAAAACTTTCTTGATTTGAAACATCAACCTATCACACAGTTTTCGCGCGACCAATTATTCTGTGATTCGCTTGTCGCATGCACCATTTTCGGTTAACTGTAACTGTCTGGTGATCCCACATTTGACTAGTTAATCCTGATTGCGGTAGCCAGTTGCGGCGCGCTACCATCGCTGTTGGGCAGTGAAGCCAGCGGTGAGCACAATATGAAAACTGGAGATGCCGGCGGGACCTTTATGGGCGCCCATGCAGCAGCGCCGCATCAAGGGAATGCCCATGCTGTGTAGTTGGTGGATCTGTTCCATTTTTGGTTTCTATGAGCGCTTTTGAGAGCCATTGCGCGAGGCCTTGCGCAATGATCACCGAAACTTTAATGTTTCTCATGCGCCGTTCCATGCGCGAGGCCTCGCGCTTGAAACTGCAGTTTGTTCCGGAACATTTATACTTTTCAAGATTCTTGGGTACACCATTGTTGCAGTTTATTCGTTAATAGTTCCATCTCTATCACGCAATCCTGATAATGGTACTAAGTTACGTGTATAAATACGACAGGGTTCCATTTTTTGACAACCTGCCTAATGCGTCGTGCTGTAGCACATTAATCTGACACAAATGAACGTCTTTGCGCGAGGCCTCGCGCGAAGAATGGTCACCAAACAATACTTTTCCCTGTCCCGCCCATGGGACACGTCATTCTTATAGAAATATTCATTCCGCCATACTTGTTTGCGACAATTTTGAAATATCCATCAAAACAACTATTTTTTGATGCCTTTGGAAACCTGTCATTTTCCTACCTTTTCCTTCCTTTTTGACCATGCAACTTGAGCCGCCTAAGCAAGAGACGGGCCTGCAGGACCCCCATGGCGTGGTGCACTCGGAGAATCAGTGGCGTCACCATGGGTACCATGCGTTTCCGAGGCTGGATGCCCAGGCGGCGTCAGCGGCGGCGGTCTGTGGCGGTCTCTTGATTGCCCTTTGAGCGGACGTGTTCGCTGCGGAGGAGGTTCGAGACGTGGTGGGCATCGTGCCGGGCGAGGCCATGGCCCTCGATGTGGTGACCGCGGGTGGCACGCTCACGGTCATCAACGTCCACGGCCTGGGCAGTGGTGGCGACTCCTGGGCGTCTAAGGTGTCCGTCTGGGCTGACGTGGCCATGTACGCGGCGGCCAAAAGCGCGGGAGGCACGAAGCCCGTGCTCCTCGGAGGGGACCTCAACGTGTGGCTGGAGACCCCGGGCTACCCCACCACGAGGAGGTTTCAGGCTCTGTGGGAGCAATGCGGATTCCACGGGGCGGGAGCGGCAGCAGAGGAGGACAGACGGCCCACGAGAGCAAGGCATGGGCTGGACTCCTTCCTGCTCAACTCGCCACTGGTCCCGTGGGCGGTGCGTGAGCGCCCGCACCTGGCGCCTGGACGGTCTCCTGCGTCGCTGGGGTTTGACCATGGCACCGTGCTCTTCGACGTCCCCCTGGCGCTAGATGACAAGGAGAGGATCACAAGGCTGGCCTACTTGCACGCCCAAGGCAGGCTGCATGCCATACGCCCGGACTCCCCGCGGGTTCGCGAGGCGGCGGCGGCAGTGCTGTAGAAGGCCTGTGAGGATCGGACGCTACGGGCATGGCTCTCGTCGGACCGGGACACTGCCACCATGGGCACGCCAGAGGTGCAAGCGGTCTTCGACCTACTCTACGCCTTCCGTGATGACGTGTCCAAAGTGATAGGGGTGCGCATGCCGTCCAGCATGGACCCGCAGTATCCGTATGGACAGGCGGAGACGGAGGCGTCTCTGGCTCAGGTCCTCTCGGATCACCAAGCCCTCGCGTGGCGCGCCCATGAGCTGTGGAAGCGGGACGCGGCAGTGGCCGGGCTCCACTCCCAGGAGGCGGCTGTCTTGCTTTGGCACCTGCGACACGTAGACCCCGACTTGTCCCCCGCCACTGTGGAGGACCTGCACGCTACATTGGACCGGCAGCTCCACCAGCTTGAGGCACGAGTGGAAGAGCTACGAGGTGTCCTCAGGAGCAACAGGCGCAGGTCCATAAAGGACTATTGGCGGCGCAGGGTGCCGGATCTGCAGCTCCGATGGACAGCGATCCGAGGGGCCATCAACGTGGTGAACTATGCCCCGTCAGGCCTGTGGTGAGTGCTTGTCCGGGAGTCGGAGAAGGTGCTCATGGAGGCATCGGACGTCATCCGCGAGGTCCAGAGGTACTGGGAAGCGCTGTACGCCAAGCGGCCAATGAACCTACCAGCCTTCGAACGGCTGGTTAGGGCCCACATCCCTCGGGGAGTGCCGGAGGAATGGAGGTTGGTGCAAGACTATACCTTGCAGGATCTCAAGGATGCCGTGAAGCAAGCCGTGGCGGACGACAGGGCTCCGGGGTCCAACAGGGTCACTGCTGCCCTCATAGCGGAGCTGCCTAAGCCGGTGCAAGGGCTCCCGGTGCATCCTTACCGGGCCATTGTGCGAAGCGCGGAAGTCGCGCAGTCGTGGCATGAGGGCACAATCCGGCTGATGCCCAAAGGCACGGCCACAGGAAACCTGGACACGTACAAGCCCATAGTGTTGGGGCAACATGACATGCGGATGCTCATGATCCCCTCATGAGAAGGTTCACGGCAGTCCTAGCACGCAAGGGGTTGGCCGCGGACTGGCAATTGGGAGCCATGCCGGGCTCCACGGCGGCTGCCCCGGTGGTCCTGGCCCAGCGCAGGCTGCATCGTGGACAGGAGGAGAATCATGTCCTAGCCTTTGACGTCTCCAAAGCATTTCACACAGCCCCGCATGGAGCGCTGGCGCTTCTCCTACGCAACATGGGGGTCCCACAGGAGCTCATCAGGCTCTTCCACACCCTCAGTTGCGGATCCCAGTGCGCATCGTCACCGCACATGGCCCCACACCGAGCATTCGCCTCCACAGGGGCCTACAGCAGGGCAGTGCGGAAATCGCCGTGCTCTACCCCCTCCTCTTGGAGCCCCTCTTGCGGAGCTTCGCCAGCACAGCTCAGGGTGATGCTCGCCATGCTGTACCGCCTCTGGTGCAAGCGTATTGTGACGAACTCCCGCTGATAGCGCACTCCCTGCCGCAATTCCTGGAGTGTGCGGCGGCGATTGCTCAGTACCTGGCGGACATGGGCATGTCCCTCAACGTCAGCAAGTGTGCGTATGCCAGCACTGCTCGCATCCCCTCGATCATGGTGTGCCTGAACCCGGGTAATGCGGCGGCCCCCTGGGTCTGCTTGCACGCCAAGGGCACGGTGCCCTACCTGGGCCTGCGCCTTGATCCGAGGGGGATAGCGTCCATGAAGGAGAAACATGTGCTCCGGTGTGAGGCTCTCCTGGGCTGGTGCAAGAACACACTGGGGCCGGCGTCGGTGCCCCATGAGGTGATGGCGGCTGTGGTAGGCGGCATCGTGCAGTATGCGGCGCCATACCTGTCAGATACGGCGGAGGCGTTGGTAAAACTGAATGCTGCCATCAAGGCTGCAGCCCTACACTTCGAGAATCTGCCCAAGGACCTGTCCAACGTGGCGGTGTGGTCTTGTCATGGGCTACGAATGGCGGATGTCCGGGTCATATGCCGCAACTCCGTCGCGGCGACACTGGCACACCTCACGCACCATCGGTCGGCTACAGTCCGGACTGAGCTGTGAGCCATGCTCCGAGACATGCACTTGCAGTACGGTTTATGCGGGCAGTTCCTGGTACCCTCCACGTCTTTCGCCACGCATGCGGGGAGCACGTGGGTGAACAGGGTGCTCCGAGCGATGGGGACGTTGCGAGTGGGACTCCTCATGCCGTCGTCAGTGTACTCGTGCATACACGCCCATCTGCCGCACGTGCAGTGGGCAGGGCGGAGGTAGGCGTCCCGATCCTACACCTTCAAGGGTAGGGACATCTGCGTTCTCTCCGGGCCCCGCAAGGACGCAGCGGTGCAGTCCGTCACTGATCCTGCGAATGGCCTTCTGCACGCGCGGCTCCCGTGCCATGAGCCTGGGCACTGGGCCGTTTAGCTTCAGGAGTGTCACGAGGACCATGTGCACCTTCCTCACACAGGGGTTGGGCCCACTCAAATGGACCACGTATGGTACACAGGACTCCTCGACGTCTTCCGACCACGGATGCCCGGTCCCTTGACTCATCGTCTGATACACCCGGTGCCCAGTTGCCAAGTGCGCTGCCACTCCATTAAATTGTCCAGGAATGGGCGCAGCCCCGACTGCGGCAGCGTGGGGTTTTGTAGGTGCAGCCACACCCTCAGCTTGCACACCAGTGCTGCAACAAATTGAAAAATCGTAAACATAGTCCCGACAAATAGTCGTTGACACCGCAAGGACCACGCTGTGGCCAGTCCCGCCCAATACAGGAGGCCCTGTTCGTGGTGAGGCCCAACATAGGGTGGTGAAAGGGCAGACGCTTCACCGCCACCCACCCCCTGCCCTCCAGCTCAACCTGACCATATGTATGCTCAATTGACGACCCTAGAAATTCTGTAAACTTGCAGCCCTCAAAGAAATGCCGGTGTGTCTCCACCACCGGTTCAAAAGGATAGTGGTCCTGCCGCGTCATGGCACACAGCAGCTGCGCCACCGTGAGTTTGCGCCACAATGCCCGGCGTATAAAATCTTTGTCAAACGCTGGGACTCGGAGCCGTGCAAAAATCTTCCAGATCCGATTGCTGGTTGGTCGAAACAACGCCCTATCTCGGGAGGCCGTTAGGAGGATTGACCGTGACTTCCAAGCTTGTGCCCACTTACCCATGTCACAAGGAGCTTCCGCACGCCAGTGTGCATCCCCCGACTGCACCGCAAGGACAACTTGTACCACTGAGGGGTACTTTGAACGAAACGAGGGCGCTACTGCTTCCACAGTGGCTGCCGGCAATGCTCCAGACCGCACCAGTCGATCCCACATAACAGCGCCCTGGCGCACAGACGGCATGTGGGCGTAAGTATGTCGCTGTTGGTTCCGGAACAGGGCATTGTGCCACAACCCCATGACACCAGTCCGCATCGGTGGCGGGGGTGGCGGGACCGGCATTCCTTTTCGCACCTCCGAATATGACTGCAGAGATCCCCCGAGGTGCCCTAGTGGGCGCTCCACCACTGGTGACAGCTGCAAGTAGGGCAGTGTCGCCCCATTGTATGCTAGCCCCACTGCCCGAGCCCATTCCTCAAATGGCTGTGTCAGACTACGAGAAAGCTGTAGTACCCCCTGAGTGAACATGACGAATGAGTGTGAGTGCACCCATTGTACATAGCTCGCCAAGCTGGCCATGTCGATGCCCCCACGAGTCGTGGGCTCTGCCAAGATGCCTCTGGTCAGGCCCCAACAGCTCATGCTGAGAGCCGTCGCTTGTATGACTTGCATCTGCCGCTCCACATGCACATTAGGCCAAGGAACCCTCGTTGTCAAGTTACAACATGGGGAGATCCACATTTGCACCCTCCCCGCTGGCGGACAGAAGGGGGTGTCTCCCCGCAGGAACGCATACACGGCCCTCCTTTGATCTTGCATCGGTAGCTGCATGCTCTGAGTGAGCCGATGGTTCCTCGGGGCGTAAACATCTTCCTCAATCTGGATCATGTCCTCTACAAAGAGCTTGGCCTTCGCACGGCCCCTAGATGAAGCCGCCCGCACCGTCGCGAAGAACCGCTTCAGGTCCCCGGGGACGACACCCGCCATCAGGGACTCTGCCCACCTGCAGCCGTGCTCCTTCCAAGCCAAGAACTCCATCCCCCTGTCCGTCAGGGGAAGTTCCGCAGTGAACTCCTCCACGCGCCCACACAGGAGCCGCGCAACCTCCTCGTCCTGCGCACACAGCAAGCGCATGTGGCCAATGCCCTCCTCGGGCCCCCCACAGAAGATACAGGGGTGGACCGGGACCGCTGCATGGGTGAGTTTCTGCCTCCACCATCACATGACTTGCGTGGTGGACAAGCGGCCGTCACGCGCCCGTAGCAGCTTCCTGTGTGTTGGGCCGTGGTGCACCGCTCCCAGGGGCACCGCCTCACAGGCACCAGCCAGCGGTTTATGGGCCCTGGTGCGTGCCGCCAATGAGCGCCACTCCATCTCCCTGCCCTGCTGGAGGGCTTGCGTGGAGGGTACATGCGGCTCGAGCTCCCCATCTTCTCTAGGCACCAAGAAGACTGCGTGTTCCTTGGGCAAGAGGAGATGAAAAGGCGGGGCCATCGCACGGGCCGCAGCGAAGTCCGACTCTTCCAGCGGGACTGCCGCCAAGTGCGAGCTGTGCCTCACTACCCAATGATGCGGCCCCCCATTCTGCGTGGCAGCCGCCGCAGTCCCTCCACTATCCAGTTCAACGCATGCTGGTTGACCAGATGTGAGGTCGGCCCCTTGATGCCACGGTAAAAGGCCTCCTGCGCTTTGCGTAGGTGCACCCCAATGATGGAGGCACCCACTACGTGCACCGAGCACTCTGACGGGGGGTGTGTGCAGCAGGTACACCGCCGCGCCGATGATCTCCGCCTCAGGGACCGTGCCACGGATGGCACCCGTCCATGTGGGGCTCCCATGGCTCGCCACCACCACATTGGTGGCCATATCCTCCTCGGGAGATGCGTCAGATGACGTGACCTTGGTCGCCGCTGGCACCCAGCAGTACCGGTGGGGTTCTAGCCACGCCACACCTGAGTGGTGGCTGTGCACTACCTTCCCCATGGGCGCCGCACTGGAGGCCGTGAGTTCCGGGGACAGGGCAGCTTTGGGCCGATACACCGCATGCGGCCGCCAGGCCACATTGCATCCGCAGACAGGCTTCATGGCGTCAAGGGCTGTGGTATACTCTGCCCACCACACGGCCGTGGAGTTGGAAGGCTGGTATACCACCACAGAGCCCTGTTCCACTGCCCCCTCGTCGCGTGACGAGGTGACGGCGACATGCAGATCGTGCGGCACGTTGGCCATCCGGACCACCTCCGGGACCTAGCATTCATCGGCATCCGGGACGGGGCCAGCTGGCAGCACGAGGACGATTGCCCACTCGTTGCGCCCCGGTACTGCTGCGCACGCCATGTAAAATGTGGGCCGCCCGTGCACAACCCACAGGGGCGAGGGGTCTATGCCGCCCCCCGCATGTGGCGTGAGCAGGGGGACTGACGCCGGATCGTCCTGCTGCCGGTAACCGTCGAAAACGTCCCCCAGTAGGAACAGGAGGGCGGCCAGCGGGACAAACGGCATGGACGGCCGCGGGTTCTCCGGGTCCCAGTCGTCATCCCTGTACCCGCCTACCACATATGCGGCCCCCGCAGCGGACTGTCTAGTGTGCTTGCTGGCCTTTTTACGGCGCACAAAGTGGAAGTCCCCCAAGGGACCGAGGCCTGTCTTGTCCTTCACGGCAGAAATGAGAACCGATTGGAAAAAGCAGAAATACGCGTCACACATAGAGCAGACCATTACTGCGCTTGGGAGACTACAAGAGTTGGGATGGGATGTGGTGTTCACTGATGGCTCCTCTAAGAGAGTGCGGGGGTGGGAGCAGGCAAGAATTCGGGGATTTTATGGGGAAGGGGACGCGAGGAACTTTGCACCCCCCCCTGGACCCCCTGGAATTGCAGAGGAATGGCCGGGCAGAGGTGCGCGCCATCCTGTTTGCCATGCGCCAGTGTACGGGCCTGACGCCCATGGCGGTTGTTACCGATTCTGAATTTTTCTTTAATGGACTGACCAAGCATCTGCTACTGTGGGAGAGACGGGATTGGCTGCGGCTGTCCCATGCAGACCAGTGGGTGCGAATACTGGAGTTGGCAAGAGACCCCTCCAAGCACTCTAAATTTTTATGGGTGCCGTCACACGTCTCCATTGAGGGCAATTAGGGAGCAGACAGATAGGCGGAGGCGGGGAGGCTCCTGCATGAGTACAATATGCAGCTGCTGCAGAAGCGCTAGCGCCCGAATCCCACAGACTTGCCAGAACAGGACAAGTCGGGGAGGAGGGGAGAGAGGGTTGACGCCTTTACCACCAGTCACGTCGTGGTTGCTCTTGGAAGCATCGTTTGTGCTGGAGGAGGAGGAGGGAGGGTCGCCCAGTGAACAAGGGGAGTCGAACATTGACCCATACGAATGGGAGACCTCATGGGGCCGGAGTCGCCTCAGAAGTGGCCAGTGGCCGCCGAACCATTGTCCCCAAAGCGCAAGCGGCGGTGCCGCAGTGTACATCATTCACAAATATTGGACAGCGAGGACCCAGACCACAACTGCCTGTGAGCCGGGGGCATCTGGTGGTTAGTATCCGAGCCAGGCAAACCAAAACGCCCCATTTTCAAGGCATTTTGGGATTTTCCATGGGCCAAAACGCGCCTTCATGGGCTCAAAATGGGCTAAAAACACGTGTTTGAGCATCCCAAATGGTCTAGCATCCCGACTTTGCGCCCCCGCCCCGGGGCGCCACCGGTGAGTTTTTGGCTCAAAACTTGCATTTGGCACGGGCACCACCTAGGCTCTAGGATGGCTAAAGTAGAGCCAAGCCCCAGGCGATGGGAAGGGGCATCGGCGGAAACGCAATGGTGACATACTTGCTTGTTGTTGTTGTTGCTTGTTAGCTAGATTCCAGGGGAGAGGGGTGTAGTAATAATATGTGTATATTTATATATCCTCCAATCTACACCCCTATCCCCAACTCTAGGTGGCTCCACCACACGGCTCTAAGGTACGTGCGTGCAAAGGGCACAAGGTGGTGCATACATCTGGTGGAAGGGGCTACACTCGGTCAAAACGGGCTCAAAATGGGCTGAAAACCCTTGTTTGAGCATCCCAAATGGTCCGGGATCACTTTTGCAGAAACACGTTTTTGATGCATTGTTGACCCTTTATTGGTCCCAAAACGACCCATTTCCAAGGCATTTTGGGATTTCCCATGGGCCAAAACGCGCCCCCACGGGCTCAAAATGGGCTAATAACACTTGTTTGAGCATCCCAAATGGTCCAGGATCACTTTTGGAAAAACGCGCTTTTGACCCATTTTCGACCCATTTCTGGTCTTGAAACGGCGCATTTTCAAGGCATTTTGGGATTTTCCATGGCCCAAAACGCGCCACCACGGGCCCAAAACGGCCTACAAACACCCGTTTGAGCACCCCAAGGGGTCTAGGAACACTTTTGAGAAAAATCTTTTTTTTTCGCCGCGGGTACCCGGTTGGACCCACCGTTGGCCCCAACCGTGCGCGGGCCGGGCTGCCCTCTGGCTCCACCAAGTGCCCACTGGTACGGGGGTCTACGTGGGTCGTTGGGCGATTCTGAGGCTTGGAAACCACCAAAAGAGGGGGGTTTCGGGTCGACTAGGTGCCCTGGGAATTCGGGTTGGAGCCACGTAGCCCAAGATACGGCCCGTGCTTGGTTGCGGGGTGTTGGTGCACGTTGTGCAGATTTTGGGGCTTTTTGGCACCTTTTTGGGCCGTTTCTCGGACATATCGTGCAGTTGAAGGGCACTAGAGGGCTCTTTGACACGGTGAAGTCAAGCCGCACGTGTAGTGTACCCACCGTTTCCCTTGTCTTGGGTGTTTCGCCCGTGTTTGTGTTATATTTCCGGCGAAAAATGGCTATTTTTGGCCCAAAACCGCGCAGATTTGGGAGGGCACCTCCCGACTTTGCGCCCCCGCCCCGGGGCGTCACCGGTGAGTTTTTGGCTCAAAACTTGGATTTGGCAAGGGCACCACCTAGGCTCTAAGATGGGTAAAGTAGAGTCAAGCCCGAGGCGACGGCAAGGGGCATTGGCCAAAACGGAATGGTGACGTGCTTGCTTGCTTGTTATTGTTGCCGCTTGTCACGGGAGAGGGGTGTAGTAATATATATGTATATATATATATATATATATATATATATATATATATATATATATATATATATATATATATATATATATATATATATATATATATATATATATATATATATATATATATATATATATATATATATATATATATATATATATATATATATATATATATATATATATATATATATATATATATATATATATATATATATATATATATATATATATATATATATATATATATATATATATATATATATATATATATATATATATATATATATATATATATATATATATATACATATATTACTACACCCTTCTCCCCTTAAATCCAGCTAACAAGCAATCAACAAACAAGCAAGCAAGCGACAACAAGCACTTCTCCTTTCCGTTTTGGCCATTGCTCCGCTTCATCGCTGCGGGCTCTAATCTACTCTAGCCATCCTGGAGCCTAGGTGGTGGCCTTGCCAAATCCAAGTTTTGAGCCAGAAACTCACCGGTGGCGGCCCGGGGCGGGGGCGCCAAGTCGGGGGGTGCCCTCCCAAAACTCCGCATTTTGTGACCCAAAACAGCTATTTTTGGCCCAAAACGGCCCCCAAACCTAGTCAAAACGGCCAAACGAAGCAAAACGGTGGCTACACCTCACGTGCGGCTTGACTTCACCGTGTCAAAGAGCCCTTTAGTGCCCTTCAACTGCACGATATGTCCGAGAAACGGCCCAAAAAGGCGCCAAAAAGCCCCAAAATCTCCCCATGTGCACCAACAGCCCGAAACCAAGAACAGGCCGTATCTTGGGCTACGTGGCTCAAAATCCAATGCCGTGGGCACCTAATCCACCCGCAACCCCCCACTTTTTGTGGTTTCCAACCCTCAAAATCGCATAACGAGCCACCTAGATTCCCGTACCAGTGGTCACTTGGTGGAGCCGGAGGGTAGCATAGCCTGCGCATAGTTGGGGCCAACGGTGGGTCCACCAGGGGCCACGGGGCGAAAAAAATCATTTTTTTCAAAGTTGTTTCTAGACCACTTGGGATGCTCAAACAAGTGTTTTTAGCCCGTTTTGAGCCCGTGGCGGCGCGTTATGGGCCATGGAAAATCCCAAAATGCCTTGAAAATAGGCCGTTTCAAGACCAAAAATGAGTCAAAAATGGGTCAAAAACGCATTTTTCCAAAAGTCATTGTGGACCATTCGGGATGCTCAAACAAGTGTTTTTAGCCCATTTTGAGCATGTGGTGACGCGTTTTGGGCCACTGAAATTGCCAAAATGCCTTGAAAAGGGGCTGGTTCAAGACCAAAAATGGGTCCAAAATGGGTCAAAAAGTGTTTTTCCAAAAGTGATCGTGGGCCAGTCGGGAGGCCGAAACAAGTGGTTTTAGCCTGCTTTAAGCCCGAGATCGCCCGTTTTGGCCCATGGAGAATCCCCAAATGCCTTGAAAATGGGCTGTTTTGGGATCCCTGGGATCCCGTGGTGCCGCGTTTTGGCCCATGGAAAATCCCAAAATGGCTTGAAAAAGGGCTGGTTCAACACCAAAAATGGGTCAACACTGGGTGAAAGCGCATTTTTCCGAAAATGATCATGGTCCATTTGACAGGCTCAAAAAAGTTTTTTTAGCCTGCTTTGAGCCCAAGATTGGGCGTGGTGGCACATGGAGAATCCCAAAATGCCTTGAAAATGGGCCATGTCTAATCATGGGAGCAAGAGTTTGTACAGGAGGGACAAGTAGTTCCTTGCTATGTTCTGCCGTTTGTCTGCTTTGTTCTTTCGTGCCCTTTGCTCTTAGTGATTGGACTTGGAGTACAGGTGTACTCTTAACGGAGTTACCTTCGCATTCACGCCATGTCTAATCATGGGAGCAAGAGTTGGTACAGGAGGGACAAGTAGTTCCTTGCTGTGTTTTGCCGCCTGTGTGCCTTGTTCTTTCATGCCCTTTGCTCTTAGTGATTGGACTTGGAGTACAGGTGTACTCTTAACGGAGTTACCTTCATCCATCCTAGAGCCAACCATCCTAGAGCCTAGGTGGTGGCCTTGCCAAATCCAAGTTTTGAGCCAGAAACTCACCGCTGGCGGCCCGGGGCGGTGGCGCCAAGTCGGGGGGTGCCCTCCCAAATCGGCGCAGTTTTGGGCCAAAAACAGCCATTTTTCGCCCAAAATGGCACTAGTAAGGGTTCAAAACAGCCAAACGAAGGCAAACGGCTGCTACACTCAATGTGCGGCTTGCCTTTCTCGTGACCAAGGGACCCTTGTTGCCCTCTAACTCCACGACACGTCCGAGAAACGGCCCAAAAAGGCGCCAAAAAGCCCCAAAATCTGCGCAATGTGCACCAGCACCCCGAAACCAAGAACGGGCCGTGTCTTGGGCTAGGTGGCTCAAAAACGAATTCCGAGGGCACCTAGTCCACCCGCACCCCCCCACTTTTTATGGTTTCCGAGCCTCAGAATTGCCCAACGAGACACGTAGACCCCCGTACCAGTGGTCACTTGGTGCAGCCGGAGGGCCGGCTAGCCCACGCACAGTGGGGGCCAGCGGTGGGTCCACCAGGGTCACCAGGGCGAAAAAAATGATTTTTTCCAAAGTTGTTCCTAGACCACTTAGGATGCTCAAACAAGTGTTTTTAGGCCGTTTTGAGCCCGTGGTGGCGCGTTTTGGGCCATCGAAAATCCCAAAATGCCTTGAAAATGGGCCATTTTGGGACCAAAAATGGGTCAAAAATGGGTCAAAAACGCGTTTTTCCAAAAGTGATTCCGGACCATTTGGGGTGCTCAAACAAGTGTTTTGAGCCCGTTTTGAGCCCGTTTTGACCGAGTTTAGCCCCTTCCACCACATGTATGCACCACTTTGTGCCCTTGGCACGTACCTTAGAGCTGTGTGGTGGAGCCAGCTAGAGTTGGGAGAGGGGTGTAGATTGGAGGATACATATATATATATATATATATATATGTATATATATACATATATATATATATATATATATACATACATATATATATATATATATATATATATATATATATATATATATATATATATATATATATATATATACTTTGGTCGACGTAGGGTGACTCACCAGTCCATATCATGAGTTCACAAGAGTACACCACCCGGCGGGGCAAACCAGCCAACAAGTCGGGTGCTGCGCGAGACGCGCGGCCATCGCCGACAGTGGAAATGATGGATCTGGATATGGTCAAGTTCATGAAGCGCACCAGGGAGGGGGACCTTAAGCAGTCATCATGATTGTGAACCCCTGGAAGCTTTCCGTGCGGATGGGAGTCCTCACGGCCAATCTGAATGGATAGATGGCACGCAAACAAGATTCGACAGACACAAGGTTGCGCAGGGCACACCTAGTACGGAAGATGGACCAGCATGGCATCCAGCTGGCGGGTATCCAAGTGACCCTTTTTGACCCAAAAGCGGAAATATCACAACAGAAATATTGGCTGTCTAAGAGAGCTTATGGTATGGAGGCAACAGTAGCCTCGGGCCGCGGGTCAGCGGCAGTGCTATGGCGCCACGCCAGTCGGTCGGCGACAAGGAGCCATCGGCTGGAGCCGAGGATCCTCATTGTGACGTTACGGCATCAGACGGAACAACAAGTGCGGGTGGTGTCAGCTCACATGCACCATAGGCCCAGTGTGCGAGAGCGCCAGTGGAGGCGACTGTAGCAGTACCTCCAGGGTCAGCCGGATATACCGACGCTATTGGTTATGGACCACAGCAGCATTCTAACACCGGGAGTGGACCGCCAGTTTGTCCTTGGGGAGGAAGTGTCGGGGGTGCAGTCTGCGCGCGGGGCGGAGGTAGACGCTTTACGCACGCTGGCGGTGGTGGACGCGTGGGGGCTGGTCCATGCGGGGACGACCGCGCCACCACCGCCGTACACATATGGGCACACGATACAAGGCCCCAAGAGGAATCTGCGCCGGATTGATCGGGTTCATGTGCCGGAGGTCATGACCGCAAGCGTGGCGGGGGCGTATACGGTGTTAACGGGGTCGGACCACAGAGGAGTGGTGATACAACTAGCGCCACGAACTGTGGAGGTGGGACGCCCGAGGCCGAAATTTCCAGAGGCCATGCTAGCAGATGAAGTGGCCATGCTCAGGCTCCAAGAACGCATTCACTCGCTTACGACGGACTCAGCACTAGAGTGGTGGCAAGAGGCACAATACATCACGCGGGAAGAAGGGGCGGCGTGGGCACGAGCACAAACGTCCAGGGGTTTCTCCCAGCTGGAGGCCGCGGTGCGGGCCAGCTTACCGTGTCATGTGGTGCGATCGGGATGGGAGTACCTGGAGCAGCAGGGTTTGTGTCCGGGCAGTACAGGAGATGTCTACCGCGCGCTGGCGTCTTTCTTGGCGGATGAGCGGCTGGAAGCGACGCACCAACGATCGATGAATCAGTTGCGGACTGAATTACAAACAAAAGAAGAGCGGGTAGAGGATTCCTGGCAGCGGCGCCGACGGGTCCTGCGGCCGATGAGGGAGAAGGAAGAGCGAAGGACAGTCATGCGGCTGCGGGACTCACAAGGCAATTACGCGCAGAATAGGGACCAAATGGCCTCGATGCTGCAAAAATTTTGGGAAGGGGTCATGCTGGACAAAGCGGCCACGGAGGCAGAGTGCACAAGATATTTGGAGTCACTGCCGATACCGGCCAATGTCAAGAGAGCGGCGCCCACGTTGTTCCGAACGGTCAGCTTGTCGCTGGTCCAGGAGGCGCTGCGTCAAATGAAGCCGCATTCATCATCGGGGTTGGATAGCATACATGCGTCGGTGTACCAGGCCATGGGCGGTGTGTTCAGTGACAAGATGGTGACCATTATGGAGCAGTTTCTGGCGGGTGCGCCCATTCCAGAGGACTGGACAGCCACGATCCTTAAATGCATTCCCAAAAGTATCTCAGCGGAGACGTCAGACAAACAACGACCGCTAGCCTTACAGATTACCAAGGTGAAGTGGGTGAGTGCCGTCGTGCTGCTACAGATTCAAGACGTGCCGCAGGCTATCACCGTGCCCTCTCAAAAAGGGTCTTTGCGCGGGAGGCAAATGGTGGAGCACGCCATCGAGGCAGTGGATTTCTGGGGGCGCCATCGCCGCTGTGTGGTTGTGGCAATCGACTTTGAGAAGGCGTAGGACAGTGTGCAGCACTCGTGCGTGAGGGCCATGCTGCGCTACCTGTCTATAGGGCACAACTACATTGAGTTGTTCATGCAGTTCTTCAAGGCAGAGTTAGTCATCGAAGTGTGTGGGGAAGTGGTGCCAACGGCGGTGGTGCGGCCCCGTAGTGGAGTGCGGCAAGGGGATCCTCTGTCTCCGGCCTTGTTCTCAGTGCTCACACTTGCTTTAGTGTACGGTGTCGCTCGGCTTCACGCGGATGTCGAGGTTCTACTCTATGCGGATGACATACTGCTGCTCTTTGGAGGCAGTGGGCGGCGCACTGTGGGCAATGTGGAAGCAATCCTGTATGTCATCAGCATCTTTGGCCATTTCACCGGGCTGACGATCAACAGGGGCAAGTCATACACTTTAGTCAAAGCGGGGTCTCGAGAGTTGCCTACACACATAGCCGGGCTGCAAGTGCAGCAGAAACTAAAGTACTTGGGCGTACTGCTGGGCCATGTCTCGCCATCAGAAGCTTACGGCCCTGTCATATCAAAAATGCTGCTGCGGGCGCGACATCTATCGACACTGCCACTTTCTCTGGAAGAGAAGTCTGTACTACTGCAAATGTGGATCTCCCCATGTTGTCACTTGACAACGAGGGTTCATTGGCCTAATGTGCATGTGGAGCGGCAGATGCAAGTCATACAAGCGACGGCTCTCAGCATGAGCTGTTGGGGCCTGACCAGAGGCATCTTGGCAGAGCCCACGACTCGTGGGGGCATCGACATGGCCAGCTTGGCGAGCTACGTACAATGGGTGCACTCACACTCATTCGTCATGTTCACTCAGGGGGTACTACAGCTTTCTCGTAGTCTGACACAGCCATTTGAGGAATGGGCTGGGGCACTGGGGCTGGCATACAATGGGGCGACACTGCCCTACTTGCACCTGTCACCAGTGCTGGAGCGCCCACTAGGGCACCTCGGGGGATCTCTGCAGCCATATTCGGAGGTGCGAAAAGGAATGCCGGTCCCGCCACCCCCGCCACCGATGCGGACTGGTGTCATGGGGTTGTGGCACAACAGCTATGGGTATAGTAACCCAATGGGCTATCAGATTTCAGACTTCAGACTTTTATGGACCATCCCCCCCAACCCCCAGCACCCAAGCCCCCCATGATAGACCTCCCCCCCCCCCCCCCCCCGAATATCAGACTAGTGGACAATTGGAAAATGGGAAAATATGGAACCTCGGAAAACGTTCAACATGGGGGAAAGCATAGTACCTCCCCCCCCCCCCCCGCCTGTTTCGAATCATAAAAGTGCCCCCCCCCCCCCACCAGACACATAGGAACTTCACTTCAGGAAAATGGGGATAAAAGGCCAGTACCCCCCCCCCCCCCCACCCCCACAGAGACACGGGAACTTCACTTCAGGAAAATGGTGGGTTGGGGAAAATATGCCCGCATGTGTGCATGTCATTGTGTTTGCTCTCCTTTCGCTTGCAGCGGTAGGTAAGGTGAGTAAGCCCAGGAGGGGCCACGCCCTGGTAGAGTCATTATGTTTGAGATTGACATTGTGGTAGGTAAGGTGAGTAAGCCCAGGAGGGGCCACCCCCTGGTAGAGTCATTGCGGCTATGTATCCTGTGCATTCACATGACGCATTAAAGGGTAGGCCACGCGTGGTGCGCTCGGTAAACCCTTGTTTAGGTTACCCAGGGGCTCCGCCCTACGTTCTATAAGAGAACGGGCGGAGTTCCTTAGGCTTGATTTCTTGGAAGGACCTGTTTTGGGACAGCGTATTATTTTCCACTCGAGGACCCGTATAATACGGCGAGGGTGGTTAGGTTCCTCAGCCCAAAACAGTGCCTGCATGTGAACCTCTCAGGTGGTGTAGGTCAGGGTGACTGGTGCACTTTGCTGTCTTCGACAGCACAAATTTTTGCCCAGCAAAAAGGGCGCGGATCACACCAAAGAAATGGGGAACCACCGAAGAAGACGCTGAACGACTCCGCCATGAACGACACGTACTCACGCTGCGCCGCAGTGCACTCCTCCCCTCCAAGCCCTGGCAGGGGTACGCGTAATGGCGTCCCTGTCAGGCCACAGCAGCTTAGCAGCGCTGTGTGTTGCTTGCTTCTCTCACAGGAAGGCCAGTAGGGCCTACGACCTCGTTGACAGCAGCACCAAGTAGCGTGTGCGTGGAGGAGTGGAAGGCCTGGATGACGTCATCCTTCGAAGGCCGGGTCCACAGTAGGGTGTGTAGGACCTACACAGTGTGTGTCACTGTCCTGCCAGTTTCCTGGAATTTTAA
Organism: Eutreptiella sp. 'Long Island Sound 2002'; assembly: GCA_964036045.1. Lineage (NCBI taxonomy): Eukaryota > Euglenozoa > Euglenophyceae > Eutreptiales > Eutreptiaceae > Eutreptiella > Eutreptiella sp. 'Long Island Sound 2002'. The sequence continues at coordinate 134,970,787 of OZ038378.1, read as the reverse complement.
CAGGGTTTTCGGTGGGCAGTGGCAGTGGTAGCCTAGGTTTTGGCCACACAGCAAACAGGCGTTTTCATGCCTCATAGCTCTTGGCCACCCCTCCCCTGTAGTAGGCAGGCAGGTAGGGAAAACCAATACTTTGGCGTTATCGCTGGGTTTTCCCCCAAGCATTTTTGGTGCCAGCACAGAAATTGGGCACCTAGGGGCGGAGAGACCCGGGGCGTACCCCGTGGCACCAGTAAGACATCCGCCGGGTTCAGCAAGGGTGCAGACTTGGGTATAATTAGGACACCATTTCTGCAGCTTGCTCCAAGACCTCAGGCTAGCACACTGACACAGACATTTTGCTGTTGTTCCAATGTGATTATGTAGAACACCCTGGAGGTGTTCAGGTTGTGTGTGGTCTAGGCCTTGGCGCCTACAACCATATACCCCTTCAGTGATGATGCTGCGAACAGCTGAGAAGGGGTTTTGACATGTTTGTGTCTGCATCCGATCAGAATGTGCTCATTATGCAGAACGCATTTCGGTTACTTTGCTAATACTAAGACGGGGGTCTGCTTTGCTCATGTTTGTGTTTTGGTTGGTTTTTTTTATTTGATGGTCTGCTTTGCTGATGCTTGGTGTTTTGCTTTGTTTTTTTTTTATTTGATGGGAAATGCGTGTATTGCATTGGAGACGCGTGTGCACGGGGCCTCTTCTACACATAGGGCACTCTTTTGTTACCTACCTCCCCCTTGAGGCGAGGAAGTCTGTCTTGGGTCTAGACCACTGCGTCTCTGACCCAGACATTGGAGTTGGGCCTGCCCCACCACCCGCTGCGCGCCGCAGTTTGCCATGTCGTCTAGCCCCCTTACCGTGGCCTCTTCCGTCCCCTCCAGCCCTTCGTTCCCGGAAAGTGGTTGGGGGGATCTGCCGGAGCTATTGCGGTTTGGAGATCAACCCCCCTCGCCACCCTGGGACTCTGACGCTGAGAAGTGTCTCAGCGAACTTGCCTCGCCCCAGCCTCCATTGCCAACACCGCCCCCCTCTCCCCCTTCACCAGCAACCTCTCCAACGCCAGTAAGTCCTCCACCGAGACCCCACGTTACCTCAACCCCATACCTGGTAGCCCTGGAAGCCGTGGAGGAGGCCCTGATGTGCACTGCCGTTCCACCGCCATCCCCCCCACAACCCCCCAAGTACGTACCCAAGGACCCCCCCACCCCCCCCAAACCAACTGTTCACGGGCCCTACAGTGCCAAAACATTGCAGCTCATCCAGGAAAATCACGGGGGTGGGGTTCAGTTTTTCGTGGACGGGGTGCTGAACCGCCGTGCGATGTACCGGTTTGCGGTTCAGCAGCCCAAGAAAAACCCCTTGCGGGTGTGGCAGGAGGGCATGCGAATTAGTCGTTCGCATTTCCTTTCCAGGGACGAGGAGCATGCAGCAGTGGTGCTTGAAATCCTGTGTGCTACCCCAAAACCCCCCCGTATCCCCAAGCCAGCCCCACAACCTATGCCTCGTCGGCCACTGCCCCCTCCAGCAAGTGATCAGGTGACACTGACCCAGTATAGCAGGCACCGCCGCTCCTCCCTCCTCCCATTGGCTCCCGCCCCGAAGCGGCCGTGCCCCACCCCGCAGTACGGTTCATTGCTCCAGCGCCGTGCGTCTCAGTCCGCCCCCCCGCCGGAGAGGCCGCAGTTTGGGTCATTGCTGCCTGCGCAGGCCCCCCCGCAACGTCCACAGACTTCGGCGAAACGTTCCAATTTCCAGCTCTTCGGCAAGTGTGTACCGGGCGTCTCTTACACATAGGGCACTCTTTTATTTCCAACCTCTCCCTTGAGGCGAGGAAGTGCGTCTTGGGTCTAGACCGTTGCGTCTTTGACCTAGACATCTGAGTTGGGCCTGCCCCAACACCCACGCGTTCATCTCTCACCCACTGCGGGCCGCTGAGCCGCAGGAGTTCGCCCTCGGTCCCCGGCCACAGCGCCCCGACCAGGGGTCGTCGTTCCCCTCCGTATCCACCCACTGCGGGCCGCTGAGCCGCAGGAGTTCGCCCTCGGTCCCCGGCCACAGCGCCCCGACCAGGGTCGTCGTTCCTCTCCGTACCCACCCACTGCGGGCCGCCGAGCCGCAGGAGCTCGCCCTCGGTCCCCGGCCACAGCGCCCCGACCAGGGTCATCTTTCAACCCCCAACTCACCTACTGCAGGCCTCTGAGCCGCAGGAGTTCGCTCTCGGTCCCTGGCCACAGCGCCCCGACCCAGACAACATGCCAAACGGAGGGCAAACACAGCCCCATGGCCATTGGCAATGCAAAGGCCCTGAGCACGGCAAAGGCAAAGGCCCACAGCAAGGCAAAGGCCCACAGCATGGCGAAGCGTATGGCCTTGCCCAAGGCAAAGGCCCTCAGCAAGGCAAAGGCCATGGCCCTCAGCAAGGCAAAGGGCATGGCCCTGCACAAGGCAAAGGCACACAGCAAGGCAAAGGGCATGGCCCTGCGCAAGGCAAAGGCCCCCAGCAAGGCACAGGCAAAGGCCAAGCCCATCCACAAGGCAAAGGCCATGGCCCCCCACGAGGCAAAGGTCAGCCCCCCCCACAAGGCACAGGCCAAGGCCCGCCGCAAGACAAAGGTCAGGCCCCACCACAAGGCACAGGCCAAGGCCCGCCGCAAGCCAAAGACAAGGCCCGGACCTTTGCGGAAACCCTTGCCCACGTGGACTATGACATCGACACAAACCCAACCGAGGGATTCACCACCCGTTGGGCTGATCGCGATGCCTATGTCCACAAGGCATCCTTGGTGCACACCGTGCATGAGATTGCCGCTGCCCGGAGGTGGGCATGGGACCAAGGTGCCCAGAGGGAGCTGTGGTTCGAGAGGGTTGAGACGATGAAGGAGGACAAGCATGGCAACATGGTCAAGGTAATAGAATGGGCTGCTGAGCTCGAAGTTTGGGGCAACTACGAGCTGACCGATGGGGATCTCATCCATGGATGGGACATGAAGCGGTCAGATGTCGCCACCCTTGACGTGGCACCAAACCCGGACTGGATTGGCAAGGTGCAAGGTGATGGCACCTCTGGTGACATGGTGACCATTATTTGTGCGAACAAACCGCCCATCTTGCACATCCGCATGTGGTGGTGCTGTGTCCTGCCTGACGAGGCAGCGCTCCGGTCGTTGCGTGAGGAGATACGGACGGGGGAGGCCTGGAACGCGTTGCTCAATGCCACCCGGCAAGAACCACGGCTGTCTAACAGCCTCCCTGCCGAGGAACAGCAGATCCTGCGTCACCTTGTGGAGCATCATAACCTGAACCCCTCCCAAGCCTTGGCTGTCCGGCAATGTCTGGATGAGGGTGCTGTTGTCTCCTCCATGACTGGGGGGGCCGGCACGGGGAGGTCGGAGACCCTGGTGGCCTGCATCAAGGCAGTGATGTGGCAGCTGGGGCACTTCGACCCATGCATCCCGAATCCCAAGGCGCCAGAATCGATACACACTGGCAGGAAGGGGGGGGGGGGGGGCAACCGACAACCCCCCTCGGGCATGCATCTTGGTCACGGCCCCAACAAACGCACAGGTCGACAACCTGATGCTGCGGGTGATCCAATCGGCAGACCAGGATCTTGTCTTCTCAAAGGCGGTCTTGAAGGACCACCCCGTGCCCTGGATGCGGCTCCGAGCTGCAAGGGGCCGGACCCCCCCAGGTTTGGAGCCGTACAACCAAGCAACAGTCCAAGAGACGTTGGCCGGTCATCCGGACTGCAATGGCACATTGCAGTGTGCCCTCAACAGCTGCCGGGTGCTCTTTGCAACAGCTGGTATGGTCGCCACACACGAAGTTGCAGGTGGTGTGCATGCTGACAATGAGAACCAGGGCCGAGAGGTAATGGAGAACATAGGGCCAGGTGCTGCAGAAGAATGCCTCACCCCACACCCCGGTTGCGGTGCTGAGTCACTCTCTGATCAGGGATCCCCTGTGCCCCTAGCACAGCGCCCACCACAGGTTTCATTGAGTGGGCAAGATAGTGAAATGGCATCCCCAGATATGGATAGCAGTATGGGCACGGCATGCACTGTCGTGGCACCTAGTCAGTCCAGCACGGATGGCTCAGAGCCATGTAACAGCCCCCCCTCAGGCAAGAAAGCAATGCCTAGGGATCCCAACCCCATGCCTGCTGCAAAGCGTGTGCGGCTAGGGGCGGATGGGGCCGCAGCAATTGACTGTGACAATCCTAACCAGAAGGTTGAGGAGGATAAAATCAAGGCTCCTGCCAGTAGGGAGTTGCCTACCATCCGGCAACTGAAGTTACGGTTGGCACGTGATGAGTATGTCGCCGGTGCATGTTTTTTTTATGCAACTGCCCTCAGCCTCCATGCGCTCCGCAGTGAGACCCCCTTAACTGGAGTGGACCTCCGAGTCTAGGCAACCACAATGTACAGGGAACGGTGTGGGATAGAGGTTAAGGAGAGTGCTCTAAGTGTTTGTAGGGCCCTGGAAGCGGATAATTGGGAAAGGAAGCCCTGGGGGGGAAAGCCCGACCATTTTCGACATCTCGCCCACCACATCGATGGGAGGGTTGTGTTGTTGCGTACAAACACACACAAAATAATGGATTCAAGGTTTGGCCCGGACACTTCTGTGACGTCTGCTGCAGTTTGGAGTCCGGGTATGGGAGAAGCCCAAGTGTACCATACGATCCAGGAGATGGAGGAAGCGTGTGAACAAGCATGCGTGATCGTCGTTGGTGAGGCCGAACGTGATGGGCTGCGGCCGGGAGGACATTACCGGGGCGCCAGCTACGACCGCTCGTTGCAGGTAGCACCTTTGTGTGTCTTGCATGGCATAATGGGGACACTGCTGTACACTAGAGAGACGTTAGGGCAGTTATCCTTGCGAAGGCTGCAGTTGGGTGTCGGTGGGAGCAAAGGACATACAGCGAAAGGGGATTGTCGCCGGTCGCGGCTTGTGCAAGGGACACAGGAGCATGGCCCCCTTGTGATGATGGTGAACCGCATTGCAAGGAAGTTGGTACCAAAGTGGTTCACATGGACTACAATACAGCTGTCATGCAATGAGACGACAGCTCCCCATCAACATCGTTTTGATAGTACCCCGTGGACAGTAGTGTTCTCCACGGGGCGGCACGTGGGTGGTGAGATCTGGGTGGAAGAGGGAGGCGTTGGCAGTGGTCCACATGGCAGACCAGGGAGAAGGCAGTGCCCAGATGGCATTAGCCGTCCGGGGCATAGGTACCGTGTCGATAGGCAACGTGTAGTGGTCCGCACTGGGGCATGGCATGCTACTTGCCCATGGAAGGGGGATAGGCGATTGGTGGTGCTTTACGGCCGTGGAGAGTGGCAGAGTTTGCCTGCTTCACACCGCAAGTTCTTGCAGCAACATGCCTTCCGCCTGCCTGCAGGTTAGTGGCGGTCCGCAAGGTGGAGCACGGCAACGGCCATGTGGCATGGCGAACCCCCCAAGTCACAATTGGTGTTGGCTTGGTACAACGTTGCAATGCCTCCTGTTAGCCTCTGGGGGACAGGAGGCCTTCCATGATGAGTGCCCAGATGATGTGGCGGTGTGGGCTACATGTTGGGGTGAAATTGTGGCAGGTATGACAGGTTCTGTGTACCGTCCACATGCCGTTGCGCGCCTGCTTACGGATGAGGGACAGCCAACTGTTACTCTGTGCCAGTGTAGTGGTCGGTGTCAATGTGTCAGGAGGGCTCCCAAGTTTGAGTGGATGCAGCAGTCCGAGATGGCTGAGTGTTGGAAGCACATGGTACCGAAACTGGTTCGTGCTGGTGTTCGTTCTCTGTCGGACTGCTTGTCTCATGAGCAATGGTGGCAGCGGTGCCCGGTGTGTGACGTGAAAGTCCACCAGGCTGGAGGTGAGTTGGGAATGCCCGCCCAAGTCCTCCATGTTACTAACCAGGGCCAGAGCGTGCGGGTGCGAATGAGGGAGGGAATGAGGGGCCGTTCGTTGGGCCGCCCTTCAAACGCCCCCCCATGTGGCTGTGGGGGGGATCTCCAGGAGGCCATTGTACTATGGTCACTAGTGTTCAACAAGTGGGCTCCACTCCATGTCCACAACCAACAGCTTCATAGCTTGACGGTGGATCATGAGTTTGTGGATATCAATGGGTACCATTGGTCCCTGCGGGCCATGGTGCTACATGTTGGACCAACTAGGGAGCAAGGGCACTTTATTGCTCACATTTTAGTTCGCGATGTGTGGTGGTTGTGTGATGATGCGTCCGTGACCAAGGGACGGCCCCCAGCCACTTCACGAAAGGTGACATTCCTATTGTATGAGCGTACTCCCACGGAGATGGTGGGTCTATCACTGGGCGGTTCACAAAGCAATCGTGGTGTGCGTGATGGCCCCTCTCAGTCTGCAGCAACAACTGTCGACAGGCATGCCCGGAGCATGCCAAGTATCACCCCGTTGCGAGCCATGGCGCTGGCAACAGGTGACCCAGAGTCTACCAACCACATTGGGGACGCACAACCCTCCCCCTCACAGTTTGCAACACCAACTGTCAACAGGCATGCCCCGAGCGTGCCAAGTAACACCCAGTTGCCAGCCATGGCGCTGCCAACGGGTGACCCCGGATATGCCACACATGTGGGGGATGTGCAGCCCACCCCCGAGTTTATTGAAGCTGTGGCAAAGCTTGTACAAAAGCAAAGGGTACGGGTGAAACAGCATCTGCAGGTCCGTGTGCAAGCCCACCAGGCTCATCTCCGGGCACGTCATGAGAAGGAGTGGGATGAGAGGCATGCAGGTCAGGGCATTTGCACCGGTCTGTTTCCGAGTCCATAGAACAGGATAGAGCCCGATCTGCTGCATTGGCAGCAACGGGGAGCAATGCTTTTTCTGTGATGATGGGGGCAGCCCGCAGGCAACAGACAGCAGGGCCAAAGACACTGCAAGCGTTTGTGGATGAGCATTGGCAGTTCCAGTTCACTGTTCAAGGGGGTGTAATGTGCATATGTTGTTCATGGGCTGCTGAAACGGATTGTCCTGGGGTGAAGCGGCCACCGAAGGCTGCTGCAGCCTTGGTGAATGGGACATATGGCATGGGCATGCGTATGATGATTGCTACACCAAAGGGATGGCGTAAAGATGTCCTGGAGGGTCACCTTGGTGTGTCACGTGGCGCGAACAGCAGCCGCAAGAAAATTGATAATCCTGGCCGCCACCACTTGGCCGCTGAGGAGAGTTTCCGGGTGCATTGTGCAGAACGTTTTCGGGCACTGTGCCCCAGTGCATCTGCATCTACATGTGCAGTCAATGTGGCAGAGAGGAGCACTGTGTTCATTAGGGGTGAGGGCGTGGACCTCGGTGTACCTATGAGCGATGCGGTGGTAGCCATTTTGTCGCGCTTGGTGGAGGTGTACATTGGCCTCCGCATGTGCACATCCATCCGTGCAATCAGTGAACGCATTCTTCTGCATTGTGCGTTTACCTCCGAACCGGGGCATCATGCCTCTCGGCGATGGATAGTTGAGAGGGCCATGGTCGCAATGCATGGCGCCATGCAAGATGGGATGTCAGAGACCTTGCAAAGAGCATTGTTCATTGCCTTGTTGTTGGATGGATTTGACCGGCAACGGCATCGCATCAATGAGTATGCCATCCTGCTCCTCTTTCCAGGCACTGGGCCGGGGGGAATGTGTGAGGTGTTCCTTGGTGTGGTGGATGTAGCTTCAGGGGAGGCACAAGAGGTGACGGCACAGGTGGAGGCAGTGCTGCTGTCCTGGATGCCTGATCGTGCCTGGTGGGCTCAGAAGGTTGTCGCTTTTGCGGTGGATGGTGCCTCTAACCTTGGTGTGCGTGGTGCCACTGCAAGGCAAGCTGTTGATGTGTCGGCAATGGAGCACAATGTGTTTGCCATGCTTGTGAAGTGGCTGTCCTTGCTAACCCCCTTTGTTGAGCCATGCCACGTGGTCCAGCGCAAGCTAGGCCTTGCCTTGGAGGCTGCCGGCCAAGTGCATGCTGACTACCTGGCAGCTGTGGGTCGCCAACGTGCATTGTACAACGGTGCGCGCCAGTGGAAGGACCTCGAGAGGTGTGTCCAAGAGAACACCAGACCAGATACACGCAGCGGGTTGCGTTTGATCCCTGCTAGTCACCGTATCCGGTGGTCTGAGGCAAATGCCCGTCGCAACAAGGTGTTCTTGGCCAATGTGCCATGGGTGGCGAGGCATTTGGATTCCAAAACGCACCTCACCACCAAGGAGGAGGATGTGTGGGTGGATTGCCATGATGCAGGTTTGCTGTCATGGGCAGTGGTATATGGGGACATACTACATGGTACGCTTCAACAACGTTGCACAGTTGCATGCACCAACAGGTGCCCACTTGACCAAGGCAACCGACATGTTACAGGCACGGGTCGAAAAGGTGGCGAGGGAGGAGGGGCCAGGGTGGACTCAATTCAAAGAGCAAACTGTGACAGGTGCATGGCATGGCGTTGAATTGGTCCGGTTTGATGCCGATGGCCAGAGGTGCACTACCAGCCCCCCTTTTCCAGCCACAGAGGCACGGGCAGTCACAGACACACTGCTTGCTGGCATCAGGGAGGGACAGGGTACCATTGACCCCCGGGGTGTTCTTGAGTCTGCTGTGTTGCTTGACCACGGCCGTTGGCTCGCTCTACCAGCGGCTGATCGAGCAACATTTGGAGTGGATCTGCTGAAGCAGTTCATGGGCACACACCATGCTGAGCTGGCAGCTGCGCATGTTAATGCTGCTCGTGCATTGGAAGAGTGGGAAGCCTTCAAGGAGCATGTCGTGCGGACCTTCGCCAAGACCCCCATGTCCCGGATGTGGGAGGCCTTGACGCCGGAGCGGGAGCATGTCCAATGGGTGAATGTTTGGCGTGTTTTGGCATTGCTGCGCACATATTGCCCTGCTGAGGCTGCTGTTGAGCGTGCCATTTCGTTGTGTGGGAGGTTCACCAACAGCATGCATGATATGGAGGACACACATGTCCTTAGCATGTGCATGGCTTTGCATTGTAATCTGCCACCTTTGCGGCAGTGGGCGAAGGGGCAGGGTGTCGAGGTAGCCAGCAAGCTGGCAGCCAATGCACGCTTCGATGTGCGTCCCCGGCATAGGGTTTCGCATCGCATTGATCCACGTACATCAGTGGAAGCGGCCATGTTGCAGTGCCTAGAAGGGGAGGCTGCAGTGGCAGACGATGGTGACATTTTGCCATCTTTTGGGGGGTCGGAAGTGCCACTGGCTTGTCAAGGCGCAACACGCAGACGCGCTGACTGACAAGCCCCGTCTGAGCACACTGAGGGCACTTTGGTCGAACCAGATGGTAGTCCTGCTCAGCATGGTGGCAACCATGACTTCTTCACTTTCCGAAGGGGCATGGACTGTGCAATGTGCAGGCAATCTGTGCGCATCTGGTGCAACACATGTTTCGTTTGCCATACATGCTTCGTCAAGGATCCAAGACCGTGTGGTGAGGCAGTGGTGCAGGTTGTGGATGATGCAGCTGAGGCTGCTGAAAACAATAGTGAAGAGGAGGCAGTGGCACCACGGAAGTCCGACCCAAAGCGTGCCTTGGCCCGTGCACAGGCCAAGTTGGTATGTGCTGCAAAATCAAGCACATTGCGTGACTGGACACGCGCTCGCATCTGTGATTGCTTGGCAAGCATGGGTGTGAAGGTGCCAAATAGCAAGACCCGGGGAGAAGCCCGAGAACTTGCTATGCAAGAGTTGTTGCCTTTGCTAGCCCAGATGGACTGTGACTGGGTCCCCCCAACGGATCGTGTTACCCGTTCTGTTGCACCTCCCAGCAGCTCACAACCATGTTCCCAAGTGCCGGTGGATGACATGGACGGACTCATTGATGAATGACAGTGTTGGGGTTGCAGTGGTATTGTGCTTTTGCATGCCTGCTGTGCCAATCCCCATGTTCTCCTTCTCTGCAGGTCCATTGATACATTAGCAAGCATCAGTATGTAACGTTTTCCCAGTTCCCTTGGTTTTCCCTTTTCCCACATTTTCCCCAACGCCCCATTTTCCAAGAGGTATGGGTGTTTTTTTTGGGGGGGGGGGGGTACTTGTGCTACATTGTTCCCAGAATTGCCTTTTCCGCATTTTCAAACCCCGTTTTCCCCCCAACCCAACCCATCATTTTCTTGAACTGAATGGTTGTGTGTTTTGGGGGCGGGGCCTTGTATCAGACTTTTCCTAGTGTTCCCTTCTCCACATTTTCCATTCCAACCTATTTTCCCTGACGCACAATTTTCCCGAGGTGAAGTTCTTGTGTGTCTGTGGGGGGTGGGGTATTGCACTTTTATCCCCATTTTCCTGTGAAGTTGCTATGTGTTTTTTGGGGGGGGTCTGCACTGTTATAACCATTTTCCTGAACTCAAGTTCCTGTGTGTGTGTGGGGGGGGCGGGGGCTGCACTTTTGCACTTTTATCAAACTTTTGCTTGGATGTGCTCCAATGTGGGTCCGCAACATGACATGCCAAATCAGACTTCAGACTTCAGACTTTATACCCATAGCTTTGGCACAATGCCCTGTTCCGGAACCAACAGCGACATACTTACGCCCACATGCCGTCTGTGCGCCAGGGCGCTGTTATGTGGGATCAACTGGTGCGGTCTGGAGCATTGCCGGCAGCCACTGTGCAAGCAGTAGCGCCCTCGTTTTGTTCAAAGTACCCCTCAGTGGTACAAGTTTTCCTTGCGGTGCAGTCGGGGGATGCACACTGGCGTGCGGAAGCTCCTTGTGACATGGGTAAGTGGGCACAAGCTTGGAAGTCACGGTCAATCCTGCTAGCGGCCTCCCAAGATAGGGCGCTGTTTTGACCAACCAGCAATCGGGTCTGGAAGATTTTTGCACGGCTCAGAGTCCCAGCGTTTGACAAAGATTTTATACGCCGGGCATTGTGGCGCAAACTCACGGTGGCGCAGCTGCTGTGTGCCATGACGCGGCAGGACCACTGTCCTTTTGAACCGGTGGTGGAGACACACCGGCATTTCTTTGAGGGCTGCAAGTTTACAGAATTTCTAGGGTCGTCAATTGAGCATATATATGGTCAGGCCGAGCTGGAGGGCGGGGGTTGGGTGGCGGTGAAGCGTCTGCCCTTTCACCACCCTATGTTGAGCCTAACCACGACCCAGGGCCTCCTGTATTGGGCGGGACTGGCCACAGCGTGGTCCTTGCGGTGTCAACGACTATTTGTCGGGACTATGTTTACGATTTTTCAATTTGTTGCAGCACTGGTGTGCAAGCTGAGGGTGTGGCTGCACTTGCAAAACCCCACGCTGCCGCAGTCGGGGCTGCGCCCATTCCTGGACAATTTAATGGAGTGGCAGCGCACTTGGCAACTGGGCACAAAGTGGAAGTCCCCCAAGGGACCGAGGCCTGTCTTGTCCTTCACGGCAGAAATGAGAACCGATTGGAAAAAGCAGAAATACGCGTCACACATAGAGCAGACCATTACTGCGCTTGGGAGACTACAAGAGTTGGGATGGGATGTGGTGTTCACTGATGGCTCCTCTAAGAGAGTGCGGGGGTGGGAGCAGGCAAGAATTCGGGGATTTTATTGGGAAGGGGACGAGAGGAACTTTGCACCCCCCCTGGACCCCCTGGAATTGCAGACGAATGGCCGGGCAGAGGTGCGCGCCATCCTGTTTGCCATGCGCCAGTGTACGGGCCTGACGCCCATGGCGGTTGTTACCGATTCTGAATTTTGTTTTAATGGACTGACCAAGCATCTGCTATCGTGGGAGAGACGGGATTGGCTGCGGGTGTCCCATGCATACCAGTGGGTGCGAATACTGGAGTTGGCAAGAGACCCCTCCAAGCACTCTAAATTTTTATGGGTGCCGTCACACGTCTCCATTGAGGGCAATTAGGGAGCAGACAGACAGGCGGAGGCGGGGAGGCTCCTGCATGAGTACAATATGCAGCCGCTGCAAAAGCGCTAGCGCCCGAATCCCACAGACTTGCCAGAACAGGACAAGTCGGGGAGGGGGGGAGAGAGAGTTGACGCCTTTACCACCAGTCACGTCGTGGTTGCTCTTGGAAGCATCGTTTGTGCTGGAGGAGGAGGAGGGAGGGTCGCCCAGTGAACAAGGGGAGTCGGACATTGACCCATACGAATGGGAGACCTCATGGGGCCGGAGTCGCCTCAGAAGTGGCCAGTGGCCGCCGAACCATTGTCCCCAAAGCGCAAGCGGCGGTGCCGCAGTGTACATCATTCACAAATATTGGACAGCGAGGACCCAGACCACAACTGCCTGTGAGCCGGGGGCATCTGGTGGTTAGTATCCGAGCCAGGCAAACCAAAACGCCCCATTTTCAAGGCATTTTGGGATTTTCCATGGGCCAAAACGCGCCTTCATGGGCTCAAAATGGGCTAAAAATACGTGTTTGAGCATCCCAAATGGTCTAGCATCCCGACTTTGCGCCCCCGCCCCGGGGCGCCACCGGTGAGTTTTTGGCTCAAAACTTGCATTTGGCACGGGCACCACCTAGGCTCTAGGATGGCTAAAGTAGAGCGAAGTCCGAGCTGATGGGAAGGGGCATTGGCGGAAACGGAATGGTGACGTACTTGCTTGTGGTTGTTGTTGTTGCTTGTTAGCTAGATTTCAGGGGAGAGGGGTGTAGTAATAATATGTGTATATTTATATATCCTCCAATCTACACCCCTCTCCCCAAATTCTAGGTGGCTCCACCACACGGCTCTAAGGTACGTGCGTGCAAAGGGCACAAGGTGGTGAATACATCTGGTGGAAGGGGCTACACTCGGTCAAAACGGGCTCAAAATGGGCTGAAAACCCTTGTTTGAGCATCCCAAATGGTCCGGGGTCACCAAGTGACCAGAGGTACGGGGTTCTACGTGTCTCGTTGGGCGATCCTGGGGCTTGGAAACCAGAAAAAATGTGTGTGGTTGCGGGTGGACTAGGTGCCCTCGGAATTCGTTTTTGAGCCACCTAGCCCAAGATACGGCCCGTGCTTGGTTTCGGGGTGCTGGTGCCCATTGCGCAGTTTTTGGGGCTTTTTGGCACCTTTTTGGGGGGTTTCTCGGACATATCGTGGAGTTAGAGGGCACCAAAGGTCCCTTGGTCACGAGAAAGTCAAGCCGCACGTGCTGTGTAGTAGCCGTTTGCCTTCGTTTGGCTGTTTTGCACCCTTACTAGGGCTGTTTTGGGCGGCAAATGGCTGTTTTTGGCCAGCTGCGCAGATTTGGGAGGGCACCTCCCGACTTGGCGCCACCGCCCCGGGCCGCCATCGATGAGTTTCTGGCTCATAACTTGGATTTGGCAAGGCCACCACCTAGGCTCCAAGATGCCTACATGGACAAAAGATCCGAAGCGTTGGGACGGAGCTATGGCCAAAATGGCAAGGAGACGTGTTGTTGTTGTTGTTGTTGTTGCTTGCTGTTGTTCGCTAAATTTAAGGGGAGAGGGGTGTAGTAATATATATATCCTCCGAATCTACACCCCTCTCTGCAACTCTAGGTGGCTCCACCATACGGCTCTAAGGTACGTGCGTGCAAAGGGCACAAGGTGGTGCATACATCTGGTGGAACGGGCTACACTCGGTCAAAACATGCTCAAAATGGGCTAAAAACCCTTGTTTGAGCATCCCAAATGGTGTGGGGTCACTTTTGGAAAAACGCGTTTTTGACCCATTTTTGACCCTTTATTGGTCCCAAAACGACCCACCGAACGTCCCGAAGAGAGAGAGAGAGAGAGAGAGAGAGAGAGAGAGAGAGAGAGAGAGAGAGAGAGATCGTGAGAGTGGGACGCAGTGGGAGGAGGGCCAGAGAGAAGGAGAGAGAGAGCATGGGTTGATACCGGTTGTTGCATCATCGTACCGGACACACTGGTATGGGAGGCACTGTGGCATAGTGGTTACCATCGTCGGCTGTCATCGCATAGGTCGCCGTTTTGAAGCCGGCCTGTAGCAGTGCTCCCCCCTACCGGCCTCGCCCGACCGGGGACTGGGGCCCCTCCCGCTTATGCTTCTTTTAACCACCCATCGGTGTTCCCCAGGCGGGCAGCTTCAGATAAGTGGTGCGCGGCCACATAGGAAAAGAAAGAAAAAGAGCCCAGCCAACTGCAGCAGTGCGCCCCACCACCACCCACGCACGATGGGAGGCTGCCACCCCACCCGCTGCTTGCCTTTGCCCGAGCCTCCGCTCCGCGCGAGCGGCGGCCCGAACAGTGGGGTTCGAACCAGGGACCAGCGGCGCCGGAGTCCAGGGTGCTCCCACTGGGGCACATGGCGCTGCACCCCTACTAGGACACACCAGCCACACAGCCGGCGCGACAAAGAAACACACCAACGCCAGGGACAGCAAAACGCCGCAAGGGTTCATTGCAGGAGGAGGGGTGCCCGACCTCGGCCTGCCTTCCCACGCCGCGCTTCGCTTGGGCGCCATCCATAAGAGATCAAGTGTGCCTGACCAGATGTATGTAGTGAATGCTCAGTGAGTTTGTATGTGTGCACACGCTTTTGGCGTGGACCACAGCACATTGTCCGGGCTCGACCCTTTGAACTCATTTGTGCGGAGCCGGATCCCATGAGCGGGGGTACCCGGTTAGCCAAGTATCCGTCTCTATGCCGGCAAAACGACCCATTTTCAAGGCATTTTGGGATTTTCCATGGGACAAATCGCGCCCTCAAAATGGGCTAAAAACACTTGTTTGAGCATCCCAAATGGTCCAGGATCACTTTTGGTAAAATGCGTTTTTGACCCATTTTCGACCCATTTTTGGTCTTGAAACGGCCCATTTTCAAGGCATTTTGGGATTTTCCATGGCCCAAAACGCGCCACCACGGGCCCAAACGGCCTACAAACACTTGTTTGAGCAACCCAAGGGGTCTAGGAACAACTTTGAAAAAAACGTTTTTTTTCCGCGCTGGGGACCCTGGTGGACCCACCGTTGGCCCCAACCGTGCGCGGGCCGGGCTGCCCACTGGCTCCACCAAGTGACCACTGGTACGGGGGTCTACGTGGGTCGCTGGGCGATTGTGAGGCTTGGAAACCACCTGAAGAGGGGGGGGTTTGGGTGGACTAGGTGCCCTGGGAATTCGGGTTGGAGCCACGTAGCCCAAGATACGGCCCGTGCTTGGTTGCGGGGTGTTGGTGCACGCTGTGCAGATTTTGTGGCCTTTTGGCACCTTTTTGGGCCGTTTCTCGGACATATCGTGGAGTTGAAGGGCACTAGAGGGCTCTTTGACACGGCGAAGTCAAGCCGCGCGTGTAGTGTAGCCACCGTTTCCCTTGTCTTGGGTGTTTCGCCTGGGTTTGGGGGCTATTTTGGGCAAAAAATGGCTGTTTTTGGCCCAACACCGCGCAAATTTGGGAGGGCACCTCTCCACTTTGCGCCCCCGCCCCGGGGCACCACCGGTGAGTTTTTGGCTCAAAACTTGGATTTGGCAAGGGCAGCACCTAGGCTGCAGGATGGGTAAAGTAGACTCAAGCCCGAGGCGATGGGAAGGGGCATTGGCCAAAACGGAATGGTGACGTGCTTGCTTGTTGTTGTTGTTGCTTGTTAGCTAGATTTCGGGGGAGAGGGGTGTAGTAATATATATGTATATATAGTCATAGTCATAGTCATAACCGCTTATCATGCCGTCTACTGGTGTTACCGGGCCTGTCGCACCGACAGGTGGTTCCTGCCTTGCTCGATCTCGTGGGTCCTAGGGCTGCCTGAGGTGGCCCACAGCTTGACGGAGGACCCAGAGGACCGGGGATACCGGCCAACCAGGCTTTGGGGGCAGTGGCAACTGCAGAGCGTTAGCATTAGCAACGGCGACGGACGCTGGCCCGTTTGTTCGCCGGGGGTAAGGGTCAAGGCATGGCAGAGCTGCAGCACTGCAACAAGCAAGCACAACTCCTAGGGGTGCAGCACTGCAGCAACCAAGAAACAAAGCAGCAAGCATGGGCACAAGACCAGATTGAAGAGGGCGATGCTACCCACGTGCTGGCTCGAAGGCTTTGGGGCCTGCAGCAAGCCCAGCGCTGCCCCAACCATAGTCACCAGGGTACTCACCGGTCAAGTAGTCAGGGACGTAGCTGTCCGCAGCGTTGGGGCCCAACCACCTCTTGCGGTGAGGGCCACCCCAGTCCGACAAATCCACCTGGGGCTCCTTCTGCTTCCCAGCATCTGTGAACATGGCCACAGACGGCGTGTACTGGCCGATAATCTCAAGGGTCAACCCGTTCACCGCGAACGGATCAGCATTGTGGGAGGCCCAGTGCTCAACAGGGCCCTGGCCGGTGACGGCAGCCTGCACATAGCAGCCGAACAAGGAGAGCATCGCCAATCAGCCCTTCTTGTTCTCCCTCACCTTCAGTTGGGCAGCCGTGTCAGGGTCGTCGGCCAAACCCAGAGGGTCAAATTGCTTGCCACTAGGGTACACCAGATCAAGGTCCCGTCCACCGAATGGACCACCGTTCACACGGTGAGCCTCGATGGCACCCATCATGACAACTTGGCTGGCCAACTCGGCAAGGATGGACTGGGCGCTCACCAACGCGGGGGCACCCATGCAGATCCAGACATAAGACTCGAAGATCATGGCACCAGCCTTGAACCACACACCTTTGCTGGCACTACTGTCGATGGTAGTGTACGTCTGCAGCTGCCCAGGGGTCAGGCACAGAGAGTACCCAACATTGGCGTAAGCACGTCGCAAGCACGGCGCAGGCACGAGGCGCGGCACTTGTCCCTCTGCAGGGGGGGGGGGGGGGGCTTGCCGTGTGGCTCCCGTCGTCGCCCTTCCTACCCTGCGTTCGCACCCCCGGTGCCCCCCCCGCTGGGGCTTGCACGGCGCGTGCTTCCTACGGGCACGGTCGTGTGGTCCGTCCCGCACCCTCTCTCCGCTGCCTCCCCATCTTGCCGCTTTGTCCTCAGGGGGGCGCTGTTCGCCCCTCCCTACCTTCATCCCCCACCCTTGGGGGGGCGGAGGTGTGTGTGTGGGGGGGGGAAACCTTGTCGTCACCCCTTCGTTGCACGCATGTCGCAGGCACGACGCAAGCACGGCGCAGGCACGAGGCGCGGCACCTGTCCCTCTGCTGGGGGGGGGCATGCCTTGTGGCTCCCGTCGTCGCCCTTCCTACCCTGCGTTCGCACCCCCGGTGGTCCCCCCGCTGGGGCTTGCACGGCGAGTGCTCTCTACGGGCACGGTCGTGTGGTCCGTCCAGCACCCTCTCGCCGCTGCCTCCCCACCCTGCCGCTTTGTCCTAGGGGGGGGGGGCGCTTTTCGACCCCCCCGTACCTGCATCCCCCACCCTTGGGGGGGCGGAGGTGTGTGTGGGGGGGGGGGGCGCCCTTGTCGTCTTCCCTCCGCAGCACGCACGTCGCAGGCACGACGCAAGCATGGCGCAGGCACGAGGCGCGGCACTTGTCCCTCTGCAGGGGGGGGGGGGGGGCTTGCCGTGTGTCACCCGTCGTCGCCCCTCCTACCCTGCGTGCGCACCCCCGGGGGGGCGGAGGTGTGTGTGGGGGGGGGGGGGGGGCTTGTCGTCGTCCCTTCGTTGCACGCATGTCGCAGGCACGACGCAAGCACGACGCAAGCACGGGGTGAGGCACTTGGCTGAGGTCAGAGTCGGTTTCAGGACGCGCACGGCGCACGGCACGAGGCATGGCAACTATCCCCTACCCTGCCCCCTCTGCTCCCTCCCGCGCCCTCTGTGCTCGCTTGGTGCCGAGCAAAGCCCCTATCTCCCTCGTCGCTCCCTCTCTCTGCCCCGGCTGTCCGGCCTTGGCTCACCTCCTAAGTGCCCTACCTCTTTCGCCCTGCCCGTGCCCTCTTCCCTCGTCCTAGCCGGCCCTCGATGCATGACACTACGCAGGCACACAGCACACTGCACCTTTGGGGGCGGGCTGCCTTGTGGCAGCACGCCGCGGCACCCCGCCTTGCCCAGTGCCCCCGCGCGCTGCGGGCGGCTGGCTCGGTTGTGGGGCACCTTGTTGCCCCCTTCTCCGCCCTGCCATCTCCGACCCTCTGCCCTCCGGCCTGTGCGAGCACAGTGCGGAGCAATTCGCGAGGCAGCGCTCCCCCTCTGCCCCCCTCTCTACCCCGGCCCCCTGGCCCTGTCCTGCCCCCTGTCTGCTCGCCCTGGCTCACCTTGCCCTGCCCCTCGTCCCTGGTTGCAGGGTCTCCGGCCTCCTGTCTCCCTGTCCCCCTCCTCCCTCTATCCCCTCGGCGTGCACCGTGCAGAGCAATGCGCAAGGCAACCCTCCCACTCCCTCTCTCCCTTGCTGCCCCCTGGTGTCCTGAGCTCCTGGTATGTGGCACGCACTTTGTACCGCACACGATACCTCCGGGGGCAGGCTGCCTAGCGGCCGCGGCACGTCCAGGGCCCCCGCTCGCCGCAGGCGGTCTGCTCGGTCGCGGGGCACCCTCGTCGTTCTTTCCCCATGGTCCGCTCACACTAGCCGTGCATAAGGTCCGTGTTTAGCATGCTACTGTTCTCTCGCCTCCTCTTCCTTACCTCCGCCCTCTTGCCAGCGCGAGCACGGTGCGGAGCAATTCGCGAGGCAACCCTCCCTCCCTGCTCCCCCCCTCTGCTCCCGCCCCTTGGCCCAGCCCTGCCCCTTGTGCGCCCGTTCTCCCTCGTCCTCCCTTGCCCCCCTTCCCAGGCCCCTGTGTCCCTGGCCCTCTGTCTCCCTGTCTCCGTCTTTCCTTTCCCTCCCCGGCATACACTTTGCGGAGCAATACGCGTGGCATCCCTTCCTCTCTCCCTTCACCTTTCTGCCCTCTGGTGCCCTGGTCCCTGGGCAAGTGGCACGCACGTCGCACTGCAACGGCCTGTGGCCTTTTTCCCTCTATGTCCGCCCTGCCCCCCCCTCTCCTCCCTGCCCTTTGCCCCCTCTGTCACTACGCAGGACACTGTGTAGGCAAGTCGCACGCATGTCGCAGGCACGCACATGGCCTCTATCGTCGGCGCCGTCGGGCTGGTTGGCACCACGCTGCGGCCGCCCGCCGCTGCCACAGTCCCTGCAGGAGCCGCCGCCGTGGGCAGCCACTCCCAATGCCGCGGGGGGCGCGGCCCTGGTTGGCCCCGGCTGCCCCCCGGCCAGGGTTCTCTGCCCCCGCTGTCCGGCCTGCGCTCGCCTCCTAAGTGTCCCACCTCTTTCGCCCTGTTCATGCCCTCTTCCCTCGTCCTTGCCGGCCCTCGTTGCATGACACTACGCAGGACACTGCACCTTTGGGGGTGGACTGCCTTGTGGCAGCACGCCGCGGCGCCCCGCCTTGTCCAGTGCCCCCGCGCACTGCGGGCGGCTCGCTCGGTTGTGGGGCACCTTTTTGCTCCTGCCCCATGTTCGCTCATTCAAGCCGCCGTGGCACGCCCCCTTCCCTGCCCTGCCATCTCTGTCCCTCTGCCCTCCGGCCAGCGCGAGCACGATGCGCAGCAATTCGCGAGGCAGCGCTCCCTCTCTGCCTCCTCTCTCTGCCCCGGCCCCCTGGCCCTGTCCCGCCCCCTGTCTGCTCGCCCTCCCTCGTCCTCCCTTGCCCCCCTTCCCAGGCCCCTTGGTCCCTGGCCCTCTGTCTCCCTGTCCCCGTCCTCCCTTTACCCCCCCGGCATACACTTCGCGGAGCAATACGCGAGGCATCCCTCCCACTCCCTCTTCACCTTGCCGCCCCCTGGTGCCCTGGTCCCTGGGCTGGTGGCACGCACGTCGCACTGCACTCGCCTGCGGCCTTTGTCCCTCTACGCCCGCCCTGCCTCCCCCTCCCTCCCCTGCCCTTTTCCCTCTCGGACACTACGCAGGACACTGTGTAGGCAAGTTGCACGCATGTCGCACGCACGCACCTGGCCGCTATCGGCGGCGTCGTCGGGCTGGTTGGCACCACGCTGTGGCCGCCCGCCGCTGCCATAGCCCCCGCAGGAGCCGCCGCCGCGGGCAGCCACTCCAAATGCCGCGGGGGGCGCGGCCCTGGTAGGCCCCGGCTGCCCCCCGGCCAGGGTTTCACTGTATCCCCCGCGGCGCCTGGTTGCCGGGGGGGATCCATCACAAAATCCTGCAATCTTGCAATTCTGCACCTCGCCCACCAGTTGTACTCTGGGCGCCGGACTGCACGTGCTGCCAAAGAAGCATCACACTGCGGCTGCCCGCCGCTGCCACAGCCCCCGCGGGAGCCGCTGCTGCGGGTGGCCGTTCCAAATGCCGCGGGGGGCGCGGCCCTAGCAGGCCCCGGCTGCCCCCCGGCCAGGGTTTCACTGTACCCCCCGCGGCGCCTGGTCGCCGGGGGGGATCCATCAAAAGTTCCTGTAAGAGATCGAAAAAAAATAGACCAATATAATATATATATATATATATATATATATATATATATATATATGTATATATATATATATATATATATATATATATATATATATATATATATATATATATATATATATATATATATATATATATATATATATATATATATCTATATATCTATATATATATATATATATATATATATATATATATATATATATATATATGTTGCTTGTTAGCTGGATTTTAGGGGAGACGGGTGTAGTAATAAAATGTGTATATTTATATATCCTCCAATCTGCACCCCTCTCCCCAACTCTAGGTGGCTCCACCATACGGCTCTAAGGTACGCGCGTGCAAAACGCACAAGGTGCTGCATACATCTGGTGGAAGGGGCTACAATCGGTCAAAACATGCTCAAAAAGGGCTAAAAACCCTTGTTTGAGCATCCCAAATCGTCCGGGGTCACTTTTGGAAAAACGCGTTTTTGACCCATTTTGGACCCTTTCTTGGTCACAAAACGACCCATTTTCAAGGCATTTTGGGATTTTTCATGGGCCAAATCGCGCCCCCACGGGCTCAAAATGGGCTAAAAACAGTTGTTTGAGCATCCCAAATGGTCCAGGATCACTTTTGGAAAAACGCGTTTTTGACCCATTTTCGACCCATTTTTGATCTTGAAACGGCCCATGTTCAAGGCATTTTGGGATTTTCCATGGCCCAAAACGCGCCACCACGGGCCCAAAACGGCCTGCAAACACTTGTTTGAGCAGCCCAAGGGGTCTAGGAACAACTTTGAAAAAAATCTTTTTTTTTCGCCTTGGGGACCCGGTTGGACCCACCGTTGGCCCCAACCGTGCGCGGGCCGGGCTGCCCTCCGGCTCCACCAATTGACCATTGGTACGGGGGTCTAGGTTGGTCGTTGGGCGATTGTGAGGCTTGGAAACCACCAAAAGAGGGGGGTTTCGGGTGGACTAGGTGCCCCGGGAATTTGGGTTGGAGCCACGTAGCCCACGATACGGCCCGTGCTTGGTTGCGGGGTGTTGGTGCACGTTGCGCAGATTTTGGGGCTTTTTGGCACCTTTTTGGGCGGCTTCTCGGACATATCGTGGAGTTGAAGAGCACTAGAGGGCTCTTTGACACGGCGCAGTCAAGCCGCACGGGTAGTGTAGCCACCGTTTCCCTTGTCTTGGGTGGTTCGCCCGGGTTTTGGGGGCTATTTTGGGCGAAAAATGGCTGCTTTTGGCCCAAAACCGCGCAGATTTGGGAGGGCACCTCCCGACTTTGTGCCCCCGCCCCGGGGCGCCACCGGTGAGTTCTTGGCTCAAAACTTGGATTTGGCACGGGCACCACCTAGGCTCTAGGATGGCTAAAGTAGACTCAAGCCCGAGGCGATGGGAAGGGGCATTGGCCAAAACGGAATGGTGATGTACTTGCTTGTTGTTGTTGTTGCTTGTTAGCTAGATTTCGGGGGAGAGGGGTGTAGTAATAAAATGTGTATATTTATATATCCTCCAATCTACACTCCTCTCCCCAACTCTAGGTGGCTCCACCATACGGCTCTAAGGTGCGCGCGTGCAAAGGGCACAAGGTGGTGCATACATCTGGTGGAAGGGGCTACACTCGGTCAAAACGGGCTCAAAATGGGCTAAAAACCCTTGTTTGAGCATCCCAAATGGTCCGGGGTCACTTTTGGAAAAACACGTTTTTGACCCATTTTGGACCCTTTATTGGTCCCAAAACGACCCATTTTCAAGGCATTTTGGGATTTTCCATGGGCCAAAACGCGCCCCTACGGGCTCAAAATGGGCTAAAAACACTTGTTTGAGCATTCCAAATGGTTCAGGATCACTTTTGGAAAAACACATTTTTAACCCATTTTCGACCCATTTTTGGTCTTGAAACAGCCCATTTTCAAGGCATTTTGGGATTTTCCATGGCCCAAAACGCGCCACCAAGGGCCCAAAACGGCCTGCAAACACTTGTTTGAGCAGCCCAAGGGGTCTAGGAACAACTTTGAAAAAAATCTTTTTTTTCGCCGTGGGGACCCGGGTGGACCCACCGTTGGCCCCAACCATGCGCAGGCCGGGCTGCCCTCCGGCTCCACCAAGTGACCATTGGTACGGGGGTCTAGGTGGGTCGTTGGGCGATTGTGAGGCTTGGAAACCACCAAAAGAGGGGGGTTTCGGGTGGACTAGGTGCCCCCGGAATTCGGGTTGGAGCCACGTAGCCCACGATACGGCCCGTACTTGGTTGCGGGGTGTTGGTGCACGTTGCGCAGATTTGGGGGCTTTTTGGCACCCTTTTGGGCGGCTTCTCGGACATATCGTGGAGTTGAAGAGCACTGGAGGGCTCTTTGGCACGGCGAAGTCAAGCCGCACGGGTAGTGTAGCCACCGTTTCCCTTGTCTTGGGTGGTTTGCCCGGGTTTTGGGGGCTATTTTGGGCGAAAAATGGCTGTTTTTGGCCCAAAACCGCGCAGATTTGGGAGGGCACCTCCCGACTTTGCGCCCCCGCCCCGGGGCGCCACCGGTGAGTTCTTGGCTCAAAACTTGGATTTGGCACGGGCACCACCTAGGCTCTAGGATGGCTAAAGTAGACTCAAGCCCGAGGCGATGGGAAGGGGTATTGGCCAAAACGGAATGGTGATGTACTTGCTTGTTGTTGTTGTTGCTTGTTAGCTAGATTTCAGGGGAGAGGGGTGTAGTAATAAAATGTGTATATTTATATATCCTCCAATCTACACCCCTCTCCCCAACTCTAGGTGGCTCCACCATACGGCTCTAAGGTGCGCGCGTGCAAAACGCACAAGGTGCTGCATACATCTGGTGGAGGGGGCTACACTCGGTCAAAACGGGCTCAAAATGGGCTAAAAACCCTTGTTTGAGCATCCCAAATGGTCCGGGGTCACTTTTGGAAAAACGCGTTTTTGACCCATTTTGGACCCTTTATTGGTCCCAAAACGACCCATTTTCAAGGCATTTTGGGATTTTCCATGGGCCAAAACGCGCCCCTACGGGCTCAAAATGGGCTAAAAACACTTGTTTGAGCATTCCAAATGGTTCAGGATCACTTTTGGAAAAACATATTTTTCACCCATTTTCGACCCATTTTTGGTCTTGAAACGGCCCATTTTCAAGGCATTTTGGGATTTTCCATGGCCCAAAACGCGCCACCACGGGCCCAAAACGGCCTGCAAACACTTGTTTGAGCAGCCCAAGGGGTCTAGGAACAACTTTGAAAAAAACTTTTTTTTTCGCCGTGGGGACCCGGGTGGACCCACCGTTGGCCCCAACCATGCGCGGGCCGGGCTGCCCTCCGGCTCCACCAAGTGACCATTGGTACGGGGCTTCTAGGTGGGTCGTTGGGCGATTGTGAGGCTTGGAAACCACCAAAAGAGGGGGGTTTCGGGTGGACTAGGTGCCCCGGGAATTTGGGTTGGAGCCACGTAGCCCACGATACCGCCCGTGCTTGGTTGCGGGGTGTTGGTGCACGTTGCGCAGATTTTGGGGCTTTTTGGCACCTTTTTGGGCGGCTTCTCGGACATATCGTGGAGTTGAAGAGCACTAGAGGGCTCTTTGACACGGTGAAGTCAAGCCGCACGGGTAGTGTAGCCACCGTTTCCCTTGTCTTGGGTGTTTCACCTGGGTTTTGGGGGCTATTTTGGGCGAAAAATGGCTGTTTTTGGCCCAAAACCGCGCAAATTTGGGAGGGCACCTCCCGACTTTGCGCCCCCGCCCCGGGGCGCCACCGGTGGGTTCTTGGCTCAAAACTTGGATTTGGCACGGGCACCACCTAGGCTCTAGGATGGCTAAAGTAGACTCAAGCCCGAGGCGATGGGAAGGGGCATTGGCCAAAACGGAATGGTGACGTGCTTGCTTGTTGTTGTTGTTGCTTGTTAGCTAGATTTCAGGGGAGAGGGGTGTAGTAATAAAATGTGTATATTTATATATCCTCCAATCTACACCCCTCTCCCCAACTCTAGGTGGCTCCACCATACGGCTCTAAGGTGCGGGCGTGCAAAGGGCACAAGGTGCTGCATACATCTGGTGGAAGGGGCTACACTCGGTGAAAACGGGCTCAAAATGGGTCAAAAACCCTTGTTTGAGCATCCCAAATGGTCCGGGGTCACTTTTGGAAAAACGCATTTTTGATGCATTTTGGACCCTTTATTGGTCCCAAAACGACCCATTTTCAAGGCATTTTGGGCTTTCCCATGGGCCAAAACGCGCCCCTATGGGCTCAAAATGGGCTAAAAACACTTGTTTGAGCATTCCAAATGGTTCAGGATCACTTTTGGAAAAACACATTTTTCACCCATTTTCGACCCATTTTTGGTCTTGAAACGGCCCATTTTCAAGGCATTTTGGGATTTTCCATGGCCCAAAACGCGCCACCACGGGCCCAAAACGGCCTGCAAACACTTGTTTGAGCAGCCCAAGGGGTCTAGGAACAACTTTGAAAAAAATCTTTCTTTTTCACCCCGGAGACCCGGGTGGACCCACCGTTGGCCCCAACCGTGCGCGGGCCGGGCTGCCCTCTGGCTCCACCAAGTGATCATTGGTACGGGGGTCTAGGTGGGTCGTTGGGCGATTGTGAGGCTTGGAAACCACCAAAAGAGGGGGGTTTCGGGTGGACTAGGTGCCCTGGGAATTCGGGTTGGAGCCACGTAGCCCAAGATACGGCCCGTGCTTGGTTGCGGGGTGTTGGTGCACGTTGCGCAGATTTTGGGGCTTTTTGGCACCTTTTTGGGCCGTTTCTCGGACATATCGTGGAGTTGAAGGGCACTAGAGGGCTCTTTGACACGGTGAAGTCAAGCCGCACGTGTAGTGTAGCCACCGTTTCCTTGTCTTGGGTGTTTCGCCCGGGTTTTGGGGGCTACTTTGGGCGAAAAATGGCTGTTTTTGGCCCAAAACCGCGCAGATTTGGGAGGGCACCTCCCGACTTTGCGCCCCCGCCCCGGGGCGCCACCGGTGAGTTCTTGGCTCAAAACTTGGATTTGGCAAGGGCACCACCTAGGCTCTAGGATGGCTAAAGTAGACTCAAGCCCGAGGCGATGGGAAGGGGCATTGGCCAAAACGGAATGGTGACGTGCTTGCTTATTGTTGTTGTTGCTTGTTAGCTAGATTTCAAGGGAGAGGGGTGTAGTAATAAAATGTGTATATTTATATATCCTCCAATCTACACCCCTCTCCCCAACTTTAGGTGGCTTCACCATACGGCTCTAAGGTGCGCGCGTGCAAAGGGCACAAGGTGCTGCATACATCTGGTGGAAGGGGCTACACTCGGTCAAAACGGGCTCAAAATGGGCTAAAAACCCTTGTTTGAGCATCCCAAATGGTCCGGGGTCACTTTTGGAAAAACGCATTTTTGACCCATTTTGGACCCTTTATTGGTCCCAAAACGACCCATTTTCAAGGCATTTTGGGCTTTTCCATGGGCCAAAACGCGCCCCTACGGGCTCAAAATGGGCTAAAAACACTTGTTTGAGCATTCCAAATGGTTCAGGATCACTTTTGGAAAAACACATTTTTCACCCATTTTCGACCCATTTTTGGTCTTGAAACGGCCCATTTTCAAGGCATTTTGGGATTTTCCATGGCCCAAAACGCGCCACCACGGGCCCAAAACGGCCTGCAAACACTTGTTTGAGCACCCCAAGGGGTCTAGGAACAACTTTGAAAAAAATCTTTCCTTTTCACCCCGGGGACCCGGGTGGACCCACCGTTGGCCCCAACCGTGCGCGGGCCGGGCTGCCCTCTGGCTCCACCAAGTGATCATTGGTACGGGGGTCTAGGTGGGTCGTTGGGCGATTGTGAGGCTTGGAAACCACCAAAAGAGGGGGGTTTCGGGTGGACTAGGTGCCCTGGGAATTCGGGTTGGAGCCACGTAGCCCAAGATACGGCCCGTGCTTGGTTGCGGGGTGTTGGTGCACTTTGCGCAGATTTTGGGGCTTTTTGGCACCTTTTTGGGCCGTTTCTCGGACATATCGTGGAGTTGAAGGGCACTAGAGGGCTCTTTGACACGGTGAAGTCAAGCCGCACGTGTAGTGTAGCCACCGTTTTCCTTGTCTTGGGTGTTTCGCCCGGGTTTTGGGGGCTACTTTGGGCGAAAAATGGCTGTTTTTGGCCCAAAACCGCGCAGATTTAGGAGGGCACCTCCCGACTTTGCGCCCCCGCCCCGGGGCGCCATCGGTGAGTTCTTGGCTCAAAACTTGGATTTGGCACGGGCACCACCTAGGCTCTAGGATGGCTAAAGTAGACTCAAGCCCGAGGCGATGGGAAGGGGCATTGGCCAAAACGGAATGGTGACGTGCTTGCTTGTTGTTGTTGTTGCTTGTTAGCTAGATTTCAGGGGAGAGGGGTGTAGTAATAAAATGTGTATATTTATATATCCTCCAATCTACACCCCTCTCCCCAACTTTAGGTGGCTTCACCATACGGCTCTAAGGTGCGCGCGTGCAAAGGGCACAAGGTGCTGCATACATCTGGTGGAAGGGGCTACACTCGGTGAAAACGGGCTCAAAATGGGCTAAAAACCCTTGTTTGAGCATCCCAAATGGTCCGGGGTCACTTTTGGAAAAACGCATTTTTGACCCATTTTGGACCCTTTATTGGTCCCAAAACGACCCATTTTCAAGGCATTTTGGGCTTTTCCATGGGCCAAAACGCGCCCCTACGGGCTCAAAATGGGCTAAAAACACTTGTTTGAGCATTCCAAATGGTCCAGGATCACTTTTTGAAAAACACATTTTTCACCCATTTTCGACCCATTTTTGGTCTTGAAACGGCCCATTTTCAAGGCATTTTGGGATTTTCCATGGCCCAAAACGCGCCACCACGGGCCCAAAACGGCCTGCAAACACTTGTTTGAGCACCCCAAGGGGTCTAGGAACAACTTTGAAAAAAATCTTTCCTTTTCACCCCGGGGACCCGGGTGGACCCACCGTTGGCCCCAACCGTGCGCGGGCCGGGCTGCCCTCTGGCTCCACCAAGTGATCATTGGTACGGGGGTCTAGGTGGGTCGTTGGGCGATTGTGAGGCTTGGAAACCACCAAAAGAGGGGGGTTTCGGGTGGACTAGGTGCCCTGGGAATTCGGGTTGGAGCCACGTAGCCCACGATACGGCCCGTGCTTGGTTGCGGGGTGTTGGTGCACGTTGCGCAGATTTTGGGGCTTTTTGGCACCTTTTTGGGCCGTTTCTCGGACATATCGTGGAGTTGAAGGGCACTAGAGGGCTCTTTGCCACAGTGAAGTCAAGCCGCACGTGTAGTGTAGCCACCGTTTTCCTTGTCTTGGGTGTTTCGCCCGGGTTTTGGGGGCTACTTTGGGCGAAAAATGGCTGTTTTTGGCCCAAAACCGCGCAGATTTAGGAGGGCACCTCCCGACTTTGCGCCCCCGCCCCGGGGCGCCATCGGTGAGTTCTTGGCTCAAAACTTGGATTTGGCACGGGCACCACCTAGGCTCTAGGATGGCTAAAGTAGACTCAAGCCCGAGGCGATGGGAAGGGGCATTGGCCAAAACGGAATGGTGACGTGCTTGCTTGTTGTTGTTGTTGCTTGTTAGCTAGATTTCAGGGGAGAGGGGTGTAGTAATAAAATGTGTATATTTATATATCCTCCAATCTACACCCCTCTCCCCAACTCTAGGTGGCTCCACCATACGGCTCTAAGGTGCGCGCGTGCAAAGGGCACAAGGTGCTGCATACATCTGGTGGAAGGGGCTACACTCGGTCAAAACGGGCTCAAAATGGGCTAAAAACCCTTGTTTGAGCATCCCAAATGGTCCGGGGTCACTTTTGGAAAAACGCATTTTTGATGCATTTTGGACCCTTTATTGGTCCCAAAACGACCCATTTTCAAAGCATTTTGGGATTTTCCATGGGCCAAAACGCGCCCCTATGGGCTCAAAATGGGCTAAAAACACTTGTTTGAGCATTCCAAATGGTTCAGGATCACTTTTGGAAAAACGCGTTTTTGACCCATTTTCGACCCATTTTTGGTCTTGAAACGGCCCATTTTCAAGGCATTTTGGGATTTTCCATGGCCCAAAACGCGCCACCACGGGCCCAAAACGGCCTGCAAACACTTGTTTGAGCAGCCCAAGGGGTCTAGGAACAACTTTGAAAAAAATCTTTCTTTTTCACCCCGGGGACCCGGGTGGACCCACCGTTGGCCCCAACCGTGCGCGGGCCGGGCTGCCCTCCGGCTCCACCAAGTGATCATTGGTACGGGGGTCTAGGTGGGTCGTTGGGCGATTGTGAGGCTTGGAAACCACCAAAAGAGGGGGGTTTCGGGTGGACTAGGTGCCCTGGGAATTCGGGTTGGAGCCACGTAGCCCAAGATACGGCCCGTGCTTGGTTGCGGGGTGTTGGTGCACGTTGCGCAGATTTTGGGGCTTTTTGGCACCTTTTTGGGCCGTTTCTCGGACATATCGTGGAGTTGAAGGGCACTAGAGGGCTCTTTGACACGGTGAAGTCAAGCCGCACGTGTAGTGTAGCCACCGTTTCCCTTGTCTTGGGTGTTTCGCCCGGGTTTTGGGGGCTACTTTGGGCGAAAAATGGCTGTTTTTGGCCCAAAACCGCGCAGATTTGGGAGGGCACCTCCCGACTTTGCGCCCCCGCCCCGGGGCGCCACCGGTGAGTTCTCGGCTCAAAACTTGGATTTGGCAAGGGCACCACCTAGGCTCTAGGATGGCTGAAGTAGACTCAAGCCCGAGGCGATGGGAAGGGGCATTGGCCAAAACGGAATGGTGACGTGCTTGCTTGTTGTTGTTGTTGCTTGTTAGCTAGATTTCAGGGGAGAGGGGTGTAGTAATAAAATGTGTATATTTATATATCCTCCAATCTACACCCCTCTCCCCAACTTTAGGTGGCTTCACCATACGGCTCTAAGGTGCGCGCGTGCAAAGGGCACAAGGTGCTGCATACATCCGGTGGAAGGGGCTACACTCGGTGAAAACGGGCTCAAAATGGGCTAAAAACCCTTGTTTGAGCATCCCAAATGGTCCGGGGTCACTTTTGGAAAAACGCATTTTTGATGCATTTTGGACCCTTTATTGGTCCCAAAACGACCCATTTTCAAAGCATTTTGGGCTTTTCCATGGGCCAAAACGCGCCCCTATGGGCTCAAAATGGGCTAAAAACACTTGTTTGAGCATTCCAAATGGTTCAGGATCACTTTTGGAAAGGCGCGTTTTTGACCCATTTTCGACCCATTTTTGGTCTTGAAACGGCCCATTTTCAAGCCATTTTGGGATCTTCCATGGCCCAAAACGCGCCACCACGGGCCCAAAACGGCCTGCAAACACTTGTTTGAGCAGCCCAAGGGGTCTAGGAACAACTTTGAAAAAAATCTTTCTTTTTCACCCCGGGGACCCGGGTGGACCCACCGTTGGCCCCAACCGTGCGCGGGCCGGGCTGCCCTCTGGCTCCACCAAGTGATCATTGGTACGGGGGTCTAGGTGGGTCGTTGGGCGATTGTGAGGCTTGGA
Organism: Eutreptiella sp. 'Long Island Sound 2002'; assembly: GCA_964036045.1. NCBI lineage: Eukaryota > Euglenozoa > Euglenophyceae > Eutreptiales > Eutreptiaceae > Eutreptiella > Eutreptiella sp. 'Long Island Sound 2002'. The sequence goes on along the minus strand of OZ038378.1, from coordinate 134,941,044 downwards.
AACCACCAAAAGAGGGGGGTTTCGGGTGGACTAGGTGCCCTGGGAATTCGGGTTGGAGCCACGTAGCCCAAGATACGGCCCGTGCTTGGTTGCGGGGTGTTGGTGCACGTTGCGCAGATTTTGGGGCTTTTTGGCACCTTTTTGGGCCGTTTCTCGGACATATCGTGGAGTTGAAGGGCACTAGAGGGCTCTTTGACACGGTGAAGTCAAGCCGCACGTGTAGTGTAGCCACCGTTTCCCTTGTCTTGGGTGTTTCGCCCGGGTTTTGGGGGCTACTTTGGGCGAAAAATGGCTGTTTTTGGCCCAAAACCGCGCAGATTTGGGAGGGCACCTCCCGACTTTGCGCCCCCGCCCCGGGGCGCCACCGGTGAGTTCTTGGCTCAAAACTTGGATTTGGCAAGGGCACCACCTAGGCTCTAGGATGGCTGAAGTAGACTCAAGCCCGAGGCGATGGGAAGGGGCATTGGCCAAAACGGAATGGTGACGTGCTTGCTTGTTGTTGTTGTTGCTTGTTAGCTAGATTTCAGGGGAGAGGGGTGTAGTAATAAAATGTGTATATTTATATATCCTCCAATCTACACCCCTCTCCCCAACTTTAGGTGGCTTCACCATACGGCTCTAAGGTGCGCGCGTGCAAAGGGCACAAGGTGCTGCATACATCTGGTGGAAGGGGCTACACTCGGTGAAAACGGGCTCAAAATGGGCTAAAAACCCTTGTTTGAGCATCCCAAATGGTCCGGGGTCACTTTTGGAAAAACGCATTTTTGACCCATTTTGGACCCTTTATTGGACCCAAAACGACCCATTTTCAAAGCATTTTGGGCTTTTCCATGGGCCAAAACGCGCCCCTACGGGCTCAAAATGGGCTAAAAACACTTGTTTGAGCATTCCAAATGGTTCAGGATCACTTTTGGAAAAACACATTTTTCACCCGTTTTCGACCCATTTTTGGTCTTGAAACGGCCCATTTTCAAGGCATTTTGGGATTTTCCATGGCCCAAAACGCGCCACCACGGGCCCAAAACGGCCTGCAAACACTTGTTTGAGCAGCCCAAGGGGTCTAGGAACAACTTTGAAAAAAATCTTTCCTTTTCACCCCGGGGACCCGGGTGGACCCACCGTTGGCCCCAACCGTGCGCGGGCCGGGCTGCCCTCTGGCTCCACCAAGTGATCATTGGTACGGGGGTCTAGGTGGGTCGTTGGGCGATTGTGAGGCTTGGAAACCACCAAAAGAGGGGGGTTTCGGGTGGACTAGGTGCCTTGGGAATTCGGGTTGGAGCCACACAGCCCACGATACGGCCCGTGCTTGGTTGCGGGGTGTTGGTGCACGTTGCGCAGATTTTGGGGCTTTTTGGCACCTTTTTGGGCCGTTTCTCGGACATATCCTGGAGTTGAAGGGCACTAGAGGGCTCTTTGACACGGTGAAGTCAAGCCGCACGTGTAGTGTAGCCACCGTTTCCCTTGTCTTGGGTGTTTCGCCCGGGTTTTGGGGGCTATTTTGGGCGAAAAATGGCTGCTTTTGGCCCAAAACCGCGCAGATTTGGGAGGGCACCTCCCGACCTTGCGCCCCCGCCCCGGGGCGCCATCGGTGAGTTCTTGGCTCAAAACTTGGATTTGGCAAGGGCACCACCTAGGCTCTAGGATGGCTAAAGTAGACTCAAGCCCGAGGCGATGGGAAGGGGCATTGGCCAAAACGGAATGGTGACGTGCTTGCTTGTTGTTGTTGTTGCTTGTTAGCTAGATTTCAGGGGAGAGGGGTGTAGTAATAAAATGTGTATATTTATATATCCTCCAATCTACACCCCTCTCCCCAACTCTAGGTGGCTTCACCATACGGCTCTAAGGTGCGCGCGTGCAAAGGGCACAAGGTGCTGCATACATCTGGTGGAAGGGGCTACACTCGGTGAAAACGGGCTCAAAATGGGCTAAAAACCCTTGTTTGAGCATCCCAAATGGTCCGGGGTCACTTTTGGAAAAACGCATTTTGGACCCATTTTGGACCCTTTATTGGTCCCAAAACGACCCATTTTCAAGGCATTTTGGGCTTTTCCATGGGCCAAAACGCGCCCCTACGGGCTCAAAATGGGCTAAAAACACTTGTTTGAGCATTCCAAATGGTTCAGGATCACTTTTGGAAAAACACATTTTTCAACCATTTTCGACCCATTTTTGGTCTTGAAACGGGCCATTTTCAAGGCATTTTGGGATTTTCCATGGCCCAAAACGCGCCACCACGGGCCCAAAACGGCCCGCAAACACTTGTTTGAGCAGCCCAAGGGGTCTAGGAACAACTTTGAAAAAAATCTTTCTTTTTCACCCCGGGGACCCGGGTGGACCCACCGTTGGCCCCAACCGTGCGCGGGCCGGGCTGCCCTCTGGCTCCACCAAGTGATCATTGGTACGGGGGTCTAGGTGGGTCGTTGGGCGATTGTGAGGCTTGGAAACCACCAAAAGAGGGGGGTTTCGGGTGGACTAGGTGCCCTGGGAATTCGGGTTGGAGCCACGTAGCCCAAGATACGGCCCGTGCTTGGTTGCGGGCTGTTGGTGCACGTTGCGCAGATTTTGGGGCTTTTTGGCACCTTTTTGGGCCGTTTCTCGGACATATCGTGGAGTTGAAGGGCACTAGAGGGCTCTTTGACACGGTGAAGTCAAGCCGCACGTGTAGTGTAGCCACCGTTTCCCTTGTCTTGGGTGTTTCGCCAGGGTTTTGGGGGCTACTTTGGGCGAAAAATGGCTGTTTTTGGCCCAAAACCGCGCAGATTTGGGAGGGCACCTCCCGACTTTGCGCCCCCACCCCGGGGCGCCACCGGTGAGTTCTTGGCTCAAAACTTGGATTTGGCAAGGGCACCACCTAGGCTCTAGGATGGCTAAAGTAGACTCAAGCCCGAGGCGATGGGAAGGGGCATTGGCCAAAACGGAATGGTGACGTGCTTGCTTGTTGTTGTTGTTGCTTGTTAGCTAGATTTCAGGGGAGAGGGGTGTAGTAATAAAATGTGTATATTTATATATCATCCAATCTACACCCCTCTCCCCAACTTTAGGTGGCTTCACCATACGGCTCTAAGGTGCGCGCGTGCAAAGGGCACAAGGTGCTGCATACATCTGGTGGAAGGGGCTACACTCGGTCAAAACGGGCTCAAAATGGGCTAAAAACCCTTGTTTGAGCATCCCAAATGGTCCGGGGTCACTTTTGGAAAAACGCATTTTTGACCCATTTTGGACCCTTTATTGGTCCCAAAACGACCCATTTTCAAGGCATTTTGGGCTTTTCCATGGGCCAAAACGCGCCCCTACGGGCTCAAAATGGGCTAAAAACACTTGTTTGAGCATTCCAAATGGTTCAGCATCACTTTTGGAAAAACACATTTTTCACCCATTTTCGACCCATTTTTGGTCTTGAAACGGCCCATTTTCAAGGCATTTTGGGATTTTCCATGGCCCAAAACGCGCCACCACGGGCCCAAAACGGCCTGCAAACACTTGTTTGAGCAGCCCAAGGGGTCTAGGAACAACTTTGAAAAAAATCTTTCCTTTTCACCCCGGGGACCCGGGTGGACCCACCGTTGGCCCCAACCGTGCGCGGGCCGGGCTGCCCTCTGGCTCCACCAAGTGATCATTGGTACGGGGGTCTAGGTGGGTCGTTGGGCGATTGTGAGGCTTGGAAACCACCAAAAGAGGGGGGTTTCGGGTGGACTAGGTGCCCTGGGAATTCGGGTTGGAGCCACGTAGCCCACGATACGGCCCGTGCTTGGTTGCGGGGTGTTGGTGCACGTGGTGCAGATTTTGGGGCTTTTTGGCACCTTTTTGGGCCGTTTCTCGGACATATCGTGGAGTTGAAGGGCACTAGAGGGCTCTTTGACACGGTGAAGTCAAGCCGCACGTGTAGTGTAGCCACCGTTTCACTTGTCTTGGGTGTTTCGCCCGGGTTTTGTGGGCTATTTTGGGCGAAAAATGGCTGTTTTTGGCCCAAAACCGCGCAGATTTGGGAGGGCACCTCCCGACTTTGCGCCCCCGCCCCGGGGCGCCATCGGTGAGTTCTTGGCTCAAAACTTGGATTTGGCAAGGGCACCACCTAGGCTCTAGGATGGCTAAAGTAGACTCAAGCCCGAGGCGATGGGAAGGGGCATTGGCCAAAACGGAATGGTGACGTGCTTGCTTGTTGTTGTTGTTGCTTGTTAGCTAGATTTCAGGGGAGAGGGGTGTAGTAATAAAATGTGTATATTTATATATCCTCCAATCTACACCCCTCTCCCCAACTCTAGGTGGCTTCACCATACGGCTCTAAGGTGCGCGCGTGCAAAGGGCACAAGGTGCTGCATACATCTGGTGGAAGGGGCTACACTCGGTCAAGACGGGCTCAAAATGGGCTAAAAACCCTTGTTTGAGCATCCCAAATGGTCCGGGGTCACTTTTGGAAAAACGCATTTTTGACCCATTTTGGACCCTTTATTGGACCCAAAACGACCCATTTTCAAGGCATTTTGGGCTTTTCCATGGGCCAAAACGCGCCCCTACGGGCTCAAAATGGGCTAAAAACACTTGTTTGAGCATTCCAAATGGTTCAGGATCACTTTTGGAAAAACACATTTTTCACCCATTTTCGACCCATTTTTGGTCTTGAAACGGCCCATTTTCAAGGCATTTTGGGATTTTCCATGGCCCAAAACGCGCCACCACGGGCCCAAAACGGCCTGCAAACACTTGTTTGAGCAGCCCAAGGGGTCTAGGAACAACTTTGAAAAAAATCTATTTTTTTCGCCTTGGGGACCCGGGTGGACCCACCGTTGGCCCCAACCGTGCGCGGGCCGGGCTGCCCTCTGGGTCCACCAAGTGATCATCGGTACGGGGGTCTAGGTGGGTCGTTGGGCGATTGTGAGGCTTGGAAACCACCAAAAGAGGGGGGTTTCAGGTGGACTAGGTGCCCTGGGAATTCGGGTTGGAGCCACGTAGCCCAAGATACGGCCCGTGCTTGGTTGCAGGGTGTTGGTGCACGTTGCGCAGATTTTGGGGCTTTTTGGCACCTTTTTGGGCCGTTTCTCGGACACATCGTGGAGTTGAAGGGCACTAGAGGGCTCTTTGACACGGTTAAGTCAAGCCGCACGTGTAGTGTAGCCACCGTTTCCCTTGTCTTGGGTGTTTCGCCCGGGTTTTGGGGGCTACTTTGGGCGAAAAATGGCTGTTTTTGGCCCAAAACCGCGCAGATTTGGGGGCACCTCCCGACTTTGCGCCCCCGCCCCGGGGCGCCACCAGTGAGTTCTTGGCTCAAAACTTGGATTTGGCAAGGGCACCACCTAGGCTCTAGGATGGCTAAAGTAGACTCAAGCCCGAGGCGATGGGAAGGGGCATTGGCCAACACGGAATGGTGACGTGCTTGCTTGTTGTTGTTGTTGCTTGTTAGCTAGATTTCAGGGGAGAGGGGTGTAGTAATAAAATGTGTATATTTATATATCCTCCAATCTACACCCCTCTCCCCAACTTTAGGTGGCTTCACCATACGGCTCTAAGGTGCGCGCGTGCAAAGGGCACAAGGTGCTGCATACATCCGGTGGAAGGGGCTACACTCGGTCAAAACGGGCTCAAAATGGGCTAAAAACCCTTGTTTGAGCATCCCAAATGGTCCGGGGTCACTTTTGGAAAAACGCATTTTTGACCCATTTTGGACCCTTTATTGGTCCCAAAACGACCCATTTTCAAGGCATTTTGGGCTTTTCCATGGGCCAAAACGCGCCCCTACGGGCTCAAAATGGGCTAAAAACACTTGTTTGAGCATTCCAAATGGTTCAGGATCACTTTTGGAAAAACACATTTTTCACCCATTTTCGACCCATTTTTGGTCTTGAAACGGCCCATTTTCAAGGCATTTTGGGATTTTCCATGGCCCAAAACGCGCCACCACGGGCCCAAAACGGCCTGCAAACACTTGTTTGAGCAACCCAAGGGGTCTAGGAACAACTTTGAAAAAAATCTATTTTTTTCGCCTTGGGGACCCGGTTGGAGCCACCGTTGGCCCCAACCGTGCGCGGGCCGGGCTGCCCTCTGGCTCCACCAAGTGATCATTGGTACGGGGGTCTAGGTGGGTCGTTGGGCGATTGTGAGGCTTGGAAACCACCAAAAGAGGGGGGTTTCGGGTGGACTAGGTGCCCTGGGAATTCGGTTTGGAGCCACGTAGCCCACGATACGGCCCGTGCTTGGTTGCGGGGTGTTGGTGCACGTTGCGCAGATTTTGGGGCTTTTTGGCACCTTTTTGGGCCGTTTCTCGGACATATCGTGGAGTTGAAGGGCACTAGAGGGCTCTTTGACACGGTTAAGTCAAGCCGCACGTGTAGTGTAGCCACCGTTTCCCTTGTCTTGGGTGTTTCGCCCGGGTTTTGGGGGCTATTTTGGGCGAAAAATGGCTGTTTTTGGCCCAAAACCGCGCAAATTTGGGAGGGCACCTCCCGACTTTGCGCCCCCGCCCCGGGGCGCCATCGGTGAGTTCTTGGCTCAAAACTTGGATTTGGCAAGGGCACCACCTAGGCTCTAGGATGGCTAAAGTAGGCTCAAGCCCGAGGCGATGGGAAGGGGCATTGGCCAAAACGGAATGGTGACGTGCTTGCTTGTTGTTGTTGTTTGTTGTTAGCTAGATTTCAGGGGAGAGGGGTGTAGTAATAGAATGTGTATATTTATATATCCTCCAATCTACACCCCTCTCCCCAACTCTAGGTGGCTTCACCATACGGCTCTAAGGTGCGCGCGTGCAAAGGGCACAAGGTGCTGCATACATCTGGTGGAAGGGGCTACACTCGGTCAAAACGGGCTCAAAATGGGCCAAAATCCCTTGTTTGAGCATCCCAAATGTTCCGGGGTCACTTTTGGAAAAATGCATTTTTGACCCATTTTGGACCCTTTATGGGTCCCAAAACGACCCATTTTCAAGGCATTTTGGGCTTTTCCATGGGCCAAAACGCGCCCCTACGGGCTCAAAATGGGCTAAAAACACTTGTTTGAGCATTCCAAATGGTTCAGGATCACTTTTGGAAAAACACGTTTTTGACCCATTTTCGACCCATTTTTGGTCTTGAAACGCCCCATTTTCAAGGCATTTTGGGATTTTCCATGGCCCAAAACGCGCCACCACGGGCCCAAAACGGCCTGCAAACACTTGTTTGAGCAGCCCAAGGGGTCTAGGAACAACTTTGAAAAAAATCTTTCTTTTTCACCCCGGGGACCCGGGTGGACCCACCGTTGGCCCCAACCGTGCGCGGGCCGGGCTGCCCTCTGGCTCCGCCAAGTGACCATTGGTACGGGGGTCTAGGTTGGTCGTTGGGCGATTGTGAGGCTTGGAAACCACCAAAAGAGGGGGGTTTCGGGTGGACTAGGTGCCCTGGGAATTCGGGTTGGAGCCACGTAGCCCACGATACAGCCCGTGCTTGGTTGCAGGGTGTTGGTGCACGTTGCGCAGATTTTGGGGCTTTTTGGCACCCTTTTGGGCCGTTTCTCGGACATATCGTGGAGTTGAAGGGCACTAGAGGGCTCTTTGCTACAGTGAAGTCAAGCCGCACGTGTAGTGTAGCCACCGTTCCCTTGTCTTGGGTGTTTCGCCCGGGTTTTGGGGGCTACTTTGGGCGAAAAATGGCTGTTTTTGGCCCAAAACCGCGTAGATTTGGGAGGGCACCTCCCGACTTTGCGCCCCCGCCCCGGGGCGCCACCGGTGAGTTCTTGGCTCAAAAATTGGATTTGGCACGGGCACCACCTAGGCTCTAGGATGGCTAAAGTAGACTCAAGCCCGAGGCGATGGGAAGGGGCATTGGCCAAAACGGAATGGTGACGTGCTTGCTTGTTGTTGTTGTTGGTTGTTAGCTAGGTTTCAGGGGAGAGGGGTGTAGTAATAAAATGTGTATATTTATATATCCTCCAATCTACACCCCTCTCCCCAACTTTAGGTGGCTTCACCATACGGCTCTAAGGTGCGCGCGTGCAAAGGGCACAAGGTGCTGCATACATCTGGTGGAAGGGGCTACACTCGGTCAAAACGGGCTCAAAATGGGCTAAAAACCCTTGTTTGAGCATCCCAAATGGTCCGGGGTCACTTTTGGAAAAACGCATTTTTGACCCATTTTGGACCCTTTATTGGTCCCAAAACGACCCATTTTCAAGGCATTTTGCGCTTTTCCATGGGCCAAAACGCGCCCCTACGGGCTCAAAATGGGCTAAAAACACTTGCTTGAGCATTCCAAATGGTTCAGTATCACTTTTGGAAAAACACGTTTTTGACCCATTTTCGACCCATTTTTGGTCTTGAAACGCCCCATTTTCAAGGCATTTTGGGATTTTCCATGGCCCAAAACGCGCCACCACGGGCCCAAAACGGCCTGCAAACACTTGTTTGAGCAGCCCAAGGGGTCTGGGAACAACTTTGAAAAAAATCTTTCCTTTTCACCCCGGGGACCCGGGTGGACCCACCGTTGGCCCCAACCGTGCGCGGGCCGGGCTGCCCTCCGGCTCCACCAAGTGACCATTGGTACGGGGGTCTAGGTTGGTCGTTGGGCGATTGTGAGGCTTGGAAACCACCAAAAGAGGGGGGTTTCGGGTGGACTAGGTGCCCTGGGAATTCGGGTTGGAGCCACGTAGCCCACGATACAGCCCTTGCTTGGTTGCAGGGTGTTGGTGCACGTTGCGCAGATTTTGGGGCTTTTTGGCACCTTTTTGGGCCGTTTCTCGGACATATCGTGGAGTTGAAGGGCACTAGAGGGCTCTTTGCCACAGTGAAGTCAAGCCGCACGTGTGGTGTAGCCACCGTTTCCCTTGTCTTGGGCGTTTCGCCCGGGTTTTGGGGGCTACTTTGGGCTAAAAATGGCTGCTTTTGCCTCAAAACCGCGCAGATTTGGGAGGGCACCTCCCGACTTTGCTCCACCGCCCCGGGGCGCCACTGGTTAGTTCTTGGCTCAAAACTTGGATTTGGCAAGGGCATCACCTAGGCTCTAGGATGGCTAAAGTAGACTCAAGCCCGAGGCGATGGGAAGGGGCATTGGCCAAAACGGAATGGTGACGTGCTTGCTTGTTGTTGTTGTGGTTGTTAGCTAGGTTTCAGGGGAGAGGGGTGTAGTAATATATATGTATATATATATCCTCCAATCTACACGTTCTCCCCAACTCTAGGTGGCTCCACCATACGGGTCTAAGGTACGTGCGTGCAAAGGGCACAAGGTGGTGCATACATCTGGTAGAAGGGGCTACACTTGGTCAAAAGGGGCTCAAAATGGGCTGAAAACCCTTGTTTGAGCATCCCAAATGGTCCGGGGTCACTTTTGGAAAAACACGTTTTTGACCCATTTTGGACCCTTTATTGGTCCCAAAACGACCCATTTTCAAGGCATTTTGGGATTTTCCATGGGCCAAAACGCGCCCCTACGGGCTCAAAATGGGCTAAAAACACTTGTTTGAGCATTCCAAATGGTCCAGGATCACTTTTGGAAAAACACGTTTTTGACCCATTTTCGACCCATGTTTGGTCTTGAAACGCCCCATTTTCAAGGCATTGTGGGATTTTCCATGGCCCAAAACGCGCCACCACGGGCCCAAAACGGCCCGCAAACACTTGTTTGAGCAGCCCAAGGGGTCTAGGAACAACTTTGAAAAAAATCTTTCTTTTTCATCCCGGGGACCCGGGTCGACCCACCGTTGGCCCCAACCGTGCGCGGGCCGGGCTGCCCTCCGGCTCCACCAAGTGACCATTGGTACGGGGGTCTAGGTTGGTCGTTGGGCGATTGTGAGGCTTGGAAACCACCAAAAGAGGGGGGTTTCGGGTGGACTAGGTGCCCTGGGAATTCGGGTTGGAGCCACGTAGCCCACGATACAGCCCGTGCTTGGTTGCAGGGTGTTGGTGCACGTTGCGCAGATTTTGGGGCTTTTTGGCACCTTTTTGGGCCGTTTCTCGGACATATCGTGGAGTTGAAGGGCACTAGAGGGCTCTTTGCCACAGTGAAGTCAAGCCGCACGTGTAGTGTAGCCACCGTTTCCCTTGTCTTGGGCGTTTCGCCCGGTTTTGGGGGGCTACTTTGGGCGAAAAATGGCTGTTTTTGGCCCAAAACCGCGCAAATTTGGGAGGGCACCTCCCGACTTTGCGCCCCCGCCCCGGGGCGCCACCGGTGAGTTCTTGGCTCAAAACTTGGATTTGGCACGGGCACCACCTAGGCTCTAGGATGGCTAAAGTAGACTCAAGCCCGAGGCGATGGGAAGGGGCATTGGCCAAAACGGAATGGTGGCGTGCTTGCTTGTTGTTGTTGTTGCTTGTTAGCTAGATTTCAGGGGAGAGGGGTGTAGTAATAAAATGTGTATATTTATATATCCTCCAATCTACACCCCTCTCCCCAACTCTAGGTGGCTTCACCATACGGCTCTAAGGTGCGCGCGTGCAAAGGGCACAAGGTGCTGCATACATCTGGTGGAAGGGGCTACACTCGGTCAAAACGGGCTCAAAATGGGCTAAAAACCCTTGTTTGAGCATCCCAAATGGTCCGGGGTCACTTTTGGAAAAACGCATTTTTGACCCATTTTGGACCCTTTATTGGTCCCAAAACGACCCATTTTCAAGGCATTTTGGGCTTTTCCATGGGCCAAAACGCGCCCCTACGGGCTCAAAATGGGCTAAAAACACTTGTTTGAGCATTCCAAATGGTTCAGGATCACTTTTGGAAAAACACGTTTTTGACCCATTTTCGACCCATGTTTGGTCTTGAAACGGCCCATTTTCAAAGCATTTTGGGATTTTCCATAGCCCAAAACGCGCCCCCACGGGCCCAAAACGGCCTGCAAACACTTGTTTGAGCATCCCAAGGGGTCTAGGAACAACTTTGAAAAAAATCTTTCTTTTTCACCCCGGGGACCCGGGTGGACCCACCGTTGGCCCCAACCGTGCGCGGGCCGGGCTGCCCTCCGGCTCCACCAAGTGACCATTGGTACGGGGGTCTAGGTTGGTCGTTGGGCGATTGTGAGGCTTGGAAACCACCAAAAGAGGGGGGTTTCGGGTGGACTAGGTGCCCTGGGAATTCGGGTTGGAGCCACGTAGCCCACGATACAGCCCTTGCTTGGTTGCAGGGTGTTGGTGCACGTTGCGCAGATTTTGGGGCTTTTTGGCACCTTTTTGGGCCGTTTCTCGGACATATCGTGGAGCTGAAGGGCACTAGAGGGCTCTTTGCCATAGTGAAGTCAAGCCGCACGTGTGGTGTAGCCACCGTTCCCTTGTCTTGGGTGTTTCGCCCGGGTTTTGGGGGCTACTTTGGGCGAAAAATGGCTGTTTTTGGCCCAAAACCGCGCGGATTTGGGAGGGCACCTCCCGACTTTGCGCCACCGCCCCGGGGCGCCACTGGTTAGTTCTTGGCTCAAAACTTGGATTTGGCAAGGGCATCACCTAGGCTCTAGGATGGCTAAAGTAGTCTCAAGCCCGAGGCGATGGGAAGGGGCATTGGCCAAAACGGAATGGTGACGTGCTTGCTTGTTGTTGTTGTGGCTTGTTAGCTAGGTTTCAGGGGAGAGGGGTGTAGTAATATACATCTATATATATATCCTCCAATCTACACGTTCTCCCCAACTCTAGGTGGCTCCACCATACGGCTCTAAGGTACGTGCGTGCAAAGGCCACAAGGTGGTGCATACATCTGGTAGAAGGGGCTACACTTGGTCAAAACGGGCTCAAAATGGGCTGAAAACCCTTGTTTGAGCATCCCAAATGGTCCGGGGTCACTTTTGGAAAAACACGTTTTTGACCCATTTTGGACCCTTTATTGGTCCCAAAATGACCCATTTTCAAGGCATTTTGGGATTTTCCATGGGCCAAAACGCGCCCCTACGGGCTCAAAATGGGCTAAAAACACTTGTTTGAGCATTCCAAATGGTCCAGGATCACTTTTGGAAAAACACGTTTTTGACCCATTTTCGACCCATGTTTGGTCTTGAAACGGCCCATTTTCAAGGCATTGTGGGATTTTCCATGGCCCAAAACGCGCCACCAGGGGCCCAAAACGGCCTGCAAACACTTGTTTGAGCAGCCCAAGGGGTCTAGGAACAACTTTGAAAAAAATCTTTCTTTTTCACCCCGGGGACCCGGGTGGACCCACCGTTGGCCCCAACCGTGCGCGGGCCGGGCTGCCCTCCGGCTCCACCAAGTGACCATTGGTACGGGGGTCTAGGTTGGTCGTTGGGCGATTGTGAGGCTTGGAAACCACCAAAAGAGGGGGGTTTCGGGTGGACTAGGTGCCCTGGGAATTCGGGTTGGAGCCACGTAGCCCACGATACAGCCCGTGCTTGGTTGCAGGGTGTTGGTGCACGTTGCGCAGATTTTGGGGCTTTTTGGCACCTTTTTGGGCCGTTTCTCGGACATATCGTGGAGTTGAAGGGCACTAGAGGGCTCTTTGCCACAGTGAAGTCAAGCCGCACGTGTAGTGTAGCCACCGTTTCCCTTGTCTTGGGCGTTTCGCCCGGTTTTTGGGGGCTACTTTGGGCGAAAAATGGCTGTTTTTGGCCCAAAACCGCGCAAATTTGGGAGGGCACCTCCCGACTTTGCGTTCCCGCCCCGGGGCGCCACCGGTGAGTTCTTGGCTCAAAACTTGGATTTGGCACGGGCACCACCTAGGCTCTAGGATGGCTAAAGTAGACTCAAGCCCGAGGCGATGGGAAGGGGCATTGGCCAAAACGGAATGGTGACGTGCTTGCTTGTTGTTGTTGTTGCTTGTTAGCTAGATTTCAGGGGAGAGGGGTGTAGTAATAAAATGTGTATATTTATATATCCTCCAATCTACACCCCTCTCCCCAACTCTAGGTGGCTTCACCATACGGCTCTAAGGTGCGCGCGTGCAAAGGGCACAAGGTGCTGCATACATCTGGTGGAAGGGGCTACACTCGGTCAAAACGGGCTCAAAATGGGCTAAAAACCCTTGTTTGAGCATCCCAAATGGTCCGGGGTCACTTTTGGAAAAACGCATTTTTGACCCATTTTGGACCCTTTATTGGTCCCAAAACGACCCATTTTCAAGGCATTTTGGGCTTTTCCATGGGCCAAAACGCGCCCCTACGGGCTCAAAATGGGCTAAAAACACTTGTTTGAGCATTCCAAATGGTTCAGGATCACTTTTGGAAAAACACGTTTTTGACCCATTTTCGACCCATTTTTGGTCTTGAAACGCCCCATTTTCAAGGCATTTTGGGATTTTCCATGGCCCAAAACGCGCCCCCATGGGCCCAAAACGGCCTGCAAACACTTGTTTGAGCAGCCCAAGGGGTCTAGGAACAACTTTGAAAAAAATCTTTCTTTTTCACCCCGGGGACCCGGGTGGACCCACCGTTGGCCCCAACCGTGCGCGGGCCGGGCTGCCCTCCGGCTCCACCAAGTGACCATTGGTACGGGGGTCTAGGTTGGTCGTTGGGCGATTGTGAGGCTTGGAAACCACCAAAAGAGGGGGGTTTCGGGTGGACTAGGTGCCCTGGGAATTCGGGTTGGAGCCACGTAGCCCACGATACAGCCCTTGCTTGGTTGCAGGGTGTTGGTGCACGTTGCGCAGATTTTGGGGCTTTTTGGCACCTTTTTGGGCCGTTTCTCGGACATATCGTGGAGTTGAAGGGCACTAGAGGGCTCTTTGCCATAGTGAAGTCAAGCCGCACGTGTGGTGTAGCCACCGTTCCCTTGTCTTGGGTGTTTCGCCCGGGTTTTGGGGGCTATTTTGGGCTAAAAATGGCTGCTTTTGGCCCAAAACCGCGCAGATTTGGGAGGGCACCTCCCGACTTTGCGCCACCGCCCCGGGGCGCCACTGGTTAGTTCTTGGCTCAAAACTTGGATTTGGCAAGGGCATCACCTAGGCTCTAGGATGGCTAAAGTAGTCTCAAGCCCGAGGCGATGGGAAGGGGCATTGGCCAAAACGGAATGGTGACGTGCTTGCTTGTTGTTGTTGTGGCTTGTTAGCTAGGTTTCAGGGGAGAGGGGTGTAGTAATATACATCTATATATATATCCTCCAATCTACACGTTCTCCCCAACTCTAGGTGGCTCCACCATACGGCTCTAAGGTACGTGCGTGCAAAGGCCACAAGGTGGTGCATACATCTGGTAGAAGGGGCTACCCTTGGTCAAAACGGGCTCAAAATGGGCTGAAAACCCTTGTTTGAGCATCCCAAATGGTCCGGGGTCACTTTTGGAAAAACACGTTTTTGACCCATTTTGGACCCTTTATTGGTCCCAAAACGACCCATTTTCAAGGCATTTTGGGATTTTCCATGGGCCAAAACGCGCCCCTACGGGCTCAAAATGGGCTAAAAACACTTGTTTGAGCATTCCAAATGGTCCAGGATCACTTTTGGAAAAACACGTTTTTGACCCATTTTCAACCCATGTTTGGTCTTGAAACGCCCCATTTTCAAGGCATTGTGGGATTTTCCATGGCCCAAAACGTGCCACCACGGGCCCAAAACGGCCTGCAAACACTTGTCTGGGCAGCCCAAGGGGTCTAGGAACAACTTTGAAAAAAATCTTTCTTTTTCACCCCGGGGACCCGGGTGGACCCACCGTTGGCCCCAACCGTGCGCGGGCCGGGCTGCCCTCCGGCTCCACCAAGTGACCATTGGTACGGGGGTCTAGGTTGGTCGTTGGGCGATTGTGAGGCTTGGAAACCACCAAAAGAGGGGGGTTTCGGGTGGACTAGGTGCCCTGGGAATTCGGGTTGGAGCCACGTAGCCCACGATACAGCCCGTGCTTGGCTGCAGGGTGTTGGTGCACGTTGCGCAGATTTTGGGGCTTTTTGGCACCTTTTTGGGCCGTTTCTCGGACATATCGTGGAGTTGAAGGGCACTAGAGGGCTCTTTGCCACAGTGAAGTCAAGCCGCACGTGTAGTGTAGCCACCGTTTCCCTTGTCTTGGGCGTTTCGCCCGGGTTTTGGGGGCTACTTTGGGCGAAAAATGGCTGTTTTTGGCCCAAAACCGCGCAAATTTGGGAGGGCACCTCCCGACTTTGCGCCCCCGCCCCGGGGCGCCACCGGTGAGTTCTTGGCTCAAAACTTGGATTTGGCACGGGCACCACCTAGGCTCTAGGATGGCTAAAGTAGACTCAAGCCCGAGGCGATGGGAAGGGGCATTGGCCAAAACGGAATGGTGACGTGCTTGCTTGTTGTTGTTGTTGCTTGTTAGCTAGATTTCAGGGGAGAGGGGTGTAGTAATAAAATGTGTATATTTATATATCCTCCAATCTACACCCCTCTCCCCAACTCTAGGTGGCTTCACCATACGGCTCTAAGGTGCGCGCGTGCAAAGGGCACAAGGTGCTGCATACATCTGGTGGAAGGGGCTACACTCGGTCAAAACGGGCTCAAAATGGGCTAAAAACCCTTGATTGAGCATCCCAAATGGTCCGGGGTCACTTTTGGAAAAACGCATTTTTGACCCATTTTGGACCCTTTATTGGTCCCAAAACGACCCATTTTCAAGGCATTTTGGGCTTTTCCATGGGCCAAAACGCGCCCCTACGGGCTCAAAATGGGCTAAAAACACTTGTTTGAGCATTCCAAATGGTTCAGGATCACTTTTGGAAAAACACGTTTTTGACCCATTTTCGACCCATTTTTGGTCTTGAAACGCCCCATTTTCAAGGCATTTTGGGATTTTCCATGGCCCAAAACGCGCCCCCAGGGGCCCAAAACGGCCTGCAAACACTTGTTTGAGCAGCCCAAGGGGTCTAGGAACAACTTTGAAAAAAATCTTTCTTTTTCACCCCGGGGACCCGGGTGGACCCACCGTTGGCCCCAACCGTGCGCGGGCCGGGCTGCCCTCCGGCTCCACCAAGTGACCATTGGTACGGGGGTCTAGGTTGGTCGTTGGGCGATTGTGAGGCTTGGAAACCACCAAAAGAGGGGGGTTTCGGGTGGACTAGGTGCCCTGGGAATTCGGGTTGGAGCCACGTAGCCCACGATACAGCCCTTGCTTGGTTGCAGGGTGTTGGTGCACGTTGCGCAGATTTTGGGGCTTTTTGGCACCTTTTTGGGCCGTTTCTCGGACATATCGTGGAGTTGAAGGGCACTAGAGGGCTCTTTGCCATAGTGAAGTCAAGCCGCACGTGTGGTGTAGCCACCGTTCCCTTGTCTTGGGTGTTTCGCCCGGGTTTTGGGGGCTACTTTGGGCGAAAAATGGCTGTTTTTGGCCCCAAACCGCGCAGATTTGGGAGGGCACCTCCCGACTTTGCGCCACCGCCCCGGGGCGCCACTGGTTAGTTCTTGGCTTAAAACTTGGATTTGGCAAGGGCATCACCTAGGCTCTAGGATGGCTAAAGTAGTCTCAAGCCCGAGGCGATGGGAAGGGGCATTGGCCAAAACGGAATGGTGACGTGCTTGCTTGTTGTTGTTGTGGCTTGTTAGCTAGGTTTCAGGGGAGAGGGGTGTAGTAATATACATCTATATATATATATCCTCCAATCTACACGTTCTCCCCAACTCTAGGTGGCTCCACCATACGGCTCTAAGGTACGTGCGTGCAAAGGCCACAAGGTGGTGCATACATCTGGTAGAAGGGGCTACACTTGGTCAAAACGGGCTCAAAATGGGCTGAAAGCCCTTGTTTGAGCATCCCAAATGGTCCGGGGTCACTTTTGGAAAAACACGTTTTTGACCCATTTTGGACCCTTTATTGATCCCAAAACGACCCATCTTCAAGGCATTTTGGGATTTTCCATGGGCCAAAACGCGCCCCTACGGGCTCAAAAAGGGCTAAAAACACTTGTTTGAGCATTCCAAATGGTCCAGGATCACTTTTGGAAAAACACGTTTTTGACCCATTTTCGACCCATGTTTGGTCTTGAAACGCCCCATTTTCAAGGCATTGTGGGATTTTCCATGGCCCAAAACGCGCCACCACGGGCCCAAAACGGCCTGCAAACACTTGTTTGAGCAGCCCAAGGGGTCTAGGAACAACTTTGAAAAAAATCTTTCTTTTTCACCCCGGGGACCCGGGTGGACCCACCGTTGGCCCCAACCGTGCGCGGGCCGGGCTGCCCTCCGGCTCCACCAAGTGACCATTGGTACGGGGGTCTAGGTTGGTCGTTGGGCGATTGTGAGGCTTGGAAACCACCAAAAGAGGGGGGTTTCGGGTGGACTAGGTGCCCTGGGAATTCGGGTTGGAGCCACGTAGCCCACGATACAGCCCGTGCTTGGTTGCAGGGTGTTGGTGCACGTTGCGCAGATTTTGGGGCTTTTTGGCACCTTTTTGGGCCGTTTCTCGGACATATCGTGGAGTTGAAGGGCACTAGAGGGCTCTTTGCCACAGTGAAGTCAAGCCGCACGTGTAGTGTAGCCACCGTTTCCCTTGTCTTGGGCGTTTCGCCCGGTTTTTGGGGGCTACTTTGGGCGAAAAATGGCTGTTTTTGGCCCAAAACCGCGCAAATTTGGGAGGGCACCTCCCGACTTTGCGCCCCCGCCCCGGGGCGCCACCGGTGAGTTCTTGGCTCAAAACTTGGATTTGGCACGGGCACCACCTAGGCTCTAGGATGGCTAAGGTAGACTCAAGCCCGAGGCGATGGGAAGGGGCATTGGCCAAAACGGAATGGTGACGTGCTTGCTTGTTGTTGTTGTTGCTTGTTAGCTAGATTTCAGGGGAGTAATAAAATGTGTATATTTATATATCCTCCAATCTACACCCCTCTCCCCAACTCTAGGTGGCTTCACCATACGGCTCTAAGGTGCGCGCGTGCAAAGGGCACAAGGTGCTGCATACATCTGGTGGAAGGGGCTACACTCGGTCAAAACGGGCTCAAAATGGGCTAAAAACCCTTGTTTGAGCATCCCAAATGGTCCGGGGTCACTTTTGGAAAAACGCATTTTTGACCCATTTTGGACCCTTTATTGGTCCCAAAACGACCCATTTTCAAGGCATTTTGGGCTTTTCCATGGGCCAAAACGCGCCCCTACGGGCTCAAAATGGGCTAAAAACACTTGTTTGAGCATTCCAAATGGTTCAGGATCACTTTTGGGAAAACACGTTTTTGACCCATTTTCGACCCATTTTTGGTCTTGAAACGCCCCATTTTCAAGGCATTTTGGGATTTTCCATGGCCCAAAACGCGCCCCCAGGGGCCCAAAACGGCCTGCAAACACTTGTTTGAGCAGCCCAAGGGGTCTAGGAACAACTTTGAAAAAAATCTTTCTTTTTCACCCCGGGGACCCGGGTGGACCCACCGTTGGCCCCAACCGTGCGCGGGCCGGGCTGCCCTCCGGCTCCACCAAGTGACCATTGGTACGGGGGTCTAGGTTGGTCGTTGGGCGATTGTGAGGCTTGGAAACCACCAAAAGAGGGGGGTTTCGGGTGGACTAGGTGCCCTGGGAATTCGGGTTGGAGCCACGTAGCCCACGATACAGCCCGTGCTTGGTTGCAGGGTGTTGGTGCACGTTGCGCAGATTTTGGGGCTTTTTGGCACCTTTTTGGGCCGTTTCTCGGACATATCGTGGAGCTGAAGGGCACTAGAGGGCTCTTTGCCATAGTGAAGTCAAGCCGCACGTGTGGTGTAGCCACCGTTCCCTTGTCTTGGGTGTTTCGCCCGGGTTTTGGGGGCTACTTTGGGCGAAAAATGGCTGTTTTTGGCCCAAAACCGCGCAGATTTGGGAGGGCACCTCCCGACTTTGCGCCACCGCCCCGGGGCGCCACTGGTTAGTTCTTGGCTCAAAACTTGGATTTGGCAAGGGCATCACCTAGGCTCTAGGATGGCTAAAGTAGTCTCAAGCCCGAGGCGATGGGAAGGGGCATTGGCCAATACGGAATGGTGACGTGCTTGCTTGTTGTTGTTGTGGCTTGTTAGCTAGATTTCAGGGGAGAGGGGTGTAGTAATATACATCTATATATATATCCTCCAATCTACACGTTCTCCCCAACTCTAGGTGGCTCCACCATACGGCTCTAAGGTACGTGCGTGCAAAGGCCACAAGGTGGTGCATACATCTGGTAGAAGGGGCTACACTTGGTCAAAAGGGGCTCAAAATGGGCTGAAAACCCTTGTTTGAGCATCCCAAATGGTCCGGGGTCACTTTTGGAAAAACACGTTTTTGACCCATTTTCGACCCATTTTTGGTCTTGCAACGGCCCATTTTCAAGGCATTTTGGGATTTTCCATGGCCTTAAATCCGCCACCACGGGCCCAAAAAGGCCCGCAAACACTTGTTTGAGCAGCCCAAGGGGTCTAGGAACAACTTTGAAAAAAATCTTTCTTTTTCACCCCGGGGACCCGGGTGGACCCACCGTTGGCCCCAACCGTGCGCGGGCCGGGCTGCCCTCCGGCTCCACCAAGTGACCATTGGTACGGGGGTCTAGGTGGGTCGTTGGGCGATTGTGAGGCTTGGAAACCACCAAAAGAGGGGGGTTTCGGGTGGACTAGGTGCCCTGGGAATTCGGGTTGGAGCCACGTAGCCCACGATACGGCCCGTGCTTGGTTGCGGGGTGTTGGTGCACGTTGCGCAGATTTTGGGGCTTTTTGGCACCTTTTTGGGCCGTTTCTCGGACATATCGTGGAGTTGAAGGGCACTAGAGGGCTCTTTGCCACAGTGAAGTCAAGCCGCACGTGTAGTGTAGCCACCGTTCCCTTGTCTTGGGTGTTTCGCCCGGGTTTTGGGGGCTATTTTGGGCGAAAAATGGCTGTTTTTGGCCCAAAACCGCGCAAATTTGGGAGGGCACCTCCCGACTTTGCGCCCCCGCTCCGGGGCGCCACCGGTGAGTTCTTGGCTCAAAACTTGGATTTGGCAAGGGCATCACCTAGGCTCTAGGATGGCTAAAGTAGACTCAAGCCCGAGGCGATGGGAAGGGGCATTGGCCAAAACGGAATGGTGACGTGCTTGCTTGTTGTTGTTGTGGCTTGTTAGCTAGATTTCAGGGGAGAGGGGTGTAGTAATATATATGTATATATATATATATCCTCCAATCTACACGCTCTCCCCAACTCTAGTTGGCTCCACCATACGGCTCTAAGGTATGTGCGTGCAAAGGGCACAAGGTGCTGCATACATCTGGTGGAAGGGGCTACACTTGGTCAAAACGGGCTCAAAATGGGCTAAAAACCCTTGTTTGAGCATCCCAAATGGTCCGGGGTCACTTTTGGAAAAACACGTCTTTGACCCATTTTCGACCCATTTTTGGTCTTGCAACGGCCCATTTTCAAGGCATTTTGGGATTTTCCATGGCCCGAAATGCGCCACCACGGGCCCAAAAAGGCCCGCAAACACTTGTTTGAGCAGCCCAAGGGGTCTAGGAACAACTTTGAAAAAAATACTTTTCTTTCGCCTTGGAGACCCGGGTGGACCCACTGTTGGCCCCAACCGTGCGCGGGCCGGGCTGCCCTCCGGCTCCACCAAGTGATCATTGGTACGGGGGTCTAGGTGGGTCGTTGGGCGATTCTGAGGCTTGGAAACCACCAAAAGAGGGGGTTTCGGTTGGACTAGGTGCCCTGGGAATTCGGGTTGGAGCCACGTAGCCCACGATACGGCCCGTGCTTGGTTGCGGGGTGTTGGTGCACGTTGCGCAGATTTTGGGGCTTTTTGGCACCCTTTTGGGCCGTTTCTCGGACATATCGTGCAGTTGAAGGGCACTAGAGGGCTCTTTGACACGGCGAAGTCACGCCGCACGTGTGGTGTAGCCACCGTTTTCCTTGTCTTGAGTGTTTCGCCCGGGTTTGGGGGCTATTGTGGGCGAAAAATGGCTGTTTTTGGCCCAAAACCGCGTAGACTTGGGAGGGCACCTCCCCACTTTGCGCCACCGCCCCGGGGCGCCACCGGTGAGTTTTTGGCTCAAAACTTGGATTTGGCAAGGGCACCACCTAGGCTCTAGGATGGCTAAAGTAGAGTCAAGCCCGAGGCGATGGGAAGGGGCATTGGCCAAAACGGAATGGTGACGTGCTTGCTTGTTGTTGTTGTTGCTTGTTAGCTAGATTTCAGGGGAGAGGGGTGTAGTAATATATATGTATATATATATATATATATATATATATATATATATATATATATATATATATATATATATATATATATATATATATATATATATATATATATATATATATATATATATATATATATATATATATATATATATATATATATATATATATATATATATATATATATATATATATATCCTCCGATCTACACCCCTCTCCCCAACTCTAGGTGGCTCCACCATACGGCTCTGAGGTACGTGCGTGCAAAGGGCACAAGGTGGTGCATACATCTGGTGGAAGGGGCTACACTCGGTCAAAAGGGGCTCAAAATGGGCTAAAAACCCTTGTTTGAGCATCCCAAATGGTCCGGGGTCACTTTTGGAAAAACACGTTTTTGACCCATTTTGGACCCTTTATTGGTCCCAAAACGACCCATTTTCAAGGCATTTTGGGATTTTCCATGGGCCAAAACGCGCCCCTACGGGCTCAAAATGGGCTAAAAACACTTGTTTGAGTATCCCAAATGGTCCACAATCACTTTTGGAAAAACACGTCTTTGACCCATTTTCGACCCATGTTTGGTCTTGAAACGGCCCATTTTCAAGGCATTGTGGGATTTTCCATGGCCCGAAACGCGCCCCCAGGGGCCCAAAACGGCCTGCAAACACTTATTTGAGCAGCCCAAGGGGTCTAGGAACAATTTTGAAAAAAATATTTTTCTTTCGCCTTGGGGACCCGGGTGGACCCACCGTTGGCCCCAACCGTGCGCGGGCCGGGCTGCCCTCCGGCTCCACCAAGTGATCATTGGTACGGGGGTCTAGGTGGGTCGTTGGGTGATTCTGAGGCTTGGAAACCACCAAAAGAGGGGGTTTCGGTTGGACTAGGTGCCCTGGGAATTCGGGTTGGAGCCACGTAGCCCACGATACGGCCCGTGCTTGGTTGCGGGGTGTTGGTGCACGTTGCGCAGATTTTGGGGCTTTTTGGCACC
Source organism: Eutreptiella sp. 'Long Island Sound 2002' (assembly GCA_964036045.1). NCBI lineage: Eukaryota > Euglenozoa > Euglenophyceae > Eutreptiales > Eutreptiaceae > Eutreptiella > Eutreptiella sp. 'Long Island Sound 2002'. The sequence goes on along the minus strand of OZ038378.1, from coordinate 134,919,133 downwards.
CTTTTGGGCCGTTTCTCGGACATATCGTGCAGTTGAAGGGCACTAGAGGGCTCTTTGACACGGCGAAGTCACGCCGCACGTGTGGTGTAGCCACCGTTTCCCTTGTCTTGAGTGTTTCGCCCGGGTTTGGGGGCTATTGTGGGCGAAAAATGGCTGTTTTTGGCCCAAAACCGCGTAGATTTGGGAGGGCACCTCCCCACTTTGCGCCACCGCCCCGGGGCGCCACCGGTGAGTTTTTGGCTCAAAACTTGGATTTGGCAAGGGCACCACCTAGGCTCTAGGATGGCTAAAGTAGAGTCAAGCCCGAGGCGATGGGAAGGGGCATTGGCCAAAACGGAATGGTGACGTGCTTGCTTGTTGTTGTTGTTGCTTGTTAGCTAGATTTCAGGGGAGAGGGGTGTAGTAATATATATGTATATATATATATATATATATATATATATATATATATATATATATATATATATATATATATATATATATATATATATATATATATATATATATATATATATATATATATATATATATATATCCTCCGATCTACACCCCTCTCCCCAACTCTAGGTGGCTCCACCATACGGCTCTGAGGTACGTGCGTGCAAAGGGCACAAGGTGGTGCATACATCTGGTGGAAGGGGCTACACTCGGTCAAAAGGGGCTCAAAATGGGCTAAAAACCCTTGTTTGAGCATCCCAAATGGTCCGGGGTCACTTTTGGAAAAACACGTTTTTGACCCATTTTGGACCCTTTATTGGTCCCAAAACGACCCATTTTCAAGGCATTTTGGGATTTTCCATGGGCCAAAGTGCGCCCCCACGTGCTCAAAATGGGCTAAAAACACTTGTTTGAGTATCCCAAATGGTCCAGGATCACTTTTGGAAAAACACGTCTTTGACCCATTTTCGACCCATTTTTGGTCTTGAAACGGCCCATTTTCAAGGCATTGTGGGATTTTCCATGGCCCGAAACGCGCCCCCAGGGGCCCAAAACGGCCTGCAAACACTTATTTGAGCAGCCCAAGTGGTCTAGGAACAATTTTGAAAAAAATATTTTTCTTTCGCCTTGGGGACCCGGGTGGACCCACCGTTGGCCCCAACCGTGCGCGGGCCGGGCTGCCCTCCGGCTCCACCAAGTGATCATTGGTACGGGGGTCTAGGTGGGTCGTTGGGTGATTCTGAGGCTTGGAAACCACCAAAAGAGGGGGTTTCGGGTGGACTAGGTGCCCTGGGAATTCGGGTTGGAGCCACGTAGCCCACGATACGGCCCGTGCTTGGTTGCGGGGTGTTGGTGCACGTTGCGCAGATTTTGGGGCTTTTTGGCACCCTTTTGGGCCGTTTCTCGGACATATCGTGGAGTTGAAGGGCACTAGAGGGCTCTTTGACACGGCGAAGTCACGCCGCACGTGTGGTGTAGCCACCGTTTTCCTTGTCTTGAGTGTTTCGCCCGGGTTTGGGGGCTATTGTGGGCGAAAAATGGCTGTTTTTGGCCCAAAACCGCGTAGATTTGGGAGGGCACCTCCCCACCTTGCGCCACCGCCCCGGGGCGCCACCGGTGAGTTTTTGGCTCAAAACTTGGATTTGGCAAGGGCACCACCTAGGCTCTAGGATGGCTAAAGTAGACTCAAGCCCGAGGCGATGGGAAGGGGCATTGGCCAAAACGGAATGGTGACGTGCTTGCTTGTTGTTGTTGTTGCTTGTTAGCTAGATTTCAGGGGAGAGGGGTGTAGTAATATATATGTATATATATATATATATATATATGACCATTGGTACGGGGGTCTAGGTGGGTCATGGGGCGATTCTGAGGCTTGGAAACCACCCAAAGAGGGGGGTTTCGGGTGGACTAGGTGCCCGTCGGAATTCGGGTTGGAGCCCCCCCCACCCCCTTCCTTGGAATGGCGCAAATCCATGTATACTCACAGACATGACGTCACAGACCACACAGCAGCATACAGCACCACACACCACAGGGTGCAGACACCACACAGCATGCCACAACAGGCTAAACACCCAAGAAATAACCGAAGCTGTCAAACAACCCAACCCGCCAAGCAACCAACACGCCCTTCAACCAACCCCACCAACCACACCACATGAAAACACAGCACACCACAAGGCACGTCATGTGACCACAACACACTACCCCCCCACACAGGACAACAAACCACAGCCAATCACACACTACACCAGACCGCTGCCCTGCACACCACACCACACCACACCACACCACACCACATGACACGAGGCCACAACACATGACACTAGACCACACCACATGACACTGCAACACACCACAACGCACCTCATCAGACCACAACACAACACACCACACCGCTACACAGCACAACACACCATAGCAGATCACACACCACCACAGACTACAACACAGCACACCACACCACTTTACACCTTACGAGACCACAACACACCACAACACTCCAAAGCATTGCATGGCATACCTGCAACTTCAAAAGTGCATTTCGTCGGTCCAATAGCAGAAAAATCGAATAAAAATGCACCTGTGAAACAAAGAAAAGAACACCCTCCCATACCCCTGAGTCCAACCCCCCCCCCCCCTGAAAAATGTTTGACAAAAGCAAACCCCCCCCCCAACCAAGGGCTTGGAGGGAGGGCAACCCCACAGTGCCCGTGCCTGCGTCAAATTGTGTGTCTTCATGTGTGTGTGTGTGTGATAAGTTGTTGTTTTTGTTCTACCCAGGCTATTATATCGTTCTAGTTTTGATGTAATCTAGGCTAGAACATCTAGGCTAGAGTGTTCTAGCCTAGAACGAGATTAGGTGTTCTAGCGTGTACCTAGGGATGGCAGCGCCACCGCCCACACGGTCCTGCTCCCGTGAGCAACCGCGCACCCCACCGCTGGGAGTCCCCCACCCTGCGCCTTCTCCTCCACTTCACGCATCGGCGTCTCGTGGTGCCGGGAACGGCGCAGGGTAAGCGGCCCCACGCGGACAATGGCCTGGAGGATCAGGAGCAGATCCTGGGGTACTCCTTGCGGCACCGGCGGTTGAGGGTGTGCGAAGCGGCATGCTTCCGCCCGCATGCACCACCCCTTGGCCCAGTGCGTGTACCTCCCCCGTCTTGGGCCCAGCCCTGTCCGCCACCTCTGTCTCCCGTTGCTCCACCTCGTGCGCTTCCCTCACCCCCACGATCTCCAATCCTTCATCCTCCTCATCAGCTTCCCCCACTTTGCTACGCTCCCCGCTCTGGACGTCTTCTTCCATCGCCTCGGCAGTCGGCGAGCTTGCCGCCGCCATGATCCTCGCAAGGGCCGCCTCCACGTGGGCCTTCACGTCCACCTTGCCAACCTCGGACTGGCCAAGGTCCAGACTTGTTCCTCCTGCCGCCCCTCCGTTGCGGGCCCCTCAGTATCATCTCTTGCGGCCCCAGCCTCATGGCCCGCGGATGCGCCCGCCACTCCGTCCTCCTCCACCTCCACCGCGAATTGTTCAGGTCCTCAGTGGCCCGTGTCCGTTTCCTGGCGCATGCCCACCACCACCAGTAGCCTGGGGTCGCCACCGCGGTTCACGAGGCGGTAGCTGCTGGACGTGGGGACGAGAACCGCGCTGTCAACGGCGAGCGACAGGCGGTTCGTACCGTCCTCCCCGAACACAGCCTCCATGCCGCCCGGGTGCATCGCCACCACGTCGGCATGGGACCCCGGCGCCTGGGGCGCGAGGGGCCTCACGCCGTGCTGGAGGCGCCACGCGTCAGCGCCGCTCCTCCACAGGGCTGGGTGCAGGCCGTCCCGACGCACATCCTCCATCCCCGCCTCGTCGAGCAGGCGCCCTACCGATATGCGCACCGATAGGGGGAGGTGTTCAGGCGGCTCACCCGCCCGGACGTCACTTGGGTGGTGATCCAGGACCGCTGTGTCCCCCAGCTGGACTGCAGCTGACCCCGTCACCTTCCGGGGGCACAGCTTCCAGGCTCTTCTCCCGGGCGACCCCTCCCGGAGGCTAGAACTCGTAGCGCTCCAAAGCGCCCACCAGCAACGTCGCCTCTCGCCGCCCGTCGCTCGTGAGGCTGTGCTGGTGGACATCCTCAGCCGCATGGAACCTGCAGTGCCGCTGCTCACAGCTGCGCAGGGGAGGGGGCGGCACCGCAGTGGGCATGGGCAGCAACGGCGCATTTGCCGGGTCGACGTCCATGCCGACGTAGACGTCGGGCTCGGCGTCGTCATCGTACATGAGGGCCAGCGCCGATTCGCCGGGCCCGTACTCCACCTCCTCCTCCACGTCCTCCACAGCCACGTCCTCTGCCTCTTCCCCTTCCCCCTCAGCCGCTACAGCCGACGGTGACTCCGGCTGCGGCGGGAAGGGCGCCAGGGGCTGCTCGTCAGCGTCCCCGCCACTCGCCGCCTCCGCCGTGTCTAGTCGTGCCCGGAGGTGGTCCGGCAGCTGGGCGTGCTTGGTGCCCGTGGTGACGTCCATGCTGAACACCAGCCCTGACCGGCACGGCTCCCCAGGCGCCACCCTACGCCACTCCCTCCACTCCCACATCCACTCCTCCGCCGCCTCAACCACTGTACGCCCCCTTGTCCACCGCCCCCTCTTGCATTTGCTCCATGTTCCGCTTAGCACTCGTCCTCCCCGCGTCAACATCCCTCGGCTGGCCCCATTCCACCCGCTCCCCAACGGCCTCCTCCGCCACCACGGCAACATCCCGCGCACTCACCGCCCCCTGCTGACGACTGGCAGCTAGTGCCTGCGCGATGAGCGCGCCAATGTAAGAGTGGTGAATGTCCAACCCCGTCGCCGCAGGCTCTGCCTGCGCGCCACCCTCCGCTTCTCGTCGGTACTTCTCCAAGGCTTCTTCAAGCAACTCGCTGATGTCGGGGGGGGCGGCCACAGCCGCCCCTTGTGTCACAGGCGTCGCATGCACGGCTGCGGGTAGCCCCTTCATGGGGGCCGAGCCTCTGCACTCCGCCGGGGCGGGCGGCGCCCCGTATCTTGGGGCCAGCCCCCCCCATCACTGGCCCTCCCGGTGCTGCGGGCGCCGGAGGGGCCCCTGTCAGTTTGGCTGGGGACACTTGTGCGGCCGGCTGCGGCGATGCCTCCCCAGGAGCCACATGGCGTGCCGGCGTCGCTTGCGGAGTTGGCGCAGCCCGCTTCCGAGTCAATTCGGAGTCGCCACATCCCGCTCCCGAGTCAGTTTGGCCGGCGGCGACTGCCGTGTCCCAGCGTACCGTGCTCCCGCGGGCTCCGCTTGGGGCGTCGATGCAATAGGCGCCCGTGGGGCTGGGCGCACTTCAGCCGGCAATTTCGGGGGGCACAGTTGGAGTTGGTCGGGTCAGTGGCACCCCTCCCGTAGCAACGGGAGGCGTAGCGGCCACTTGCTTCGGCACTGCATGCTTCGGCGGCCGTCTCGCCACCGTCGTCCCCCTGGGGGGGCTCGGAAGCGGGCGCTGGGCCGGGTCATGCGACAGCTGCTGCATGCCCTGTACGGTAACGCCGGAGGCATCTGCACCGGCGGCGCTCGTGTTACCCCTGGCCCCACCATGGGTGTCGGTGCGGCTCGAGCCAACAGCGCCACAGGTGCCGGCGGGGGCGCGGGCGCCGCATACGCATGCGACGCACCCGCTGTCGGCACTCCCACCGGCGCTGTGAGGGGAGCCGGCATCGCGTGTACCGGCAGCGCTGCGAACGCAACCGGCTGTGGCTGCTGGGGGCGTTGCTGAGCCAAATGTTGGTGCGCATGGTGATGGTGATGTAGGTGAAATGGAAGCGGAACAGCCGGGTGCACGTGGTGGTGTGGGAAACGGTGGTGCACCACGGGATGTTTCATTGGGATGTGGAAGAGGTGATGGTGATTGTGGTGGTGACGGGCCCCAAACAGCGGGAACGGCATTGGCAAAGGGCCTGGAGGTGGAGGCATCGAGAACAGGTGTGCACCCAGCACCGCCTGCCCCTGCCAGCCCGCCACCGGCTCTGCCGGCTGTTGCCCGTGCTGCGCATCCTCCAGCTGCCCAAAGTCTTCTTGTAGATGGCGGAGCAGCCGGTTGAGTAAGTGTACCACGAAAGGCGCCGTGCGCGCTGCGAACTGCGCCTCAATGGCAAGCACATTGAACGGGGTGGGTCGTGGGCCAACATCCGCCGCAAGCAGAGGTCAACGAAGTGGTCCCACCCATTGTCCCTGGCCCGACGATCGGCGTCCACGCGCGCCTGGAAGGCAGCATACGTGTGCTACCCGTGTCTGATGAGGTCAGAAACCGTGTCCACCAGACGTCGGGCTCGCCGCCGGAGGGCTGATACCTCCGCGGGATCGGTTGGGACTGGAAGCGACATAGTTCGAACGAAGACTGGGCGAGCTATGGGCAACACCGTGGAGTGGGGAGAGTTGTGATGTCGCAGGCCCGTCCCGTGATCCGGGGCGGACTGCCCACCTTGGGTGCCTGTCACCGTATGCACTGTGCACGACAATGTGCGCGACACGGTGTACTTCCCCTGCCCCTTCTCTGGCTCCCCTACTTTCTCTGTGTGTCCCCATCCTTGCCCCGCTGCTCCCCCCTGGTGTTCGGTGTGGGGTTGATTGGTGTGTGGGGGAGGGGGTTTGGTGGGGGGGGGGGGGTTGACGCCAGCATAGGTTCCCGTCCCCCGGCGTTTCCCCTTGGGTGGGCCGATGGTTGCATTCCCCGTCAGGGTGTAACGTTTTTGTACGGGCTGTCCATTTGTACCCGCATCGTACAAATGGACCTGCGTCGTAGCCAGGTACTCCGGCCGTTCCCCACACCGGCTTTCGGTACACTGTGTGTCGCTGGGGAGCTCTTGCTGGGCAGGCGTGGCGCTTCTCTGCCCCGATGGAGACTGTGCCCTACCCGCAACCCCTCACTGGGCACGAACCGCAGTTCGTGCCGCGGGGAGCACCCCGTGGCAGGCCCATTGGCCACCCCCCAGGCCGGTGCTACCTTGGGCTGCTGGCCAACACCCCAGGCGTATCCCACCTTATTGTGTGTGCTCAGGTGGGGCCGATACGGTGACCGGGGGGCCCCCCTGAACTCCTAAGGTTGCGTCCCCTGCGAGCGTCCCCCATGGGTTTCTCTGATCTCAGCTCCCCCCCCCCCCATGCGCGCTTTCGGCGCCTGTCCCTCTGGCTCCTGCCACTTGTTCTCCCCCGGCTCGCGCCGCCTCGCTAGTCTCGGGGAGGGCACTTCCTAGCGTTCCTTCACCCCCTCGCCCTTGCCCCCTTGTCTCCTCCCTGGCTTGCTTGGTGCTAGCTGGCTACTTGGTGTATTGCCCGCGGCCCCTCTTCTGCTTTTCCGGTGCATGCTCTCTGGCGTCAAGCACCCTGTCTTGCCCCGGTGTGGTCGCCGGTGAGGACGCGCACGGTGCGAGGCAAGGTCCACTACTCTGCTCCCTTCCCTCCCTCGGCTTTGCACTGGCATGGTGCACGATAGGTTGGGGCTCGAGCTGTGGTTTGGGCAGCTCGTGGCGTGAGCACGGGGCACGCAAGGTACGTAGCATTGTGCACGACAACGGACGTTGACTCTCCCCCCGGGTTCCTTTCCACCCCTCCTGTCCCCTTCGCCCCTGCCCCTTCTCTCTGCTTTCCTCGTTGCCTTTGGCGTCCCTCTCAGCCGCCTTGGGCGCCGGCCGGCTTCCTGTGCACCCCCCCCCATTCTGGTTGTACTCTTTGTGCCCCTTGGTTTGTGTTTTTTTTTGGGGGGGGGGTTCGGGGGTGGGGCGTGCTCTGGTTCCTCCCACCCCACCCGCGGGCATTGTTAGCTGCGGGCGAGCGCGATGCGAAGCAATCGGGCTTGGGTTACGCAGCTTCTCATCTCGTCAGGTTTGGGCTTGGTTTTGGGCAGGTTGTTCCGGTCTTGGTTTCCGTGTTTCGTGCAGGGGCACGGTGCACAACGGGTTCGGTTTTGGGCAAGGGCAAGGGCAGTGCGTGGTTTAGGGCGGAGGGCGCACTGGGCACGGTGCAATTTGCGCTACAACGGGTGTTCCTCCCTGCCTCCCGGTGCCTTCCTACTCCTCTGCTCTGCCTCCCTGCCCCGCTTTGTCGTCCCGGTGTCCTACGCCCCCCGCTCCTGCACCCTGGGTGTCGGCTGGCCCCCCAATTTGTTCCTACTCTGCCAACCCGTCTCCGGGGGTCCTGGGGGGGTGGGGGGGGGGCGCCTGGCGGTACTTCCCATCCCACCCACTTGTACACGTAGCCATGAGCGAGCACAATGCGGGCACGATGCGGGCACGTTGCGAGGCACAGAGCCCTGCGTCGGGGCTATGGGAGGGAGCAACTTCCTTCCCACATACGGCGGTCGCCATGTCTCGTCCATGTCGTCAGTCCCCCATGCCTGCTCCCTCGTGTGCCCATACTTACTGGCGGAGGTACGTACCCGGCTGGAAACGGAAGATGAAGAAGTGCGGGCAGCGGGGAGGACTTACCCTACGCCTCGTGGGCTTTTTGTGCCATCCGCCGCCCTAGTCGAGGGGAGGGCCCGTGCTTCAGCACCTAACGGCCCGGGGGGGGGGGGGGGTTGACCACCCATCCTTTCCCTAGTGCCCGTGTCTCCACTTCCGCGCAGCCTGATACCGGTGCCGCAGTATCAGTCCGCCGGAAGTGGCGGCTACAAAGCGGCCATGCGCTCTCGTCTCCCGGGCCACTGCCAGCCTTGAGCTCGGTGGAGGCCCGTGAGGTCCCATGGCAGTGACGCGGGGTCACGGATGGGGGATTCATTATGGCATCCTCTGGCCACCTAGTTAGTCTATATTATCATAGCCGCAGGGGGCCCGCCGGATGGCGCCGATGGTGCCCGTCCCCCTCGTGCCCTCTGTGCACACGACCGCACCTGCCATTGCTGGCCTTGTCCGTCACACTTCCGCTTCCAGTCGTGATCTCTCCCATGTATGGCAAGATTCAGGTAAGATCGCATACAGGACGCGCAAGGTGCACAACACTATGTGTGGCAAGCTCACCTAATCTCCCCCTTCCCCTGTTTTTGCACTCGCCCCTGCTCGCGTTACTCTCCTACCCCGTCTGCCCCGCGCCCCTCGCCCTTCACGGGCCCTCCCTCTCCTTTTTGGGTTTTCTTCTGTCCCTTGGCCCTTTCTGCTGGAGCGCGCACGGTGCATAGCAAAGTGCGGGGCACTCTGGCACCCTACCCTCTGTTGTTCCCCCTCTGGCTTCACTTGGGCCCTCCCTGTGCTCTGGCCTTGACCCTGTGCCTGCTCTCCCTGTTTGTGCGCGCACGGTGCAAAGCAAAGTGCGAGGCATCCCTGTACCCATCCCTCTTTCTCCCTCTTCCACACCCGCCCCTTGGGCCCCTCCATCGCTCTAGTCCCCTTCTGCCCCCTCATCTGTCCTACCCTCGCTCCCTCCGTGCAGCCTCCCTCTGGGCACTATGGATGACAGTTTGCAAAACACCTTGCATGACACTCACCTTTTCACCTTGTCGCCCTTGTCGCCTTTGGGCCACCGATGCTTGGCCCGCTGCATCCACAGCCCCCGCAAGACCCCCTGCCGCAGGTGCGTCCGCCGAACGTGGGGCAACTGGTGGGGGATGCTGTTGCGGCATCCCCTAGCCTTCCTCCTCATGCCCCACCTGTATGCGACCGCGCCTGTCTGCGCTGGCCACACCTGTCATGCGTCAGGTCCGGCAAGGGTTACGGAGCGCGCAAGATGCACAACACGCCGCGCGGCATGCTCACTCTCGGCCAGTGTTCCCTCTCCTGCTCCCTTCCCCTGCATCTCGCCCTTTGTTAACCCCCTCTATCCCTCGTTTGCTCTGTCTGCTCTCTCTCATACGCGCACGGTGCATAGAATTTTGATGGGAACTTGCTCCCTCCGCCATTCCCCGGCTTGCCCTCGCTCCCGCCCTGTGTTCTGGCTGTGTCCCATCTCCAGCTCCCTCCCTCTTTGCGCGCACGATGCACAGCAATGTGCGTGGCATCCCCGCTCCCTCTCGTCGCTCTTCCTCGCTGCACTCCTTGTGTCCCTCTGATGCCCTGGCCCTCTCCTGCTCCTTCGCTGCCCTACCCTGGCCCTCCCCTGCTCTTTTTCCCGCGTGGCACTTTGCATGACACTACGCACGCAATTCGCAAGCATTGTGCACGGCACGCACCTTGCCCGCCATCTTGACCCAAGGCGCCGGACTGCACGTGCTGGCATAGATGCTTTTCCCGTGAAGCATTACGCTGCGATTTGGACCACCATTTGACCTATTTTTAGTACTCTCATTGGGATGCTAGTAGGAGTGATGTCTCACCCTATTTTTAGCCATTGTGGGCCCTTTATAGGGGCAAATACCCCCTAATAACCATCCAATTCACTTCCAAAACATGTTTTTTTGTGTTTCCCACCCCAAAATAGGGGGGGCTGGTCCCTACACCCCTCCCCAACCCCACCTTCTACCTCGCACCTTGGTAGATACACTGCTTAACATATGCCATATATATATTATTACACCCCTCTCCCCTTAAATTTAGCTAACAAGCAAGCAAGCAAGCAAGCACGTCACCATTCCGTTTTGGCCATTGCCGCTTCCTATCGCCTCGGGCTTGACTCTACTTTAGCCATCCTAGAGCCTATGTGGTCGCCTTGCCAAATCCAAGTTTTGAGCCGAAAAGTCACCGGTGGCGGCCTGGGGCGTGGGCGCCAAGTTGGGAGGTGCCCTCCCAAATCTGCGCATTTTTGGGCCCAAAACAGCCATTTTTCGTCCAAAATAGCCTCCAAACCCGGGCGAAACGCCCAAACGAAGGAAACATTTGCTACATTGCACGTGCGGCTTGACTTCACCGTGTCAAAGAGCCCTCTAGTGTCCTTCAACTCCACGATATGTCCAAGAAACGGCCCAAAAAGGCGCCAAAAAGCCCCAAAATCTGCGCAACGTGCACCAACACCCCGCAACCAAGCACGGGCCGTATCTTGGGATAGTTGGCTCAAAATCTGATTCCGAGGGCACCTAGTCCACCCGCAACCCCCCACTTTTTGTGGTTTCCAAGCCTCAGAATCGCCCAACAAGAGCCTAGACCCCCGTACCAGTGGTCACTTGGTTGAGCCAGAGGGCAGCACAGCCCGCGCACGGTTGGGGCCAACGGTGGGTCCACCAGGGTCCCGGGGGTGAAAAAAATGATTTTTTTCAAAGTTGCTCCTAGACCACTTCAGATGCTCAAACAAGTGTTTTTAGGCCGTTTTGAGCCCGTGGTCGCGCATTTTGGCCCATGGAAAATCCCAAAATACCTTGAAAATGGGCTGTTTGAAGACCAAAAAATGGTCAAAAATGGGTCAAAAACGCATTGTTTCAAAAGTGATCCTAGACCATTTGGGATGCCCAAACAAGTGTTTTTAGCCCATTTTCAGCCCGAGATCACGCGTTTTGGCCCATGAAACATCCCAAAATGCCTTGAAAATGGCTCGTTTTGGGACCACAAATGCGTCAAAAATGGGTCAAAAACACATTTTTCCAAAAGTGATCCTGGACCATTCGGGGTGCTCAAACAAATGTTTTTACCCCATTTTGAGCCCAATTTAACCAAGTTTAGCCACTTCCGCCGCATCTATGCATCAAGTTGTACCCTTGGCGCGTACCTTAGAGCCGTATGGTGGAGCCACCGAGGGTGGGGAGAGGGGTGTAGATAAGAGGATATATATATATATATATATATATATATATATATATATATATATATATATATATATATATATATATATATATATATATATATATATATATATATATATATATATATATATATATATATATATATATATATATATATATATATATATATATATATATATATATATATTCCTACACCCCTCTACCCTTAAATCTAGCTCACAAGCAAGCAACAAGCAAGCAACACTCCTCCTTTCCGGTTTGGCCATTGCTACGCCTCATCGCTCCGGGCCCTACTCTACTCTAGCCGTCCCAAAGCCTAGGTGGTGGTCTTGCCGAATCCAAGTTTTGAGCCAAAAACTCAGCGGTGGTGCCCTAAGGCAGGGGCGCCAAGTTGGGAGGTGCCCTCCCAAATGTGCGCATTTTGTGCCCCAAAACAACCTTTTTTGGCCAAAAAGGGACTCGAAACCCAGTCAAAACGGCCAAACGAACGCAAATCGTTGCTACACTCCACGTGCGCCTTGATTGCCCCTCGACCAAGAGCGTTTTCTTGCCCTCTAACCCCTCGATATGTCCGAGGAACGCCCCAAAAATGGCCAAAAATGGCTTGAATGTGCGCTGTTTGTGTCAAACAGGCCGAACACCAAGAACGGGCCGTATCTTGGGCCACCTGCCTCAAAACCCAATTCCGAGGGCACTCACTCCACGCGCAAATCCCCACTTTTTGTGGTTTGCAAGCCTCCAATTCGACCAACGAGACGCCTACACCCCCCTACCAATGGTCACGTGGTGGACCCACAGGGCAGCCCGGCCCGCGCACGGTGGGGGCGAACAGTGGGTCGACCAGGGTACCCCGGGCGAAAATTTTTTTCCAAAGTTGTTCCTAGACCACTTGGGATGCTCAAACAAGTGTTTTTAGCCCGTTTTGAGCCTTTGGTGATTCGTTTTGGCACATGGAACATCCCAAAGTAACTTGAAAAGGGCCCGTTTTTGGACCAAAAATAGGTCAAAAATGGGTCAAAAGCTTCTTTTTCCAAAGGTGATCGTTGGCCATTGGGATGCTCAAACAAGTGTTCTTAGCCCATTTTGAGCCCGTGGGGACAAGTTTTGGCCCATGGAAAACACCAAAAATGCCTTGAAAAAGGGCTATTTTGGTTCCAAAAATAGGTCAAAACCGCACTTCTCCAAAAGTGACCGCACACCAATGGGGGTGCGAGAAACAAGAGAAATGAGCCCATTTTGAGCCCGTTCTGACCCACTTTAGCCTCTTTCCACCACATGTATGCACCAAGTTGTACCCTTCGCGCGTACCTTAGAGCCGTATGGTAGCCACCTAGAGTTGGGGAGAGAGGTGTAGATTAAAGGATATATATATATATATATATATATATATATATATATATATGTATATTCTTGTTGTTATATGTATATATATGTATATATATATATATATATATATATGTATATATATATATATATATATATATATATATATATATATATATATATATATATATATATATATATATATATATATATATATATATATATATATATATATATATATATACATATATATATATATATACATATATATATATATATATATATATATATATATATATATATATATATATATATATATATATATATAGATATCTATATATATATATATATATATATATATATATATATATATCTATATATATATATAGATATATATATATAGATATATACATATATATATATATATATATACATATATATATATATATATATATATATGTATATATATATGTATATATATATATATATATATATATATATATATATATATATATATATATATATATATATATATATATATATATATATATATATATTACTACACCCCTCTCCCCTTAAATCTAGCTAACAAGCAAGCAAGCAACAACAAGCAAGCAACAACAAGCAAGCAACAACAAGCAAGCACTTCTCCTCACCGTTTTGGCCACTGCTCCACCTCATCGCTTCGGGCTCTACTCTACTCTAGCCATGTTGGAGCCTAGGTGGTGGCCTTGCCAAATCCTGAGTGTCTATTTTTTTTCGATCTCTTACAGGAACTTTTGATGGATCCCCCCCGGCGACCAGGCGCCGCGGGGGGTACAGTGAAACCCTGGCCGGGGGGCAGCCGGGGCCTGCTAGGGCCGCGCCCCCCGCGGCATTTGGATCGGCCACCCGCGGCAGCGGCTCCTGCGGGGGCTGTGGCAGCGGCGGGCAGCCGTAGCGTGATGCTTCTTTGGCAGCACGTGCAGTCCGGCGCCCAGAGTATAACTGGTGGGCAAGGTGCAGGTGCGTGCCGTGCGAAATGCTTGCAAATTGCGTGCGTAGTGCCCTGCATAGAGACACGCGTGAAACAGAGCAGGGGAGGGCGAGAGTAGGGCAGCCAAGGAGCAAGAGAGGGGGACGGGTTGCCTCGCGAATTGCTCTGCGCAGTGCTGCAAAGTGCGTGCATGGACAGGGGGGGCAGGAGACGGACGGAGGGGTGGGGTCAGGGCGCCAGGAGGCAGGACCCCGCGCAGCCGAGCGCAGGGGCAGAAAGGTGAAGGGTGGAGCAGGGCAGAGTATGCCTCGTCAAGTATTGTGCGTAGTGTCCTCGCGTAGTGTTGTGCATCTTGCACGTCAGTATCTCCTCTACCCTGGTGAAGCCTTCGACCCTTTGGTTTTGGCTGACGAACCTGACACTTTCGCTGAGCTGGAGGTGAAGGAGATCAAGAACGGCTGCTTGGTTATATTCTCTGTGTTCGGCTACTACGTGCAGGCCATCGCGACAGGAGAGGGTCCTGTTGAGAGCTGGGCCCCCCACATCGCCCTCCCATTTGCCGTGAAAGGTATGACCAGCGCCAATGTTACCCTGCCTGCCTGTTCGCTTTTTCTCCTGTGGCCATGTTCGCCACCGCTGCATGGTATGGCCCTGAGCGCAGCAAGTGGTTGGGCCCATTTCTGATGCCTCCTCCCCTGGCTGCCTCACTGGTGAGTACCCTGATGACAACGGTTGGGACGCTGCCGGTTTGGCTGCTGACCCTACCACCTTCGCCGCCGTGTACCATGAGGCCGAATTGACCCACGCTCGTTGGGCTATGTTGGGCACTTTGGGCTGCTTGACCCCTGAGTTGTTGGCCAGGTACGCTGGTGTGCAAATCGATCAGCCTGTGTGGTTCAAGGCTGGTGCTCATATCTTCCCTGAGAGCGGTCTGGACTACCTTGGCAGCTCCAGCCTGGTGCACGCCCACTCCATCCTTGCTGGCGGGCCTATTGTGTGCAGGGTGGTCCGCTGCACGAGAATCTGCATCTGCTCCACCCTGGTGAGGCCTTCGACCCTGTGGTTTTGGCTGACGACCCTGACGCTTTCGCTGAGCTGAAGGTGAAGGAGATCAAGACCGGCTGTTTGGCTGTGTTCTTTACGTTCGGCTACTACGTGCAGGCCATCGCGACTGGAGAAGGTCCTGTTGAGAGCTGGGCCCCCCACATCGCCGACCCATTCGCCGTGAAAGATATGGCCAGCGCCAATGTTGCCCTGCTCGCTCCTTTCCCGGTGGCAACGTTCGCCACCGCAGCCTGGTATGGCCCTGAGCGCAACAAGTGGTAGGGCCCATTCTCTGATGCCTCCTCCCCTGACTACCTCACTGGTGAGTACCCTGGAGACTACGGATGAGACGCCGCCGGTTTGGCTGCTGACCCTACCACCTTCGCCGCCGCGTACCATGAGGCCGAGTTGACCCACGCTCGATGGGCTATGTTGGGCACTTTGGGCTGCTTGGCCCATGAGTTGTTGGCCAAGTACGCTGGTGTGCAAATCGATCAGCCTGTGTGGTTCATGGCTGGTGCTCATATCTTCCCTGAGGGCGGTCTGGGCTACCTTGGCAGCTCCAACCTGGTGCACGCCCAGTCCGTCCTTGCTATCGCGGCCCGCCAGTTTGTCCTGAAGGGTGCCATTGAGGCCTACCGTGTGAAGGGTAGTCCTCTGCGCGTGGATCTGTATCTGCTGCACCCTGGTGAAGCCTTCGACCCTCTGGTTTTGGGTGACGACCCTGACACTTTCGCTGAGCTGAAGTTGAAGGAGATCAAGAACGGCCGTTTGGCTATATTCTCAGTGTTTGGCTACTACGTGCAGGCCATCGCGACTGGTGAGGGTCCCGTTGAGAGCTGGGCCTCCCACATCGCCGACCCATTCGCCGTGAAAGGTATGACTAGCGCCAATGTTACCCTTTCGCTCCTACCCCTATGGCCATGTACGCCACCGCTGCCTGGAATGGCCCAGAGCGCCACAAGTGGTAGGGCCAATCTCTGATGCCTCCACCCCTGACTACCTCACTGGTGAGTACCCTGGTGACTACGGTTGGGACTTCGCCGCATACCGTGAGGCCGAGTTGATCCACGCATGTTGGGCTATGTTTGGCACTTTGGGCTGCTTGACCCCTGAGTTGTTGGCCAAGTACGCAGGTGTGCAATTCGATGCGTCTGCGTGGTTCCAGGCCTTCTGAGTGTTTAACAGTGTTTAACAGGTGGCCAAGGTGCGTGTCGTGCGACGTGCTTCGCAACCTGTCATGCGTCGTGCTTCGCATAGTGCGCGAGAACCACCGGAGGGGGCAGAAGCAGGGCAACCAGAAGGCGGGAGAAGGTGAGGGCATTAGCAACATAGGTGCCCAAACAACGGGCGCGGAGAGGGAGAGGCAGGGGCGAGGGGACGGGTTAAGCTACGCACATTGCTTGCACAGTGCGTGCGAGAACAGAGGGGGCAGGAGAAGGACGGAGGGGCGGGGACGGAGCGCCAGGAGGTGGGACACCGCACGGCCAGGTGCAGGGGTGAAGGGTGGGGCAGGGCAGGGTGTGCCTCGTATGGTGTCACGCGTAGTGCCTGTAGTAATGAACTGGCCTGAGGTGCTGCACGGCCGCTGGGCTATGTTGGGTACACACTGGTGCCAGACCTCCGAGCTGCTGCAGCAGTACAGTGCTATTGGCAATGGCGCCAGCAAAGGTGTGTGGTACAAGGCTGGTGCCTCCACCCCTGACTTCCTTACTGGTGAGTACCCTAGTGACTTCGGTTGGGACACCGCCGGTTTGACCGCAGACCCTACCACCTTCGCCGCATACCGTGAGGCCGAGTAGATCCACGCTCGTTGGGCTATGTAGGGCACTATGGGCTGCTTGACCCCAGAGCTGTTGGCCTGGTACGCTGTAGTGCAATTCGATGCGTCTGCATGGTTCTAGGCTTTCAAGGTGTTTAACAGGTGGCCAAGGTGCGTGTCGTGCGACGTGCTTCGCAACTTGTCATGCGTAGTGCTTCGCGTAATGCACGAGAACCACCGGAGGGGGCAGCAGCAGGGCAACCAGAGGGCAGGAGAAGGGGAGGGCAACAGCAACACAGGTGCCCAAACAACGGGCGCGGAGAGGGAGAGGGAGGGGCGGGAGGACGGGTTTGCATCGCACATTGCACGCACAGTGCGTGCGCAGACAGAGGGGGCAGGAGAAGGACGGAGGGGCGGGGACAGAGTGCCAAGAGGTAGGACGCCGCACGGCCAGGTGCAGGGGTGACGAGAGGGGCAGGGCAGGGTGTGCCTCGTATAGTGTCACGCGTAGTGCCTGTAGTAATAAACTGGCCTGAGGTGCTGCTCGGCCGCTGGGCATACTCTGGTGCCTGACCCCTGAGCTGCTGCTATCGACAATGGTGCCAGTAAAGGTGTGTGGTTCAAGGCTGGTGCCATGGTCTTCGAGTCTTATGGCTTGAACTACATGGGTCCCCCCGCGTTGGTGCGCGCCCAGTCCATCCTTGCCGTGTTGGCCTGCCAGGTTGTCCTGATGGGTGCCATCGAGGCTTAACGTGTGAACGGTGGTCCATTCGGTGGACGTGACCTTGATCTGGTGTACCCTAGTGGCAAGTGATTTAACCCTCTGGGTTTGGCCGACGACCCTGATGTGGCTGCCGAGCTGAAGGTGAAGGAGATCAGGAGCGGCCGTTTGGCGATGCTCTCCAAGTTCGGCTACTATGTGCAAGCTGCCGTCACCGGCCAGGGCCCTGTTGAGAACTGGGCCTCCCACATTGCTGCTCCATTTGCGGTGAACAGGTTGACCCTTGAGATTGCCACCCAGTACACGCCATCTGTTGCCATGTTCGCAGCTGCTGGGAAGTAGACGGCCGCCGCCCCAAGGTGGATTTGTCTGGCTGGTATGGCCCTGACTGCAAGAAGTGGTTGGGCCCTAACACTGCAGGCAGCGGCGTCCCAGACTACTTGACCGGTGAGTACCCTGGTGACTACGGTTGGGACAGTGCTGGGCCTGCAGCAGACCCTACGGCCAACAAGCGCCTCTGCAAGGCTGAGGTGCTGCACGATCGCTGGGCTATGTTGGGTACTCTCTGGTGCCTGACCTGCGAGCTGCTGCAGAAGTACACCTCTATCGACAATGGTGCCAGCAAAGGTGTGTGGTTCAAGGCTGCTGCCGTGATCTTCAAGTCTTATGGCTTGAACTACATGGGTGCCCCCGCGTTGGTGCGCGCCCAGTCCATCCTTGCCGCGTTGGCCTACCAGCTTGTCCTGATGGGTGCCATCGAGGCTTACCGTGTGAACGGTGGTCCATTCGGTGGACGAGACCTTGAACTAGTGTACCCTAGTGGCAAGTGATTTAACCCTCTGGGTTTGGCCGACGACCCTGATGTGGCTGCCGAGCTGAAGGTGAAGGAGATCAGGAGCGGCCGTTTGGCGATGCTCTCCAAGTTCGGCTACTATGAGCAGGCTGCCGTCACCTGCCAGGGCCCTGTTGAGAACAGGGCCTTCCACATTGCTGATTTGTTTGCGGTGAACAAGTTGACCCTTGAGATTGACGTGCAGTCCACGCCATCAGTTGCCATGTTAGCAGCTGCTAGCTGCTGGGAAGAAGCAGGAGGCCACCCCCAAGGTGGATTTGTCTGGCTGGTATGGTCTTGACCGCAAGAAGTGGTTGGGCCCCGACACTGCGGACAGCTATGTATTTGATTACTTGACCGGTGAATACCCCGGTGACTACGGATGGGACAGCGCTGGGCCGGCAGCAGGCCCCAAGGCAAACGGGCCAGCACGTGGGTTGCATCACCATCTTCAATCTCGTCTTGTGCCCATGCTTGCTGCTTTGTTTCTTGGTTGCTGCAGTGCTGCCCCCCTAGGCATTGTGCTTGCTTGTTGCAGTGCTGCTGCTCTGCCATGCCTTGCCCCTTACCCCCGGCGAACAAACGGACCAGCGTCCGTCGCCGTTGCTAATGCTAATGCTCTGCAGTCGCCACTGCCCCCAAAGCCTGGTTGGCCGGTATCCCCGGTCCTCTGGGTCCTCCGTCATGCTGTGGGCCACCTCAGGCAGCCCTGGGACCCACGGGATCGAGCAAGGCAGGAACCACCTGTCGGTGCGAGATGCCCGGTAACTCCAGTAGACGGCATGATAAGTGGTTATGACTATGACTATGACTATATATATATATATATATATATATATATATACATATATATATATATATACATATATATATATATATATATATATATATATATATATATATATATATATATATATATATATATAGATATCTATATATATATATATATATATATATATATATATATATATATCTATATATATATATAGATATATATATATAGATATATACATATATATATATATATATATACATATATATATATATATATATATATGTATATATATATGTATATATATATATATATATATATATATATATATATATATATATATATATATATATATATATATATATATATATATATATATATTACTACACCCCTCTCCCCTTAAATCTAGCTAACAAGCAAGCAAGCAACAACAAGCAAGCAACAACAAGCAAGCAACAACAAGCAAGCACTTCTCCTCACCGTTTTGGCCACTGCTCCACCTCATCGCTTCGGGCTCTACTCTACTCTAGCCATGTTGGAGCCTAGGTGGTGGCCTTGCCAAATCCAAGTTCTGAGCTAAAAACTCAGCGGTGGCGGCCCAGGGCGGGGCTGCCAAGTCGGGACGTGCCCTCCCAAATCTGCGCACTTTTGGGCCAAAAACAGCCATTTTTCGCCCAAAACAGCCCCAAAACCGGGGCGAAACGCCCAAACGAAGGGATACGGTGAGTACACCGCACGTGCGGCTTCACTTCACCGTGTCAAAGAGCTCTCTAGTGCCCTTTAATTCCACGATATGTCGGAGAACCGGCCCAAAAAGGCGCCAAAAAGCCCCAAAAACCTGCGCAATGCGCACCAACACCCCGAAACCAAGCACGGGGCGTATCTTGGGCTACGTGGCTCAAATCCGAATTCCGAAGGCACCTAGTCCACCCGCAACCCCCCACTTTTTGTGGTTTCCAAGCCTCAGAATCGCCCAACGAGCCACTCACACCCCCGTACCAGTGGTCACTTGGTGGAGCCGGAGGGCAGCCCGGCCCGCGCACGTTGGGGGCCAACGGTGGGTCCACCAGGGTCCCCGGGGCGAAAAAAATCATTTTTTCCAAAGATGTTCCTAGACCACTTAGGATGTTCAGAGAAGTGTTTTTAGGCCGTTTTGAGCCCGTGGTGGTGCGTTATGGGCCACGGAAAATCCCAAAATGCCTTGAAAATGGGCCGTTTTGGGACCAAAAATGGGTCAAAAATGGGTGAAAAACGCGCTTTTCCAAAAGTGATCCTGGACCATTCGGGATGCTCAAACAAGTGGTTTGGACCCATTTTGAGCCCGTGGTGCCGCGTTTTGGCCCACGGAAAATCCCAAAATGCCTTAAAAAGGGGCTGGTTCACCACCAAAAATGGGTCAAAACTGGGTGAAAAACGCAATTTTTTGAAAGTGATCACGCGCCATTTGGGAGGCGCAAACACTTACCCACATGCATCTGGACCTAGGTTACAACAATATAGGTCCACTTGGGGTGGCCTCTTTATTTCGTTTGATGGGACAATATAAAAAGCTGCAAAGTTTCTATTTGAACGTCTGTGCAAATCAGAAGTGGGGGACCCAAAATGAATTGGCCAAACCCTTTTACATCCGAGAACTTGCAACCACTTTGTGTTCCATTCGACTGGATTTCCAAGACATTGGTCTTGTTGACCATAGTGTGATTGACCTCGTCAACACCTTGGTTAACAAATGGAATCCGCAAGTGTTGCAACAAAGCAACACATCCGCACTGCTTTCGCTAAATCTTCTCTACAATTATAATATTGATATGGCGGGGGTTTGTGCATGGCAAGTGCTAGTAGACCACTTTGCCGTTGACGTGCATACAACAATTTCATGTGATGCATTTGATTCACCCCATTTGTACAGCGACGACGACTAGGTCCTTCGTCGGCAATTCTATGCAATTTAAAGCCAGTTCCCTTCAATTCCAAACATTTCTAGTAGCGAAGAGTTCCAAGCAGTTCAGGTTGCCATCCGTGGGAGTTCCCAATGTACAGGTGTACTGCTAACGGAATTACCATCACCTTCATGCCATGTCTACACCTTGGGAGCAAGGGTTACAACTGTTTCTGTACAGTGATTACCACGAGACTCGCAAGTAATTCCTTCACGTGTTTTGCCAACTGTGCTTCGTTCCTCCAACACTGCCACGCGGTTACGGTAGATTGCGGTTTGATGGACATACGTACGGACCGGCTCTTTCTGAGCGGATATAAATTCCCATTAGCCTTCCCCTCCACCTTGTGCACAACTCCCACATAAAGAACCCGCGTGTCTTTTAGGAGAGGGGTGTAGATTAGAGGATATATATATATATATATATGTATATATATATATATATATAGATATATATATAGATATATACATATATATATATATATATATATATACATACATATATATATATATATATATATATATATATATATATATATATATATATATATATATATAGAGAGAGATATATATATGTATATATATATATATATATATATATACATATATATATATATATATATATATATTTATATATATATACGTACCTCCTCCAGTAAGTATGGGCACAGGAGGGAGCAGGCACGGGACACTGAGCACCATGCGGAGACGTGGCGACTACCGCCGAGGAGCAACAGCTGCTGGTGATCCCGGGGTGCGGAGCCTATACCATGGAGAAGGGCGGGAAGGACCAAAGGGAAACCCCCCCCCCCCCCGGCAGCCAAGTGCCTCACCCCGTGATTGTGTCGTGCCTACGTCATGCCTGCGACGTGCGTGCAAAGAGGGGGATACGACAAGGGCGCCCCAACCCCCCCCCACCCAACCCCGCCCCCCAGAGGGCGGGGAATGCGGGTAGGGGGGGAGCGAAAAGCGACCCCCCCCCCCCCCGAGGGCAACGCGGCGGGGTGGGGAGGCAGCGGTAGGAGGGTGCGGGGCGAACCACACGACCGTGCCCGAGGAGGGCACGCGCCGTGCAAGCCCCGGCGGGGGGACCACCGGGGGTGCGAGCGTAGGGTAGAAAGGGCGACGACGGGAGCCGCGAGGCATGCCCCCACCCCCTGCAGAGGGACGGATGCCGCGCCTCGTGCCTGCGGCATGAGAGCAACGAAGGGAAAACGACAAGCCCCCCCCCCCCCCCCACACACACACCACCGCCCCCCCAAGGGTGGGGGATGCGGGAAGGGAGGGGCGGACAGCGGCCTCCCCTCCCGAGGACAAAGCGGCAAGATGGGGGGGCAGCGGGGAGAGGGTGCGAGACGGACTACAAGACCGTGCCCAAGGGAAGCAAGCGCCCTGCAGGCCCCAGCGGGGGGGGCACCGGGGGAGCGGACGCAGAGTGGGAAGGGCGGTGACGGGGGCCACGAGGCGTGCCCCACTCCCCAGCAGAAGGACAAGTGCCGCGCCATGTGCCAGCGCCGTGCCTGCGACGTGCTTACGCTGGAGGAAGGGCAGCGAGGGCGCCCCCCCCTCCCCACCCCCAACTCCCACACCCACCAAGGAAAGGGGCGAGGGCAGCGAGGGGATGGCGAGGGGACAAGGGGGGTAACGGTAGCGGGAAGCGGACCCCCCCCCCCCGAGGACGCCGAGGCAGAGTGGGGAGGCAGTGGAACGAGAGTGCGGGACGAACCACATGACCGTGCCCAAAGGGAGCCCAAAGGGAACGGGGGGACCGCCGGGGGTGCAACCGCAGGAAGGGTAGGGTGACGACGGGAGCCACACGGCAAGCCCCCCCCCCCCCCCTTAGCGGAGGGACAAGTGCCGCGCCTCGTGCCTGTGCCGTGCTTACGACGTGCTTGCGCAATAGGGCGGACAGCGAGGACGCCCCCCCCCCCCACCCCCTTCTCCTCCACCCACCCACAAAAAGGGCGAGGACAGCGAGGAGACAGCGAGGGGACATGGGGGGGGGCAAAAAAAAAACCAAAAACAAACAACAAAGGACACCAACACGCCAGAGCAGGGGCAGACAGCAGGGGCAGACGGGACATGGCGGGAGCCAGGGAGCACGGCAAGGGGCGCGGGACAGGGGGACGCCCCTGGGGACGAAAGCAAGGAGGCAGGGACCTACACCACAACGAACGGGGGGGAGCCGGGGTGACAAGAGCCCGTGAAAGACGCTGGTGAGGTACCCGACCTCTGGGGTTTGGGGGCCCCCCCGGTGTCCGTATCGGCCCCATCTGAGCGCAAGCAATAAGGTGGGTTACGCCCGGGACCGTTGGCCAGCGGCCCGAGGTGGCACCGGCTTGGGGGGGTGGCCAATGGGCCTGACCACGAGCACTCCCCACGGCACATACTGCGGTTCGTGTCCTGTGAGGGGCTGCGGGTAGGGCACACCGTCCATCGGGGTAGGCAAGAGACGCGCCTATCCCGCAAGGACTCCCCAGAGACCCACAGTGTACCCGACCCCGGTGTGGGGAAGGGCCGACGTACCTGGTTACGACGCAGGTCCATTTGTACGGAGCGGGTACAAATGGACGGCCCGTACAACAGAGTTACACCCTGACGGGGAGTGCATGCATCGGCCCCCCCGTGGGCAAACTCCCGGAGAGAGGGACCAGAGCCAGCGTCGGGCGCCCCCCCCCCCCCCAACCCTGCCTGGCAACAAGCCCGCCAACAACCGGGCTGGGCCAAGGGGCACACCTAACGGGCACAACCGGGGGCAAAGGAACACGGAAGGGAAGAGGGGCGCGCAAGAGGGGTGCGCAACTGTGTCGTGCGAAGTGTCGTGCAACAATAAGCCAGCAGCAGGCGGGACGGGCCACAGAGTCCACCCGTTATCCCGTGTCCTTAGCTCACACAGCCTTCGTTAGCTAAATGTCGCTATCTGTCCCCGCCAATCCCGCGGAGTTGCCGGCCTTCCGGCGACGTGCCCAGCGCCTGGTAGACACAGTGTCTGATCTCGTCAGACACGGGCCGCACACGTATGCGGCGTTCCAGGAGCGCGTGGACGCGGACCGTCCGGCCAGGGACAACGGATGGGACCACTTCGTCGACGTCTGCTTGCGGCAGATGTTGGCCCGCGATCCCCACCCGTACAACGCGCCCGACGTTCAGGCGCGGTTCGCAGCGGGCACGGTGCCGTTCGGGGTGCACCTGCTCAACCGACTACTCCGATGTCTACAAGATCTCGCGCAGCTCGAGGACGCGCAGCGCGGGCGGCCCCCAGTGGCGTCGGCGGGGCAGCCGGGGTATGCGGCGCCGGGTGCGTTTCCGATGCCGCCGCCCCTAGGCCTCGGGCCCATGCCCATCCCGCCCTTTGGGGCTCACCAGCACCACCAACTCCATCTCCATCACCTACTTCATCACCCCGTCGGGTTCCCCATGATGCAGCATCACTTCCCACACCAACACGTACACCCGACAGCTGTGCCACAGCCCCCCGTCCATCTTCACCATCACCACCAACTGGCGGCTGTGCCACAGCACCCCGTCCACCTACACCATCACCATCACCATCACTGTCCGCACCAGCATGTGGAGTACCCGCATCCCCTGCCCCAGCAGCACCCACGGCCGCCTGAGCACACAGTGCCGGTGCCGGAACCGGTGCCGGTGCCTGGGCCGGGGCGGAGCGCCCAGCAGCAGGGAGTGTCGCAAGGGGCTGTGCCACAGCACCCCGTCCACTTTCACCATCACCGTCACCATCACCTTCCGCACCAGCAAGTGGAGTACCCGCATCCCCTGCCCCGGCAGCACTCATGGCCGCCTCAGCACACAATGCCGGTGCCGGAACCGGTGCCGGTGCCTGAGCCGGGGCGGAGCGCCCAGCAGCAGGGGGTGTCGCAAGGGGCTGGGCCACAGCACCCAGTCCACCTTCACCATCACCATCACCATCATCGTCCGCACCAGCATGTGGAGTACCCACATCCCCTACCCCAGCAGCACCCACGACCGCCTCAGCACACAATGCCGGTGCCGGAACCGGTACCGGTGCCTGGGCCGGGGCGGAGCGCCCAACAGCAGGGGGTGTCGCAAGGGGCTGTGCCACAGCACCCCGTCCACCCTCACCATCACCATCACCATCACCGTCCGCACCTGCATGTGGAGTACCCTCACCCCCTGCCCCAGCAGCACTCACGGCCGGTGCCTCAGCACACAATGCCGGTGCCGGTACCGGTGCCGGCACCTGGGCCGGGGCGGGGCGCCCAGCAGCAGGGGGTGCCGCAAGGGGAGGCACGTGGCGTGCCCCCGGGCGAGGCGAGGAGAATGGGGGCACCTGCGGCTGCGCCACCCCTGGCGGTGCCCCAGCCGGAGTTTCCCGCGGCGGGGTCACCACCGCGGACGGTCCAGATGCCGGACCCAGCCGTGCCGCGCGAAGCCCCGCCCGTGGTGCCGACGGACCCTGAGCCAGTGGTGCCGGGTGGGGGTCTGCCGCCCACGCGTGGGATGCAGGGCGCGGCCCCCATGGGGAGGACTACGGCGGGGGAACGAGCGGGGGATGCAGCGCAGGGCGGCAGTGGCTGGCACGCGAGACATCAGCGAGCTGCTCGCGCAGGCCCTGGAGGAGTACCGGCGGACAGCCGTGGGGAGTGGGGGAGCCGCGCCGGAAGGGGCTGACGCCGGCGAGCTGATAGCGCAGGCGCTCGCGGCTGTCGCCCCGAGGACGGAAGGGGCCAAGGAGACGCCGACGGAGGCGGTTTCTTCGGGGGGACAGGACGCGGGGCGGGGTGTGCCGAAGGCGCAAGCGCCGGCGGAGGGCCGCGGGGTTGTGGAGCCCAGTGGGGGACGTGCCAAGGGGGAAGAAGTGGAGGACTGGATGTGGGAGTGGCGGGAGTGGCGCCAGGTGGCACCCGGTGAGCCGTGTCTGGCGGGGCTGGCGTACCGCATGGATCTCCATGCGGGCACCAGCTGGGCCCGGCTGCCCGCCAACCTGCGGGCACGGCTGGACGCGGCGGAGGCGGCAAGGGGCGGAGGCGGTGGTCGCGGCTGGAGAAGGGGCGGAGGGGGAGCAGGAGGAGGAGTGCGAGGGGGACGAGGAGGCATACCGGCCCGGCGAGTCGGCGCTGGCCCTCATGTTTGAGGACGACGCCGGGCCCGACGTCTACGCCGGCATGGACGAGGACCCGGCCAACGAGCCGCTGCGGCCCATGCCCACTGCGGTGCCGCCCCCTCCCCTGGGGAGCTGTGAGCGGCGGCACTGCAGGTACCATGCGGCCGAGGGCGCCCACAGGCACCGCCTCACGGGCACGGGGCAGCGGGAGGCAGGGATGCTGGCGAGCGCCCTGGAGCGCTATGAGCTCCAGCGCCCAGGGCAGGTCGCCCGGGAGATGGCCCTGGCGGCAGCGTCCCCGGACGACGGCCAGGTCCGCTGTGTCCAACTGGGGGATGCGGCGGTCCTGGGTCACCACCCCGGTGATGTCCGGGTGGCCGAGCCCCAGGAAGGCCTCCCCCTGTCGGTGCGCCTGTCCGTGGGGCGCCTGCTGGGCGAAGCAGGGCTGGAGGACGTGCGGCGGGACGAAGGCCTGTACGTGGCCTTGTGGCGAGGTGGGGTTGACGCTTGGCGTCGCGAGCAGGCCGTGCGGCCCCTCACACCCCAGGCGCTGGGGTCCCATGCGCTCCTGGTGGCGTTGCACCGTGAGGGTGCAGAGGTCGTGTTCGACGCGGACCGCCTGCTGCTGATCGGGGATGGGGCGGTCCTCGTCCCCACCACCAGCAGCTACCGCCTTGAGAGCCGCGGCGGTGACCTCAAGCTGCTGGTGGTGGTGGGCACGTGCCTCGACGGGAGCGCCGCCCCCCAGGGGTCCGAACACGCGATCCCGGTGGGGGGTGACGAGGAAGCAGGCCATGGCGGTGACGGGGTGGGGCAAGAGCAACCCACGGGGGAGGAGCAGCAGCAGGATCAGCCGGAGGTGGCCGGGGAGGAGGTGGACGTGCAGGCCATTGTGGCGGCGGCCCTGGCGAAGTTCACGGATGCTGCGGGCCCGCCGCCGACGACGGAGGCACTGGAGGAGGAGGACCAACGCAGGAGGGGTGAGGATGCACAAGTCGCCATGGAGCAGGACGAGGAGCCGGAGTTCAAGGGTGAAGAGGCACAGGGCGCCGGGGAGCAGGACGAGGAGCTGGTGATCGTGGGGGCGAGGGAGGCGCGTGAGGTGGGTCCACGGGAGCTGGGGGTGGCGGATAAGGCTGGGCCGAAGACGGGGGAGGTGGAAACCTGCAGGCACTGGGCCAAGGGGTGGTGCATGCGGGCAGATGCCTGCCGGTTCGCCCACCCCCAGCCGCCGGTGCCGCGGGGAGTACCCCAGGAATTACTCCTGATCCTTCAGGCCATGGCCCGTGTGGGGGCCCTCAGCCTGGACCGCAGCCAGGGCCACGGCCGGGGCCACGGAACGTTGCTGCAGGAAGCGGTGGTAAAGGCGCAAGGGGGAGGGCTCCCGGCGGTGGGGTATGCGGTGGAGAGTGGGGGCCTGACCGAGTGGGCGGTGGCATTGCCATGTGGCATGGCGGCCCTGCTCACTCCGTTCCCGGTGGTTCCGTGGAGGGACATGGTCACCGTCCAGGAGGCCAACCTGGGATGGGTGTGCACGTGGCACACACACCCCGCCGGCATGGACCCTCGCGAGTGGCAGACTAAGGCGGTCGTGACGTACCTGTCCTGGTCGTTGCCGGCAGCGCCGGGTGCGTGGGCGCAGTGGTGGGACAGGGCGCTCAGCTGGGCGAGGGATGGCAGTGCTGTGGCGGCCTGCCCTGACCTCCCGCGCGAGCCCGTCTCAGTCCAGCCGTGGACTGTCTCCCTGCATCTCCCCACAGTGGCGGCTCGTCTTGCGGCCACAGACCCGGAGGTCTCGCTGCTGGGAGACCGAGAGGGGCCAGGGCTTCGCCTGGGTCAGGGGCTGGAAGTTCGCACCACCCGCCTCCCCAGCCCTGTGGACGGGGACATCCTGGGGGGACTCCAGTTCACGCGGGCTGGCGGGGCTGATGTGTGGACCGCTGTCCATCGCCAGCTCCCAGACGCATGGCCCCAGGTGTACAGGCCCCCTGGTCACGAGCGTCTGGTGGGAGTGGAATGGCGCGTGTGGGCCGCCAACGGCCCGTGCCCACCGGTGGTGGTCCTGCCCAGGAGAACCAACCACCCCAGCTGGGAGACCGTGGCGGTCTTGTGGGGATGGGTGGCGGTCCGTGGGGCCGATGGCCGCGTCTTCACTACCCCAAGGGGCACGGTGATCGAGACCGACGGGGGGACAGCGTTGCAGCTCACGGCGGAGCCCCTGACCACGCATGCTGTGGTGGCCGTCCTCCGGTGGGGTGCCAACAAGCCGCAGCCCTGGCGCGATCAGGTCGCAGTGGCTGTCTGGCGGGACCTGCCGGTCCTTAAGGCCGCCGTCTGGTCAGGAGGAGCAGGACGGCATCTCCCAGGCGCACTCCCATGGCTGCGGGGCTGCGGAGACGCCTCTCCCCCGCCAGCTGAGTTGCGGGGCGCCCTGGAGCACGTGTACTCCAAGCCCAGGCACCACTTCCTGGTGGCCGCGGACCATGGGGTGGAGCTCAGCGACGACGTGGTCGCGCTGGCAGCCGACGTGGTGCAGTGCCTGGCCCCCCATGCCATGATGCTCCCGAGGGAGGGGTGGGAAGGCCAGCGGCACGACCAAACCCCGGCTGCCCTCCTCATTGCGAGGTACATCGAGCTGGGGGGCTCAGAGGCGGTGTACCTCGACCGGTTGGAGACGCCGGGCATGCGGCACTGGACGGCCCACCACCTCGTGGCCCCTGACATGCGGTTGGCCGTGGACCCGCTGGGCCGGCCTGTGGTGTCGGGGGCCCCGCCCCAATGGCCGCACACGTGGGACATGGCGGTCCGGACGATGCGCATGGCACCCAGGGGCCAGAGGGCGGGATGGCCGGGTGCAGAGCATCTGCTGGCGGAGGCCCGGGCGGCACAGGTGCGGCAGCCGGCCGGCCACACCAAGGACTGTGGCGTGTGCGCCCTCATGTCCGCCGTCGGTACCCTCCTCAGGGTGCCGAGGCCGGGCAACCTCCTGTCCGCGCTGGACAGGCGGTGGGTGGCGGCGGTGGTCCTCAACAGGGACATGGGGCCCATCGCGCGTCTGTTGTCCCTGGGGGAGCTGCCTGCAGCGGTGTTGGAGGCCCTGCCGGCGCCCCGCACGCCCTTGGACCTGGCGAACGTCCCGCACAACGTGGGGCTGCCCGGGGCGCGCATGCAACACGCCCTGCTGTGTATGGCGGCGGCGGCAGATGGGGGGATGTCCATGCTGGCGACGGTGTCCCTGCAGCACGTGCAGGACGCGATGCAGCAACAGCGGATGCATGCCCCCCAGCCGTGGGAAGAAAGCGCCAAGCGGTGGCTGAGGGTGGAGAGCGTGCCTTCCACCCATGCGGTGGGCATGGCGGATATGGGGCGGCTGGTGGTGTTGGAGGGGGCGGAGTATTGGGCCTGGGTTCGGGTGGAAACAGGGGGACTGGAGTGGGTTGTCGTCACCGCGTGCCGGCTCAGGAGGCAGCAGTCCAGGGGCCCGGCCTGCTACCGGGTGTTCCGGGAGTGCCTCAGTGGGCTGGGGCCGGTGCGCAGGGCGCACAGGTGCACGGCCGAGGACATCCCGCCGGCGCCGGCGGTCTTCGTGGAGGTCACGCGGCCGCCGGTGATCCAGGGGCAGGACGTCTGGCCCGTAGCCCCGAGCAACATGTGGCAGGCTGAGCATGCAGCTGGCATGTGCAGGGCGCTGCAGGGTCACGCGGCGGCCCTCCCCAGGGCCCCGGCGGCGCAGTCCTCTAGCAACAGGCCGGCAGCCTCGCTGGCACTGCTGCATAGCGCGTCGCGGGCGTGGTACTGGGTTGTGGCGGCGTTGGAGCCCCACTCCTTGGCGCTGCGCCTGTACGATCGCGGAGAGGGCACGGTGCTCACGGTCCGCCCCGCCGACCTGGAGGCCCTGCACCTTAGCGCACTGAGTGGCGACGGGGGCGACGCGCTGTACCTCCAAGGGACCGTGGCAGGCGCGGCCGCGACACTCTCGCCGGCACAGCGGAGGAGATGCCCTCCGCCTGGTCATGGCGGAGAACATGGGGCCGTGGCTCCGGGCGTTCTCCACGTCCAGGTGGAAGGTCGAGGGCGACCGGGAGAAGTTCGCCGACGCGTGGCGCCGCTGGGTGGAGGAGCAGTTTCCCGTGGGGGGAATGCTGCACCTGCTGCAACCACCAAGCGTGCCACCAGTACGGCCTGCGGCACCCCCGGCCGCGGCGGCGAGGCAGGCCCCGAAAGCGGCACCCAAGCCGCCGCCCAAGAGGGGCCAGCCGCCTCAGTATGGCGGCTATGCCAACATTCGGTACGTGCTGCAGCACTTCGGTGGTGACTTGGCCACGGATTAGCGTGGGACAAAGACGATCAATGTCTGCCCCTGGTCTCGGCTGGATGGGGCTGGTCACTGCACTTGGAAAGCTGGCACGCACTGCCGGCCTACCCACCTCCACCCCAAGGACCTGCTGGACCACATCCAGCGGGACCATGCGACTGATCCGGCGCAACGGGACCAGGCGCTGGCCATGCTGGCTGGCGTTATGCCGGGGGGCCAGGCGGGGCCTTTCGCGTCGGCCCAGGCGGGGTCCAGAGCGCTCACGCTGCCCACAGGTGCCCGCCCTGCGGCGGAGCGCGGGGCGTCGCCGTCGGCGGCACGATCTGGAGCGATTGGGTCTGCAGCACGGCGTGGGGCAGTGACTTCTACGGGGAGTACGGCGGCAAGTACATCCAGTGGACAGGCAGAGGGGGAGCCCGCCGCATCTGCCGGGTCTCAGCAGGCGACGACCGCCTCGGGCGGAGGCCCACGGGGTCAGGGGCCACCTCGCCGGCCGCCCGCGCCGGGTAC
This sequence comes from Eutreptiella sp. 'Long Island Sound 2002', assembly GCA_964036045.1. Lineage (NCBI taxonomy): Eukaryota > Euglenozoa > Euglenophyceae > Eutreptiales > Eutreptiaceae > Eutreptiella > Eutreptiella sp. 'Long Island Sound 2002'. Next base: position 134,888,270 of record OZ038378.1, on the reverse strand, counting down.
GGGTGGTCCCCCTGAACCTGCTGGTGGCCCCTCTCCGTCCAGTGATCCGGATCCGGCGGGGGGCCCCGATCCACACGAGCAGCCATGAAGGGGCCCAGCCTCCGACACCCGAGCGGCGGTGTCGTGGAACGTCCAGGGCTCGATGCGGGGGGACGGCGTACCAGTGGCCCCAGGTATGCTCGACGGTGAAGCGGTGGTGGCGGGCATCATGAAGGCCGAGGGTGCCATCCTGGGCCTATTCCAGGAGACCGGCCTGCACGACCCACAAGGTGTGGTGCACTCCGAGAACCAGTGGCGTCACCACGGGTATCATGCGTACCCAGGGGTGGATGCCCAGGCGGCGTCGGCGGCGGCGGCGGTGCGCGGCGGGCTCTTGATTGCCCTTCGGGCGGACGTGTTCGCCGCGGAGGAAGTTCGAGACATCGTGGACATTGTGCCGGGCAAGGCCATGGCCCTTGATGTGGTGACCGCAGGTGGCACCTTCACGGTCATCAACGTCCACGGCCCGGGTAGCGGCGGCGACTCCTGGGCGTCTAAGGCGTCCTTCTGGGCTGACGTGGCCATGTACGCGGCGGCCAAGAGCGCGGATGGCACCAGGGCCGTGCTCCTCGGAGGGGACTTCAACGTGTGGCTGGAGTCCCCGTGGCACCCTACCACGAGGAGGTTCCAAGCCTTGTGGGAACAGTGTGGTTTCCACAGGGCAGGCCCGGAACGGGCGGAGGACAGGAGGCCCACGAGGGCAGGGCACCGACTGGACTCCTTCCTTCTAAACTCGCCTCTGGTCCCATGGGCGGCGCGTGAGCGCCCTCACTTGGCGCCGGGGCGGTCTCCTGCGTCACTGGGGTCGGATCATAGCCCTGTGGTCCTGGACATCCCGCTGGCGGTGGCCGGCAAGGAGAGGGTCACCAGGATGGCCTACTCGCACGCCCAGGGCAGGCTGCATGCCATACGCCCGGACTCCCCGGGGGTTCGTGAGGCGGGAGCGGCAGTACTGCAGAAGGCCTGCGGGGATCGGCGGCTACAGGCGTGGCTCTCGTCGGACCAGGACACTGCCACCATGGGCACGTCGGAGGTGCAAGCGGTCTTTGACCTGCTCTACGCCTTCCGTGATGACGTGTCCAGGGTCACGGGAGTGCGCATGCCTTCAGGCGTGGACCCGCAGTACCCGTACGGACAGGCGGAAACGGAGGCGTCGCTGGACCAGGTCCTCTCGGATCAGCAGGCCCTGGCCTGGCGTGCCCATCAGCTGTGGCAACGGGACGCGGCGGCGGCCGGACTCCACTCCCAGGAAGCGACTGCCCTGCTACAGCACCTCCGGCGAGTGGACCCCAATCTGTCCCCCGCCTCGGTAGAGGACCTGCGTGCCGCATTGGACCAACAGCTCCACCAGCTGCAGACACGCGTGGAGGAGCTGCGGGATGTCCCCAGGAGCAACAGGCGCCGGTCCATCAAGGACTACTGGCGGGGCAGGGTACCGGATCTGCAGCTCCGTTGGACGGCGATACGGGGGGCCATCAACGTGGTGAACTATGCCCCGTCAGGCCCATGGTCCATACGCGTCCGCAAGTCGGAGAAGGTGCTCTTGGAGGCCTCGGACGTCATTGGCGAGGTCCAGAGGTATTGGGAGGCGCTGTACGCCAAGCGGCCAGTGAACCTGCCGGCCTTCGAGCGGCTGGTCCGGGCCCACATTCCCAAAGGGGTGCCGGAGGAATGGAGGTCGGTACGGGACTACACCATGCAGGACCTTAAAGACGCCGTGAGGCAGGCCGTGGCAGACAACAAAGCTCCGGGGTCCAACCGGGTCACGGCTGCCCTCATAGCAGAGCTGCCTGAACCCGTGCAGGGGCACCTGGTGCATGCGTACAGGGCAATCCTGCGGGGTGCGGACGTCCCGGAGTCCTGGCACGAGGCCATAATCTGGCTGATGCCCAAGGGCACAGTCACGGGCAACCTGGACGAGTACAGGCCGATAGCGCTGGGGCAGCAAGACATGCGAATGCTCATGACTCCCCTCATGCGGAGGTTCACAGCTGTTCTGGCACGCAAGGGACTGGCCGCGGACTGGCAGTTCGGAGCCATGCCGGGCTCCACGGCGGCTGCCCTGGTGTTTATGGCCGAGCGCAGGCTGCAGCGTGGGCTGGAGGAAAACCACGTCCTGGCCTTCGATGTGTCGAAAGCTTTTGACACAGCGCCGCACGGAGCGCTGGCGCTCCTCCTGCGCCACATGGGTGTCCCGGAGGAGCTCATCAGGCTCTTCCACACCCTCAGCTGCGGTTCTGTGGTGCGCATCGTCACCGCGCACGGCCCGACGCCGAGCATACGGCTCCACAGGGGCCTGCGGCAGGGCAGTGCGGAGAGCGCTGTGCTCTACCTCCTCCTTTTGGAGCCTCTCCTGCGGAGCCTCGCCTGTAAGGCGCGGGGAGATGCTCGCCATGCGGTGCCACCCCTGGTACAGGCGTACTGTGATGACCTCCTGTTGATAGCGCACTCCCTGCCGCAATTCCTGGAGTATGCGGCGGCGATAGCGCGGTATCTCACTTACATGGGCATGTCCCTCAACGTGGGCAAATGCGCCTATGCCAATACTGCTCGCATCCATTCGATTATGGTATACCTGAACCCAAGGGACACGGCGGCCCCATGGGTATGCTTACGTGCCAAGGGCACGGTACCATACTTGGGCCTGCGCCTCGATCCCAGGGGGATGGCAACCATGAAGGAGAAACATGTACTCCGGTGTGAAGCTCTGCTGGGCTGGTGCAAGAACACGTTAGGGCCGGCGTCGGTGCCTCATGAGGTGATGGCGGCTGTGGTTGGAGGCATCGTGCGGTACGCGGCGCCCTACCTGCCCGACACGGCGGAGGCGGTGGTCAAGCTGAATACTGCCATCAAGGCTGCGGCCCTGCAGTTCGAGAAGCTGCCCAAGGACCTGTCCAACGTGGCGGTGCGGTCAGGTCATGGGCTACGGCTGGCGGATGTCCAGGTTATATGCCGCGACTCCGTCGTGGCGACCATGGCTCAGCTCACCCACCACAGGTCGACGACAGTCCGGGATGAGCTGCGGGCCATGCTCCGAGACATGCACGTGCAGTACGGAGTGTGCGGGCAGTTCATGGTGCCCTCTGCGTCATTCGCCACACACGCTGGCAATACGTGGGTGGACAGGGTACTCAGAGCGATGGGGACGTTGCGCGTAGGACTTCTCATGCCATCGTCGGTGTACTCGTGTGTACACGCCCATCTGCCGCAGGTGCAGTGGGCGGGGCGGAAGTGGGTGTCCCAATCCTATACCTTCAAGGGTAGGGACGTTTGCATTCTCTCGGGGCCCCGCACAGATGCGACAGTACAGTCCCTGACTGATCCCGCAAATGACCTCCTGCATGCGCGGCTCCCCTGCCCTGCGCCTGGGCACTGGGCTGTGTAGCTTCAGGAGTGCCATGAGGACCACCTGCACCTTCCGCACGCGGGAGTAGGGCCCCACCAGCTGGACCACGTGTGGCTCACGGGGCTCCGCGACGTCTTCCGGCCGCAGCTGCCCGGTCCGTTGACTCACCGGCTAATACATCCGGTGCGCCGAAAGAAGGCCAGCAAACGCAATAGACAGTCCGCTACGGGGGACGTGTATGTGGTGGGCGGATACAGGGAGGAAGGATGGGACGCGGCCAACCCGGGGCTGTCCATGCCGTTCGTCCCGCTAGCCGCCTTCCTGTTTCTATTGGGGGACGTCTTTGAGGGCTACCAACAGCAAGACGATCCGGCGTCCGTCCCCCTGCTCACTCCTCACGCCGGGGGCGGCATAAGCCCGCCACCACTGTGGGTTGTGCACGGGCGGCCAGCGTTTTCCAGGGCGTGCGCGGCGGTGCACAAGTGCAGCGAGTGGGCAATTGTTCTTCTGCTGCCAGCAGGCCCAATCCCGGATCCGGATGAGTACTCGGTCCCGGAAGTGGTCCGGATGTCCAACGTGCCGCACGATCCGCACGTCGCCGTCACGTCGTTGCGTGATGGCGGCGCAGTGGAGCAGGGGTCTGTGGTGGTATACCATCCTTCCTGCTCCGCAACAGTTTGGGGAGCGGAGTATACCACCGCCCTGGACGCCATAAAGTCAGTCTTCGGATGTGACCTGGCCTGGAGACCACATGCGGTGTATCGATTGAGGGTGGTCCTGTCCCCGGAGCTCACGGCCTCCAGTGCGGCGTCCCTGGGAAAGGTGGTGCAGAGCCCCCACTCCGACGTGGCGTGGCTGGAGCCCCACCGGTACTGCTGGGTGCCGGTGGCGACTAAAGTCACATCGTCTGACGTGTCGCCCCAGGGAGACGACGCCACAAACGTGGCGGTGGCCAGCCACGGAATCCCCACGTGGACGGGTGCCATCTACGGCACGGTCCCGGAGGCAGAGATCATTGGCGCGGCGGCGTACTTGATGCACACGCCCCCGTCAGCGTGCACGGTACACGTGGTGGATGCGTCCGTCATAGGAGCGCATCTCCGCAGGGCGCAGGAGGCCCTGTACTGTGGCATCAAGGGGCCGACATCACATCTGGTCAATCAGCACGCACTGAGCTGGATAGTGGAGGGGCTGCGGCGGCTGCCGCGCCGAGTTGGGGGGCCGCACCACTGGGTGGTGAGGCAGAGCTCGCACCTGGCGGCGGTCCCGCTCGAGGCACCGGACTCTGCCGCGGCCCGCGCAATGGCCCCGCCTGTCCATCTTGTCCTGCCAAAGGAGCACGCCATCCTCTTGGTGCCGGGGGATAATGGTGAGCTCGAGCCGCGTGTGCCATCCATGCAAGCCCTTCAGCTCGTCAGGGAGATGGAGTGGCGTTCGCTAGCGGCTCGCACCAGGGCGCACACGCCACTGGCTGGCGCCTGCGAGGCGATGCCCCTGGGAGCTGTGCACCACGGCCTAACGCACAGGAATATGCTGCGGGCACGTGACGGTCGCTTGTCCACCATGCAGGTCATGCGACGGTGGAGACAGAAGCTCACGCGTATGGCAATACCAGCCCACCCCTGTATCTTCTGTGGGGGGCCGGAGGAGGACATTGGCCACATGCGCCTACTGTGTGCGCGGGACGAGGAGGTGGCTGGGCTCCTGTGCAGGCGTGTGGAGGAGTTCACGGCGGAGCTACCCCTGACGGACAGGGCGGTGGAGTTCGTGGCATGGAGGGAGCACGGCTGCAGGTGGACTGAATCCCTGATGGCGGGTGTCGTCCCCGGGGACCTGAAGCGGCTGTTCGCTGCGGTGCGAGCGGCGTCGTCCCGGGGCCTTGCCAAGGCCAGGCTCTTTGTGGAGGACATGGTCCAGATTGGGGAAGATGTGTATGCCAGCACGAACCATCGGCTTACCCAGATCATGCAGCTGCCGATGCAAGATCGAAGGAGAGCGGTATACGCGTTCCTGCGCGGTGACACACCCTTCTGCCCGCCGGCAGGGAGGATCCTGCAGCGTCCGCGGTGGAACCCGTTTGCCGGCCTCCCCGGCGACCTGCGGGCAACCTTTCAGAGGGCACCGCTGCACGCACTGCTGGTGTCGCGGTCGTGCATCGAGCATGAAGAGGCTCTGTCCTTGTTCCCTCACTGGATGGCGGCGGTGGCGCAGGCCTTCGACCTGTGGATCGGTTCCTGGGTGGCGCGGGACATCACGACATTCAGGGAGTGGTCCCGCGTGGTGTCGGCGCAGTCGTGGGCCCAGGTGCGTGGTACCAAGGTGAGAAGCCCTGACGACCAGAGTGATCCCTGGCTTCAGGTGAACGCCAACCATCCAGCTGTGGGGAACGTCATGGGCTGGCCTCGCGAGGTGCTGCCGGTCCTTCAGCAACCTCTGTGCAGTCTCCCAATCCTGGTGGTGGCTGTTGTACTTGACGTGGGTACGTTGTGGCTGTATGACCGGCAGCTGCGCCGAGTCGTACCAGCGGTCACGGAGCAGCGGTCCATGGCGGTGTTAATGGGCTCCAAGCAGCTGGCACGGGTACAGGGCGACGACGCGCAGGGCCACGTCACGGAGGCCATGTTCTCTCTGCCAGAAGGGGACGACCACGTGGCTGCCGATGCCCGTCACACCCTTGACACCCTAGGCCTCGAGGCGGTCATTGAGGCTCGGGCGGGAGGACAACGCTTGGTTCTGGCATCCGCCAGGGACCCGGAGCAGGACGGGGTTGATGTCATCGGGGAGGTCTTACAGGACTACGGTTGGGAGCTCCTGGCGCATGGCACACACAGTCCCAAAGTGGCGCGGTGGCCCCGGCTGCTTGAGAGCCTGCCGGTGATGCCCGACGGGCGACTGATACTCCGCCCGGTGTCCACGTGGGAGGAAGCGAGGCGCAGCCTCCTCAGTAGTGCCACAGCACGCACGCTGGCGGGTGCCTTGCTCGGACTCCAGGACGCGTGCTGCGATGTATGGCAGGACCTGTGGTCGCAGTGTTGTGATGGTAGCTGCGTTCCGTCGCGGTCTGTGCTTCCGCAGCGATGCTACGGGTGCGGGGAAACGGTGTCAGTTTGGGTTCATCAGTGTGCCTCCATCCCGCTGTGCGGGACCTGTAAGGAGCGTGCCGACAGGGGATGGCCTAAGGCGAGGTGGGCACTGCGGCACTCAGGACAGATGTCCTCTAGCGCCTGGAAGACTATCCAGGGTGGCCTGAAGAGCGTCCGAGTGGAAGGGGTACGGTGCCCTGGAGCGCCGTCTGCGGCCCTGCCCCTGATGCTGTGGTGGGCGGCTCTGGAGGGCGACTCACGGATACTCTGGTTGTGGCATCGCGGAGGAATTGGTGACGGCGTGGTGGGGGCCGGGGGTGCAGATTGATGGGGTTGGGAATTGTGGGTGCACCAGCTACCGTCCCTACGCTGGACGCAGCGGAGGGGGTAGCGCCAGAGAAGCAGTGCCTTCACGGCCTGATTGTGCGGTACTGGCAGGCGGCGTATGACGGCCAACGCGATGTGACAGGTCGTGCCGGCCTGATGGTGAGCCGTACTGCCCCCGTGCATGAGGGTCGGACAGGGATGCTTCACCCGCCTGCCCCGGGTCGCCGCATACAACAGTGAGGTGTCATGGGTCGTCCCGACCAGGGTAATAAGGCCCAAACCCCTGTAGGGTATTCCCGTGGCACCGGGGTCTCTACTGGCGGCCCGGCTACGGCAGTATTGGGAGTGGTTGCTCGGGATACACCGGGGGTGCACGGAGTTGTCTGTGGGTTACGGCGTCGCGGCGCCCCCTGGGAGTGTTACACGGGGTTACGGGGACGGCCTGCAGGCCCCGGGAGCGGCAACGAGGCGAAGATGTGTGCGGAGAAGGGTATGGCAGTGGGGTCGTCAGGGGGACAGTATGGCGGGCGTCGTAGAGACGGCGTGGCAGCCTGGGAGGAGCGCTCACGGGGGGCACGTGGAGTTCCAGGTGACGGAGTACTGGAGTCTTGGGGGTAAACGCGGCGGTACTGGGATCCGTACGGTGGGGGTACGCGGCGGTACTGGGGAACCGTACAGTGGGGGAGCAGCGGGGAAGTTCCAGATGACGGTGTACTGGCATCGTGGGGGCATACGCGGCGGTACTGGGGACCGTATGGTGGGGGTACGCGGCGGTACTGGAGGGCCGTACAGTGGCGGCGATACGGGGATGCATGGCGGTACTGGGGTGTCCCCCTGACCCCTCTAACAACTCAGGGGGAGCGCGGGGGCATCCCCTGGCCCCGTTAACAAACTAGAGGGACCGGTTTGCGGGCATGTACATAGTCTAACCTCTGACCATGGCCTTGTGGTTGCGGTGGTGCGTGTCGTGGCGGCTCGCAGGTGGCGTCGGCGTGGCAACAGCGGTACTGCGTGGCGTCGTAGCGAAGAGTATGCGGTCGCCACACCACTGTAACGGCTTACCCCTGGGGGGCGCCAGTCCGGTTGGCTAGAGGCGAGGGGGGAAGAGGAGCGGCATGCTGAGTGGTCCGGGGGGTGGCGCGCGGGCCAATGCTATAAGTAGGCTCGCCACGTCCTCGGTGGGGGCCGAACCTGCGGCCTGGCCGCTGCTGTGGCGGAAGAGGCGCAACCACGGGAGCTGGCCAATCAGTGCAGGTAAGTCATAGTCATAGTCATAACCACTTCTCATGCCGTGTACTGGAGTTACCGGGCATCTCGCACCGACAGGTGGTTCTTGCCTCGCTCGATCTCGTGGGTCCCAAGGCTGCGTGAGGTGGCCCACAGCATGACGGAGGATCCAGAGGACCGGGGATACCGGCCAACCAGGCTTTGGGGGCAGTGGCAACTGCAATGCGTTAGCATTAGCAACGGCAACGGACGCTGGCCCGTTTGTTCGCCGGGGGCAAAGGGGCAAGGCATAGCAACGCAGCAGCACAGCGACAAGCAGAAAGCAAGCGCGTCTCCTATGGCTGCAAAGCAGCAACCAAGGCACAAAGCAGCACGCATGCGGCGAAGCAAGAGCGGGCCCCTTGTAGTTCGCGTACCCCCGCCACCGTGAAGACGTCCATCACCCGTGACCCCACGTAATCCACTGCCAGCTGCGCATACGCAAATGCCCACCACCCGTGACTCCATGTAACCCACTGCCAGCATGCAATAGCCCGTAGATGCATACCCACGATTTCTGGGAGGCTCCAGCCTAGCCTGGCCCTCAGCCTTCATCGCCTCCATGTCCCCATAATGTACGCCGCCCACCCATCGCAGGCTCCCCTTAAATTTAGCTAGCAACAACAACAAGCACGTCTCCGTGCCGTTTTGGCCATTGCGCCGTCCCAACGCTTCGGATCTTTTGCCCATGTAGCCATCTTGGAGCCTAGGTGGTGGCCTTGTCAAATCCAAGTTTTGAGCCAGAAACTCACCGGTGGCGGCCCGGGGCGGTGGCGCCAAGTCGGGAGGTGCCCTCCCAAATCTGCGCACTTTTGGGCCAAAAACAGCCATTTTTCGCCCAAAACAGCTCCCAAACCCGGGCGAAACGCCCAAACGAAAGACGAGGATACACAACACGTGCAGCTTGACTTCACCGTGTCAAAGAGCCCTCTAGTGCCCTTCAACTCCACGATATGTCCGAGAAAACACCCAAAAAGGCGCCAAAAAGCCCCGAAATCTGCGCAATGTGCACCAACACCCCGAAACCAAGCACGGGCCGTATCTTGGGCTAAGTGGCTCAAAATCCGATTATGAGGGCACCTAGTCCACCCGAAACCCCCCACTTTTCGTGGTTTCCACCCCTCGGAATTGCCCAAGCGGACGCCAAGATAGCCGTACCAGTGGTCACTTGGTACACCCGGAGGGCAGCCCGGCCTGCGCATGGCGGGGGCCAGCGGTGGGTCCACCACGGTCCTCGGGGCGAAAAACAATTACTTTTTTCCAAAGTTGTTCCCAGACCACTTGGGATGCTCAAACACGTGTTTTAGCCCGTTTGTGTGCATGTGGGGGCGCGTTTTGGGCCATGGAAAATTGCAAAATGCCTTGAAAATGGGCCGTTTCAAGACCAAAAATGGGTGGAAAATGGGTCAAAAACGCATTTTTCCAAAAATGTTCCTGGACCATTTGGGATGCTCAAACAAGTGTTTTTAGCCCATTTTGAGCACGTGGGGGCGCACTTTGGCCCATGGAAATCCCAAAATGCCTTGAAAATGGGTCGTTTTGGGACCAATAAAGGGTCCAAAATGGGTCGAAAACGCGTATTTCCAAAAGTGACCCCGGACCATTCCCGATGCTCAAACAAGGGTTTTAAGCCCATTTTGAGCCCGTTGTGACCGAGTGGAGCCCACCAGATTTATGCACCACCTTTTGCCGGGCCGCCAATAGCTCGTGCCCGCCGGTGGTGATCTTGCCCAAGAAGTTGGGCCCCAATCCCAACTGGGAGACCGCGGCGGTCCTGTGGGAATAGGTGACCGTCCGCGGATTCGGGGGGCACATCTTCACCGCCCTGCGGGGAACGGTGGTCAAAACGGACAGGAGGGTGGCACTGTAGCTCAGGGCGGAGCTCCTGACCACATATGTGGTGATGGCCATCCTTCACTTGGGGGCCGAGAGGCCTCAACCCTGGCAAGACCCAATCGGCAGGGTTATCAGGCGTGACCTGCCAACACAGCGGGCCACCATCTTGTCAGGGGCAGCAGGACAGCATCTCCCGGGTGCACTTCCCTGGCTCCGGGACTGTGGAGACGCCTGTCCAACGCCGGCCGAGAGGCGAAGCGCTCTGGAGGGTTTGTATGCAACCGGTGACAAGCCTGGGCCACAACATCACTTCCCGGTGGTCGCCGACCACACGGAGGAGCTCGGCGACGACACGGTCCCGCTGGTTGCCGACGTGGCACAGTGTCTGGCCCCCAACGCCATGATGCTCCCGAGGGATGGGTGGGAGGGCCAGCAGCACACCCCGACCCCGGCCGCCCTTCTCATTGCGCGGTACGTCGAGCTGGGCGGTTCAGAGGTCGTGTACTTCGACCGATTGGAGACGCCGCATATGCGACACTGGACTGCCCACCACCTCTTGGCCCCCAACGTGCAGTTGACCGTTGACGCGCTGGGGCAGCCCACGTTGGCGGGGCGCCCGCCCTAGTGGCCGCACACTTGGGACTTGGCGGTCAACACGGTGCGCATGGGGCCAAGGGGGCAGAGGGTGGCGTGGTCGGGTGCACAGAACCTGCTAGCGACGGCCCGGGCGGCACACGTGAAGCAGCCGGACGGCAACTCCAAGGACTATGGCTTGTGCGCCCTCATGTCCACCGTCGGTATCCTCGTCCGGGTGCGGAGCCCGGACAACCTCCTGTCCAAGTTGAACAGGCGGTGGGTGGCGGCGGTGGCCCTTAACACGGATATGGGGCCCATCGCGCGTCTGCCCTCACTGGGGGAGTTGCACGCCGCGGTGCTGGATGCCCTTCCAGCGCCCCGCACTCCTCTGACGGTGGCGGACATTCCGCACCAAGTGGGGTTGCCCGAGGCGCGGACGCAGCACGCCCTACTATGTATGGCTGCGGCGGAGGGAGGAATGTCCATGGTTCTAACGGTCTTCCTACGTCACGCGAAGGACGCGATGCAGCAGCAGCGGCGGTATGCCCCTCAGCCATGGGAGGAGAACGCCCGGCGATGGCTGCACGTGGAGAACGTTCCTCCCACTCATGCAATGGGCGAGGCGGACATGGGGAAGCTCGTGGTGTTGGAAGGGGCGGAGTATTGGGTATGTGTTCGGGTGGACAAGGGGGGTTGGAATGGGTTATGGTTGGCGCGAGCAAGCTCAGGAGGCAGCAGTCCAGGGGCCCGGCTTGCTGTAGGATTCTCAGGGAATCTCTTCTGTTCCTTGGCCCCGTGTGTAAGGCGTACAGGTGCACGCCCGGGGACATCACGCAGGCGCCGGCCGTGTTCGTGGCGGTGATGCAGCCACCGCGGGTCCCGGAAATGGACGTTTGGCCCGTGGCCCCAAGCAACATGTGGCAGGCTGCACACGCGGCTGCCATGTGCAGGGCGCTGCAGGGGCAGGTGACGGCCCTTCCCAAGGCACCAGCAGCGCAGTCGTCCAGCAACCGGCCCGCGGCCTCGCTGGCGCTGCTGCACGCCCGGTCACGGGCATGGTGTTGGGTCATCGTGGCGCTGGAGCCCCACTCCTCAAAGCTGCGTATGTACGATCGTGGGGAGAACACAGCGCTCAAGGTCCGCCGTGCCAACTTGGAGGCCCTGCACCTCGGTGTACTGAGCAGCGACGGGGGCACGGCGCTGTACCTCCAGGGGACCGTGGTGGGCTTGGCGGCGGTCCGTTTCCGCAGGCAGTGCGGAGGAGATGCCTTCCGCTTGGTCATGCCGGAGAAGATCACGCCGTGGCTCCGAGCGTTCTCCACGTCCAGGTGGAAGATTGAGGGCGGCCTGGAGACGTTCGCTGATGCGTGGCGCCCGTGGGTGGAGGAGCCGTTTCCCGTGGGGGGGATGCTGCACCTGCCGCAACCGCCAATTGTGCCGCCGGTTCGGTCTGCCGCCCCTACGGCCGTTGTGGAGAAAGCGGTCACGAAAGTTGCACCGAAGCCGCCCCCCAAGAAGGGCCACCCCCAAAAGTATGGCAGATACTCCAACATCAGGGTAGTGTTGCGGCACTTCGGGGGGGAGCTGGCCACGGAGCAGTGTGGGTCGAAGGATTTCAACGTTGACCCTAGTCAAGGCTGGAGGGGGCGGGCCATAGCGCATGGCGGGCCGGCAAACACTTGCGGCCCAGCCGCCTTCACCCCAAAGACCTCCTCGACCATCTGGCGAGGGATCACGGGTCGGACCTGGCTCAACGTGAGCAGGCGCAAACCATGATCAACGGCATTATGCCTGGAAGGCTGGCGGGGCCATTCGCAGCGGCCCAAGCCAGGTCAAAGGCACTCACCTTGCCCGTGCGAGCCCATCCCTCGGGGACGCACGGGGCGTCATCGTCGGCGACTTCGAGTGGGGCTTGCGGGTCTGCAACGGTATCTTCGACTGGGGGCACGGGAGCGGGTGCGGCCGCGGTGGGACCGCGCGGTAAACCACAGTGTCTCGTGGCACGCGCCCGGCGACGGCCCCCTCAACGGGTGGGCGGCAGGGGTCGGCGTCCGGTCGGGCAAAGGGATCTTCGCACCTGCCGCCGGCGCAAGACGCCGGCAGTCCCCCTCCTTCTGGTGACCTGGACCCGACAGGGGATCCAGATCCAGAGGTGCAGCCGTGAAGGGACCCTACTCTGACACCCAGACGGCGGTGTCCTGGAACGTCCAGGGCTCGATGCGAGGGGATAGCGTGCCCGTGGCCCCGGGTATGCTCGACGGCCAGGCGGTAGCGGCGGGCGGTTAGAAGGCCGGAGGCGCCATCCTCGGTCTGTTCCAGGGGACCGGTCTGCAAGACCCCCAGGGCATGGTACACATGGACAATCAGTGGTGTCACCATGGGTACCATGCTTTCCTGGGGGTAGATGCCCAGGCGGCGGCGGCGGCGGCGGTACGTGGCGGTCTCTTGATTGCCCTTCGAGCGGACGTGTTCGCTGCGGGGGAGGTTCGAGACGTGGTGGACATTGTGCCGGGTAAGGCCATGGCCCTCGATGTGGTGACCACGCATCAACGTCCGGGGCCCGGGCAGTGGTGGTGACTCCTGGGCGTCTACTGCGGTGAACCTTTTCATGAGGGGGGTCATTAGCATCCTCATGTCCTGCCGCCCCAACGCTATAGGCCTGTACGCGTCCAAGTTCCCCGTGGCCGTGCCCCTGGGCATCAGCCAAATGATGGCCTCGTGCCATGACTCCGGGACCTCCGCACCACGTAGGATGGCCCTGTAATCGTGCAAGAGGAGCCCTTGCACCGGCTCAAGCAGCTCCGCAACAAGTGCAGCTGTGACCCTATTGGACCCCGGCGCCTTGTCGTCCCCCACGCCCTGCTTCACGGAATCCTTGAGGTCTTGCAGGGTATAGTCTTGTAGTGACCTCCATTCTTGCGGTACACCCCGAGGGATGTGGGCCCCGACCAGTCCTTCAAAGGCCGGTAGGATCACTGGCCTCTTGGCGTACAGCGCCTCCCAGTACCTCTGGACCTCTCTGATGACCTCCGAGGCTTCCATGAGCACTTTCTCCGGCTCCTGGATACGCACGGACCACAGGCCCGAGGGGGCGTAGTTAACCACGTTGATGGCTCCCTAGATCGCTGTCCATCGGAGCTACCGGTCCGGCACCTTGCCCCGCCAATAGTCCTTTATGGACCTACGCCTGTCTCACGTGAGGACACCTCTGAGCTCCTCCACGCGAGCCTCAAGCTGTTGGAGCTGCTGGCTCAAAGCAGTGTTCAAGTCCTCCATGGTGGCGGGAGACAAGTCAGGGTCCACCTACCGGAGGCGCCGAAGCAAGGCTGTCTCCCGGGAGTGGAGCCCGGCTTCGGCCGCATTCCGTTTCCACGGCTCGTGGGCGCGCCATGCCAGAGCCTGCTGATCCGAGAGGACCTAGGATAGAGACGCCTCCGTCACCGCCTGTCCATACGAATAATGCGGGTCCATGCCTGGCGGCATGCGCACACCCATCACCCTCGACACCTCGTCGCGGAAGGCATAGAGCAGGTCAAAGACCGCCTGTACCTCCGGCGTGCCCATGGTGGCAATGTCCTGGTCTGACGAGAGCCGTCCCCGTAGCGCCTGATCCTCACAGGCCTTCCGTAGCGCTGTTGCCGCCGCCTCACGGACCCACGGGGAGTCTGGGCGTATGGCATGCAGCCTGCCTTGAGCGTGTGAGTAAGCCAGCCGTGTGATACTCTCCTTGGCAGCCACTGCCAGCGGGATGTCCAAGACCACGGGGCCATGGTTAGACTCAAATGACGCAGGGGACTTTCGTGGCGCCAGGTGCGGGCGCTCACGCACAGCCGACGGGACGAGCGGCGTGTTGAGCAGGAAGGAGTCATGTCGATGCCCTGCTCTCGTGGGCCGTCTGTCCCCCTCCGCTGCCTCCCAACCCTGTGAGTGGAACCTGCATTGCTCCCACACAACGTTGAAGCTCCTAGTGGTGGGGTGCCCCGGGGACTCCAGCCACACGTTGAAGTCCCCTCCGAGGAGCACTGCCTGTGTGCCCCCTGCGCTTTTGGCCGCCGCGTACATGGCCACGTCGGCCCAAAAGGAGGCCTTCCTAGCTCGTAAGGGGTTGGCCGCGGAATGGCAATTTGGAGCCATGCCGGGCTCAACGGCGGCATCATTAGGGATTCTTGCCCAGCGCAGACTGCAGCGAGGACAGGAGGAGAATCATGTCCTTGCCTTTGATGTCTCCGGGACCTTTGAAACGGCCACGCATGGGACAGTGGCTCTCCTCTTGCGCCACATGGGGGTACCGGAGGAGCTCACCACGCTCTTCCATACCCTCAGTTGTGGCTCCACAGTGCGCATTGTCACTGCGCATGGCCCCATGCCGAGCATTCGTCTCCACATGGGCCTGAGGCAGGGCACTGCGGAAAGCGCCGTGCTCTACCTCCTCCTCTTGGAACCCCTGTTGTGAAGCCTTGCCAGCAAAGCCCAAGGGGATCCCCGCCACGCTATGCCACCCATGGGACAAGCGTATTGCGACAACCTCCTGCTGATAGCACACTCCGTGCCGCAATTCTTGGAGTATGTAGCGGCGATCGCTCAATACTTGGCGGACATGGGCATGTCCCTCAACGTCGGCAAATCTGCGTACGCCACCAGTGCTCGCATCCCCTCGATCATGGTGTGCCTGAACCTTAGCAATGCGGTAGCTCCGTGGGTCTGCCTGAAGGCCAAGGGCACGGTACCATACCTGGGCCTACGCCTTGATGCGCGGGGGATGGCATCCATGAAGGAGAAGCATGTACACTGATGCCAAGCTCTCCTAGGCCGGTGCAAGAACACGCTGGGCCCGGCGTCCGTGCCCCATGAGGTGATGGCGGCTATGGTAGGCGGCATCCTGCGTTACGCGGCGCCATACCTGTCGGACGCGGCAGAGACGGTGGTGAAGTTGAGTGCTGCCATCAAGGCTGCAGCCCTGCAGTTTGAGAACCTGCCCAAGGACCCGTCCAATCCGGGTCATATGCCGTAACTCTGTGGTGGCGACCCTGGCTTAGCTCACGCACCATCGTTCGGCCGTAGTCTGCAGTGAACCGCGGGCAATGCTCGAAGATCTGCACCGGCAATACGGTGTGTGCGGGCACTTACTAGTTCCCTTCACGACGTTCGCGATGCATGCGGGTTACATGTGGGTTGACAGGGTGCTCCGAGCGATGGGGACGTTAGGGGTGCGACTCCTCATGCTGTTGTCGGTGTACTCGTGCGTGCCCGCCCACCTGCCGCAGGTGCAATGGACTAGGCGGCGGTGGGTGACCAGGTCCTACACCTTCAGGGGTAGCAACATATGTGTGCTATCTGGGCCCCACACGGATGCGGCGGTGAGGTCCCTCACAGACCCCGCGAATAACCTTCTACATGCGCGGCTCCCGTGCCACGAGCCTGGGCATTGCGCCGTTCAGCTCCGGGAGTGTCACGAGGACCATCTGCACCTTCCCCACACGGGGGTTGGGCCCACCCAGCTGGACCACGCATCGTTCACGGGACTCCAAGCGGTCTTCCAATCGCGGGTACCCGGTCCCCCGACTCATTGTCTGATACACCCGGTGCGCCGCAAAAAGGTCTGCAAGCGCACCAGGCAGTTCGCTGCCGGTGATGCGTATGTGGTGGGCGGGTATAGGGATGACAACTGGGACCCGAACAACCGAGGGCCGTCCATGCCGTTTGTGCCGCTGGCCGC
Source organism: Eutreptiella sp. 'Long Island Sound 2002' (assembly GCA_964036045.1). Taxonomy (NCBI): domain Eukaryota; phylum Euglenozoa; class Euglenophyceae; order Eutreptiales; family Eutreptiaceae; genus Eutreptiella; species Eutreptiella sp. 'Long Island Sound 2002'. The sequence continues at coordinate 134,872,081 of OZ038378.1, read as the reverse complement.
CCTGATGTTCCTGCTGGGGGACCTCTTCGACGGTCACAAGCAACAGGACGATGCGGCGTCGGTCCCCCTGCTTAAGCCGCATACGGGGGCGGCATTGACCCCTCGCCTTTGTGGATCATACACGGGAGGCCCGCGTTTCGCAGGGCGTGCGCGGCGGTGTGTGGGCGCCACGAGTGGGCAATCGTCCTCCTGCTGCCGTCCGGCCCCGTCTCGGATGCTCATGACTATCTGGTCCCGGAGGTGGTCCGAATGAGCAAACTGCTGCACGATTCACATGTCGCCGTCATATCGTTGCGGGACGGAGGAGCGGTGGAACATGGCTCAGTGGTGGTGTACCCTTTTCCCGCTCCAGGGCCGTGTGGGGGGCAAAGTATACCATGGCCCTTGACACCATCAAGTCCGTTTGCCGGTGCGACGTGTCCCGGCGGCCGCATACTTTGTATCGGCCGAAGGCTGCCCTTTCCCCGGAGCTGATTGCGTCCAATGCGGAATCCCTAGGAAAGGTGGTGCAGAGCCCCCATTCGGACGTGGCGTGGCTGGAACCCCTCCGGTGCTGCTAGATACCAACGTCGGCGAAAGTTGCGTCATCTGATGCTTCCCCCCAGGAAGATGGGGCCACCAACATGGCAGTGGCGAGCCATGGCAGCCCCACGTGGACGGGAGCCACACGTGGCACGGTCCCTGAGGCGGAGACAATCGGGGTGGCAGCGTACCAGCTACACCCCCCCCCCCTGTCAAGCCGCACAGTACACATAGTGGATGCCTCCATCATTGGGGCACATCTACACAGGGCAAAGGCGGCCCTATACCGCGGCATCAAGGGGCCGAGCTCTCGTCTTGTCAATCAGCATGCGTTGAATTGGATTGTGGAGGGGCTGCGGCGGCTGCCACATAATATTGGGGGGCCCCACCACTGGGTAGTGCGGCATAGCTCGCACTTGGCGGCGGTCCCGCCGGAGCAGACAGACTTCGATGCGGCCCAAGCGAAGGCCCTGCCTGTGTATCTCCCGTTGCCCAAAGAGCATGCAACCCTCATGGTGCCTAGGGACGACCGGGAGCTCGAACCGCATGTACCCACCATGCAGGCCCTCCAGCAGGTCAGGGTGATGGAGTGCCGCTCATTGGCGGCGCGCACCAGGGCCCATACACTGTTGGCTGGTGCCTGTGAGGCGGTACCCCTAGGAGCGGTGCACCATGACCCTACACACAGCAAGCTGCTACCAGCGCGTGATGGCCGCTTATCCACCATGCAAGTCATGCGGCAGTGGCGGCAAAAAGTCACGTGCACGGAAATTCCGGCACATCCTTGTATCTTCTATGGAGGGTCCGAGGAGGACACTGGCCACAGGCACATACTATGTGCGCGGGACGAAGCGGTAGCGTGACTCATGTGTGGGCGTTTGGAGGAGTTCACCGCGGATCTTCCCCTGGCGGACATGGCGATGGAGTTCTTGGCCTCAACAGAACACGGCTGCCGGTGGTCCGAGTCCCTGATGATAGGCGTCGTCCCTAGAGACCCGAAACGGCTCTTCACGGCGGTGCGGGCGGCGTCATCTGGGACTCAGCGAAGGCCAAGCTGTTCTTCGAGGACATGATCCAGATCGGGAAAGATGTGTACGCCAGGAGGAACCATCGGCTCACTCAGATCCTGCAACTACCGATGCAAGATCGGAGGAGGGCCGTGTATGCGTTCCTACGGGGTGACACCCCCTTCTGTCCGCCGGCAAGGAGGGTCCGGCAGCTGACGCCGTGGAACCCGTAGGATGGCCTCCCCGGCACCCTGCAAGCGGCCTTTCACAGGGCACCCTGCATGCGTTGTAGGTGTCCAGGTCGTACATCACGTACGAGGAGGTCCCGTCCCCGTTCCCCGAATGGATGGCGGCAGTGGCACAGACCTTTAGCCAATGGGTCGAGTCCTGGATGGTCGAGGATTATCCCGCGTTCCGGGAGCAATGCCGTATGGTGTTTGCGCAATCCTAGTCCACAATACGTGGTACCATGGTACGTGGCTCGGACAGTCACAGAGAACCCTGGCTCCAGGTGTTTGCAAGCCATCCGGCTGTCGGAAACATCAAGGGCTGGCCCTGTGAAGTGGTGCCGGTCCTCCAACAAGCGATGTGCAACCTCCCGGTTTTGGTGGTGGCCACCATGCTGGACGTCCGGGCGATGTGGCTGTATGATCGGCAGCTGCGGAGGGTCATTTCGGTGGCGGAAGGACAACCACTCGTGGCCGTCGTGGTGGGGTCCAAGCAACTTGCGCGAATCCAGGGGGACGAAGCGCCGGGCCGCATCACGGAGGTACTTCTATTTCTGCCGGAGGGAGACGACAACATGGCTGCCGACGCCCGTCACACGTTGGATGCCCTAGGCCTGGGGGCGGTTGTCGAGGCTCGGTTAGGAGGACAGCGCATGGTAATCGTGTCCGCCCGGGGCTCTGGCCTGGCCGGAGTTGATGTCATCGGGGGAATCGCACGGAACTATGGGCGGGAACTCCTGGCATGCGGCACGCAAAGTCTAAGGGTAGTGCGGTAGCCCTGGCTACTAGAGCGCCTCTCTACAGCGTCGGACGGACGGCCGGTTCTTGACCCGGTGTCCACGTGGGTTGAGGCGAGACGAAGCCTGCTCCGTAGTGCCACTGCACGTGCACTGGCAGGCGCGCTACTGCACCACCAAGAGGCATGCGGTGCTGTGTGGCGGGACCTATGGTCAGAGTGCTGTGGAGGTGACCGTGTCCCATCACGGTCGGTACTCCCGCTGCAGCGCTGCGGATGCGGAGAGACAGCGCCAGTTTGGGTGCATCAGTGTGCCTCTGCCCCGCTCTGTGGGTCGTGGCGAGAACGCGCCAGTTGGGGTTGGCCCAAAGCCATGTGGGCACTGCGCCACTCTGGACAGCTGTTGTCGAGTGCCTGGAAGGCAATTCAGGCGTCCTGAGAAGCGTCCGGGTGGATGGGGTGCGGTGCCCCAATGAACCGACGGCGGCCGTGCCCCTACTGCTGTGGTGGGGCTCTGGGCGGTGACTCCCGGGTTCTTTGGCTGTGGCATCGCCGAGGATCTGGTGGAGAGGCTGCGGGCGTCAGGGGTGATGTTGCTTGACCGGGTGTGAGGGTGGTGCATGGGCCGGATGTCGTCCATCTAGTTGGCGCAAAGGCGGTGGTAGCTTTTGGGAAATTGTCTCCTCCTGGCCTGTGTGTGCGGCAACGGCAGGCGGAGTGCGACGGCCAACGCGATGTGACAGGTCGTGCCGGCCTGATAGTGAGCCATACTGCTTCCGTACATGAGGTTCAGTTGGAGATGTGAAGCTTTGCCCGCCTTCCCCGGGTCGCCGCATACTACAATGAGGTGTCATGGGTCGTCCCCACTAGGGTAGTAAGGCCCAAACCCCCGTAGGGTATTCCCATGGCACCGGGTCTCTACAGGCGGCCCAGTTACGGGAGTCACCGGGGTAATTCCTCGGGTTACTCCGGGGGTTGCAGTACTATGGTGGTCCCCCAGCGCCCGCGCCGCGGGAGTCGGCTAGGGGGTGGCTCGGCAGAACAGACGGCGCGCGGGGCTGCAGCGGCATCCGCGTTGAAGGGGATTGGGTCGGGAACTGCCAGCGGACGACGATTGGTGCAGCTGAGGGGGCTTTGGGCCTGCCCATGGGCCTTGGGAGGGGATCGGTAAGGGTATTGAGGCGTCCCCTGGCCCCGAAACCGGTGCAGGAGGGTATAAGGGCCGCTCGAGGGCCCCGAGGACGGCAAGGAGGGGATACTGGAGGATGCGTGGTGGTGCTGGAGACAGTGTGGTGGGAGTAGTGGGGGAAGCATGGTGGTACTGAGGGCTGTATGGTGGATGAACTGGGAGAAGCGTGGCGGTGCTGGGGACGTTACAGTGGCAGTCATGAGTGATACATGGCGGAACGGGGGACTTTGTACTGGGGGTACTGGTGTGCACATGGCGGTACTGGGGAGCAATATGGTGGGAGTATCGGAAGACGCCTGACGGTACTTGGGTGTCCCCCTGACCCCTTGAACAACTCGGGGGGGTAATGGGGCATCCCCTGGCCCCTCAAACAAACTAGAGGGACAGTGCCTGCGGGCATGTACATAGCCTAACCATCTGACCTCGGCATGACTTTGAAGTCACGGCGACGCGTGCGGTGGCGGTCCTTCTAGTAAGGGCGGGTGCTTACAGCAGTAGGCCGATGCCGCGGCGTGGCGGTGTCGCTCGACGGCGGTGCGGCAAGGCGGAGTGACACCGCGCCAGCGGTCACCAGCTATATATATGTAGCCTACCTAGTGGCAGCAGGCGGCAGGAACTTATTCGGGGGTACATGCCTGAGCTGCTCGTGAAGTATCGTTGAGCGCCAGAGACTGTATGAGAGGTCCTGGGGTTGAGGCACAGGCCAATGCTTTAAGTGGGCATGCCACGTTGTCTGTGGATGACGAACCTCCGGCGTGGACGCTGCTGTGGCGGAGATGGCACAACCACGGGAGCTGGCCAATCAGTGCACCTAAGGGTCAAGGGTAGGTGTCAAGGCAAAGTATGTGGGCCAGATGAAGTGCACCTGGTAACCACGACCCGTGGCGAACCTCCGGTGGGTACCCCTACAGGGGGTCGATAATCAAGGTACGGCACCCAACAGCCCGAATCCTACCCAGCGACATTCACGGGTTGTGCCTCTCATGCCGCGGGGCGGCCGGCGTCCCCCCTGTGGACCCTCGTGGTATATTATATGTGAACATGTACAAGTACCACGAGTCCGCTCAAGTCATGGTCTTGGACAAGGGATACCGGCGCTGTATATATCTGGGGTATGAGGGTGATTTACAGAGGGTGCAGCTATTAACTACTGATGGCCATGGAATACTATCGTATGCTTATGTGCAATCCTGGAGGGAGCCCGAGGTGGGTTCGCGATGTACACACTGAGGACTAGGAGGCGATGATGGCTGAGGGCCAGGCTAGGCTGGAGCCCCCCAAAAATCCTGGCTATGTGTCATCGGGCTTGTGTGTGTGCGGTGCTGGCTGCGGAATGCACAATGTCCGAGGCGACGAGCGTCCCAAGGGTGGCAAAAATGGATGCCGAAAAGGGGCCAATTCTTGCTTCGCCACAGCCGTGCTGCTTTGTTACTTGATTGATGCATTGCACCCATAGGAGGCACCCTTGCTTTCCGCTTGTTGCTATGCCGTTGCAATGCCCTGCCTTGCCCCTTTACCCCCGGCGGTCCAATGGGCCAGCGCGCGTCGCCATTGCCAATGCTAATGCTCTGCAGTTGCCACTGCCCTGAAAACCTGGCTGGCCGGTATCCCCGGTCTTCTGGGTCCTCCGTCTTGCTGTGGGCCACCTCAGGCAGCCCTGGGACCCACATGATCGAGCAATGCAAGAACCACATGTCTGTGCGAGATGCCCGGTAACTCCAGTAGACGGCATGATAAGTGGTTATCACTACGACTATTATGACTATATATAGATATATACATACATGCATACATACATACATACATATATATATATATATATATATATATATATATATATATAAGTCATAGTCATAGTCATGACCACTTCTCATGCCGTCTATTAGTGTTACGGGGCGTCCCGCACCGACAGGTGGTTCCTGCCTTGCTCGATCCCGTGGGTCCTAGAGCTGCCTAAGGTGGCCCAGAGCATGATGGAGGACCCAGAAGACCGGGGATACTGGACAACCGGGCTTTGGGGGCAGCGGCGACTGCCGAGCATTAGCATTAGCAACGGCGACGAGCACTGGCCCGTTGGACCGCCGGGGGTAAACGGGCAAGGCAGGGCAATGCAGCGGCATCGCAACAAGCAGAAAGCAAGGGTGCGTCCTACGGGTGCAACACAGCAGCCAAGTAAAAAAGCAGGACACATGCGGCGAAGCAAGAGCTGGCCCCGTTTCGGTGTCCATTCGTGTCACCCGTTGGATGCCCACCGCCTCGGACCATGTGCATTCCGCAACCGGCAGCGCACACGCACAAGCCCAATGACGCATAGCCAGGGTTTCTGGGTGGCTCCAGCCTAGCCTAGCCCTCAGCCTTCATTCCCCCATGGTCCCCATTGTTAACGACGCATGTGCCGTGACCCCACCTTAGGCTCACCCCAATCGGAGCTACAGCACCTTATATCAGCACACGATATTACTCCATGGCCATCAGTAGCTATGAGCTGCACCCGCTGAAAATCCCCCTCACACCCCAAATATATACAGGTCTGGTACCCATTGTCTAAGACCACGACCCGAGCGGACTCGTGTACTTGTACGTGCCCACATATAATATATTGCGAGGGTCCACAGGGGGGATGCTGGCCGCCCCGCGGCATGCGAGGCTCAACCCGTGAAAATCGCTCGCTGGAATTCGGGGTAGCGGGTGCTGTAGCTTGATTATCAACCCCCTCAAGGGGTACCCACCAGAGGTTCGGCCCGGCTGTGGTTACCAGGTGCACCTCATCTGGCCCACTTACATTGCGCTGACCCCTACCCTTGACCTTGACGTGCCCTGATTGGCCAGATCCCGTGGTTCTGCCATCTCCGCCGCAGCAGCGTCCAGGCCGCAGGTTCGGCATCCAAAAAAACCGCGGCATGCCTACTTAAAGCATTGGCCTGTGACTCAACCGTTGGTCCTCTCCTACAGCCTATGTGCACTACGATACTTCACGAGCAGCTCAGGCATGTGCCCCCCATAAAGTTCCATGTGCCTGCTGCCACCAGGTAGGCTACACATATATAGTTTGTTGCTGCTTGCGCGGCGTCACTCCGCCTAGTCCCACCGCTGTCGGGCCGCACCGCCACACCGCCGTGCCGGCCTACTACTGCAGGCACTTGCCACCATGTGCAGGATCGCCACCGCACGTGCCGCCGTGACTCCAGTGTCGTGTGCCGATGTGAGATGGTTAGGCTATGTACACGCCCACAGGCACTGTCCCTTTAGTTTGTTGGAGGGGCCATGGGATGCCCCAGTACCCCCTCTGAGTTGTTTCAGGGGCGACAGGGACACCCCAGTGCCGCCATGCGTCTCCCGGTACTCCCACCATACTGTTCCCCAGTACCGCCACACGTCCCCTAGTACTTCCACCATATTGGCCCCAGTACCGCCATGCGTACCCCACGGCTTCCAGTAGAATGTTCCCAGTACTGCCGCGTGTCTCCCATGACTCTCACCATAATGTCCCCAGTACCGCCATGCTTCCCTCAGTTCAACCACCATATAGTCCTCAATACCACCATGCTTCTCCCACTATTCCCACCACCTTCCCTCCAGCACCACCACGCGTTCACCAGATTTTTCACCTGACCGTCCCTAGGGCCATGGAGCGGCCCTTACACACCCCGGAGCCGGTCTCGGGGCTAGGGGACGCCTCCGTACTCTCACTGATCTTCCTCCGGGGCCCATGGGCAGCCCCAACGCCCCCCCGGCTGCACCGGTCACCGTCTGCCGGCAGTTCCTCAACCCCAACCCCATCCCAAGTCAACGCGGACGCAGCCGCAGCCCCACGCTCCGTCCATCTTGTCGAGCCACCCCTCTGCCGACCTTCACTGCGCGGGCGCCGGGAAACCATCACTATCCTCCAACCCCTTGAGTAACCCGAGGAATGACTCCCGTGACCGCCGTAACCGGGCCGCCGGTAGAGACGACGGTGCCATAGGAATACCCTATAGGGGTTTGGGCCTTATTACCCTGGTTGGGACGACCCATTACACCTCACTTTAGTATCCCGCGATCCGGGGCAGGCGGCTGAAGCTTCCCATCTCCAATTGAACCTCGTTTGCGGAGGAAGTACGGCTCATTATCACGCCGGCATGACCTGCCACATCACGTTAGCCGTCACACACCGTCCGCCGTTGCCGCACACATAGGCCGTTAGGAGATCACTCCTCAACAGGCACCGCCGTCGTTGCACCCATCAAGTGGACAACACCAAGTTCGTCCACCACCCTCACGCCTGTTCATGCGGCATCACCCCCAACCTCCGCAGCCTCCCCACCAGGTCCCCGGTGATGCCACAGCCAAAGAATCCGCGAGTCACCGTCCAGAGCTGCCCACCACAGCAGCAGGGGCAGGGCCGCTGTTGGTTCACTCCGGCACAGCACACCATCCCCTCGGACCCCCCGCAAGTCGCCCTGAATTGCCTTCCAAGCACTCGATGACATCTGCCTAGAATGGCGCAGTGCACACCTGGCTTTGGGCCACCCCCTACTGGCGCGTTCTCGGCACGACCCACAGAGCGGGGCAGAGGCACTGTGATGCACCCCAACCGGCGCTGTCTCTCTGCACCCGCAGCACTCCAGCGGGAGCACCGACCATGATGGGGCACCGCCGCCTCCACAGCACTGCGACCACAGGTCCAGCCACACAGCATTGCATGCCTCCTGGTGTTGGATTACTGCACCTGCCAGGGCACGTGCAGTGGCACTACGGAGCAGGCTTCGCCTCGCCTTGTCCCACGTGGTCACCGGGTCAAGAACTGGTCGTCCGTCGGACGTCGCTCAAAGGCGATCTAGTAGCCGGGGCCACCGCACTACCCTGAGACTTTGTTTGGCGCTCGCCAGGAGCTTCCACCCATAGACGTGCAGGACTTCCCCGATGAGATCAACCCGGGCCGGTCCAGGGCCCCGGGCGGACGCGATCACCATGCCTTGTCCTCCTGACCGAGCCTCGACAACCACCCCCAAGCCTAAGGCATCCAACGTGTTCACGTGTCGGCAGCTACGTTGTCGTCTCCCTCCGGCAGAGATAGCATTACCTCCGTGATGCGTCCCGGCGCGTCGTCCCCGTGGATCCGCGCAAGTTGCTTGGACCCCACCAGGACGGCCACGAATCCTTGTCCTTCCGCCACCGAAATGACCCTCCGCAGCTGCCGGTCATACGGCCACAGCGCCCCCACGTCCAGCATGGTGGCCACTCCCAAAACCGGGAGGTTGCACAGCGGTTGTTGGAGGACCGGCAGCACTTCACGCGGCCAGCCCGTGATGTTTCCGACAGCCGGATGGCTTGCAAACACCTGGAGCCAGGGATCTCTTTGACCGCCCGAGCCACGTACCATGGTACCACGTATTGTGGCCCAGGACTGCGCCAACACCATACGGCATCGCTCCCGGAACGCGGGATAATCCTGGGCCATCCAGGACTTGATACATTGGCCAAGAGCATGTGCCACTGCCGCCATCCATTGCGGAAATGAGGACATGGCCTCCTCGTACGTGATGTACGACCCGGACACCAACAACGCATGTAGGTTGCCTTTTGAAATGGCGCTTGCAGGTTGCCGGGGAGGCCATCATACAGCTTCCACGGCGCTAGCTACCGGACCCTCCTTGCCGGCGGACAAAAGGGGGTATACCCCGTAGGCATGCATATACGGCCTTCCTCCAATCTTGCATCGGCAGTTGCATAATCTTAGTGGTCCGATGGTTCCTCCTAGCGTACACATCTTCCCCAATCTGGATCATGTCCTCCAAGAACAGCTTGGCCTTCGCTGAGCCCCGGGATGACGCCGCCCGCACCCCACAAAGAGCCGTTTCAGGTCTCCGGGGACGACACCTGTCATCACGGACTCCGTCCCTGCAGCCGTGTTCTTTCCGGGCCAAGAATTCCATCGCTTTCTCCGCCAAGGGGAGGCTCCGCAGTGAACTCGTCCACGCGCTCACACAGGAGTCGCGCCACCACTTCGTCCCACGCACATAGTGCGCGCATGTGGCCAGTGTCCTCCTCGGGCCCTCCACAGAAGATACAGGGATGCACCGGGATCACCGTGCGGGTCATTTTTTGCCGCCAGTGCCGCATGACTTGCGTGGTGGACAGGCGGCCATCACGCGCGCAGCAGCTTGCTGTTTGTAGGGCCATGGTGCACCGCTCCTAGGGGTACCGCCTCACAGACACGGTGTATGGGCCCTAGTGCGCGCCGCCAGTGAGCGCCACTCCATCACCCTGACCTGCTTGGGGGCCTGCATGGAGGGTATCTGCGGTTCGAGGTCCCCATCGTCCCTAGGCACCAAGAGGGTTGCATGCTCCTTGAGCAACAGGAGATGCACAGGCGGGGCCTTCGCGTGGGCCGCAGCGAAGTGTGGCTCCTCCGGCGGGATTGCCGCCAAGTGCGAGCTATGCCGCACTACCCAGTGGAGAGGCCCCCCAATTGTGCGCATCAGCCGCCTCAGCCCCTCCACATTCCAATTCAACGCATGCTGGTTCACAAGATGGGAGGTCGGCCCTTTGATGCCGCGGTCTAGGGCCTCCTGTGCCCTGCCCCCAATGATGGAGGCATCCACTATGTGTACCGTGTGGCCCGATGGAGGGGTGTGGAGCAGTTACATGCCGCCCAGATTATCGCTGCCCCAGGGACCGTGCCGCGTATGGCACCCCCCACGTGGGGCTGCCATGGCTCGCCATTGCCACGCAGGTGGGTCCGTCTTCCTGCGGGGGAAGCACCAGATGACGTGACCTTTGCCGCTGCCGGTACCCAGCAGTACCGGCGGGGTTCCAGCCACGCCACGTCCGAATGGGGGCTCCGCACCACCTTTCCTAGGGATTCCGCATTGGAAGCAGCCAGCTCCGGGGAAAGGGCAGCCTTCGGCCGATACACAGCATGCGGCCGCCAGGACACGTTGCACCCGCAAACGGACTTGATGGCGTCAAGGGCCGTGGTATACTCTGCCCCCCACACTGCCATGGAGCGGGAAGGCTGGTACACCACCACTGAGCCCTGCTCCACCGCCCCTCCGTGGCGCCGCAATGTGACGGCGACGTGTGGATCGTGCGGCACCTGCGGCACGTTGCCCATTCGGACCACCTCCGGGACTGGACATTCTTTAGCATGTGGGACGGGGCCTGACGGTAGCACGAGGACTATTGCCCACTCGTCGTGCCCACACACCGCCTCGCACACCCTGTCAAACGCGGGCCGCCCGTGTACAATCCACAGAGGCGAGGGGCCAATGTCGCCCCCGGCATGCGGCGTAAGCGCGGGGACCGACTCCGGATCGTCCCGTTGTGTGTGACCGTCGAAGAGGTCCCCAAGCAGGAACCTCAGGGCGGCCAGCGGCACAACCGGCATTGATGGCCCTGGGCAGCCCGGGTCCTAGTTGTCGTCCCTATGCCCGCCCACCACATACGAATCACCGGCAGTGGACTGCCTGGTGCGCTTGCTGGCCTTTTTGCCCGCACCGGGTGTATAACGCGATGAGTTAGGGGACCGGGCACCCGCGATTGGAAGACCGCCTAGAGTCCCGTGAACCATACGTGGTCCAGCTGGGTGGGCCCAACCCCCGTGTGCGGAAGGTGCAGATGGTCCTTGTGACAGTCCCGGAGCTGATCAGCCTAGTGCGCAGGTTCGTGGCACGGGAGCCGTGTGTGCCATTCGCGGGATCCGTGAGGGACCTCACCGCCGCATCCGTGCGGGGTCCAGACAGCAACCGTATGTCCCTACCCTTGAAGGTGTACGACCTGGTCACCCACCGATGCCCAGCCCATTGCACCTGCGGCAGATGGGCGAGCAGGCACGAGTACACCGACAACGGCATGAGGAGCCCTATTCCTAACGTCCCCATCGCTCGGAGCACCGTGTCAACCCACGTGTTCCCTCCATGCATCGCGAACGTCGTGGACGGAACCAGTACTTGCCCGCACACACCGTATTGCAGGTGCAGATCTTCGAGCATTGCCCGCAGTTCACTTCGCACCACGGCCGAGCGATGGTGCGTGAGCTGAGCCAGGGTCACCACTACTTAGTCACGGCATATGATCCGGACATCCACCAGCTTAAGCCCGTGATCGGACCGCACCGCCACGTTGGATAGGTCCTTGGGCAGGTTCTCAAATTGCAGGGCTGCAGCCTTGATGGCAGCACGCAACTTCACCACCGCCTCCGCCATGGCCGACATGTTTGGTGCCGCATACCGCACGATGCCGCCTACTACAGCCGCCATCACCTCATGGGGCACGGACGCGGGCCCCAGTGTGTTCTTGCAGCAGCCTAGCAGCGCGTCGCAGCGGAGTACATACTTCTCCTTCATGGATGCCATCCCCCGCGGATCAAGGCGTAGGCCCGATTATGGTTCCGTGGCCTGGGCCCTCAGGCAGACCCACGGAGCTGCCGCATTGTTAGGGTTCACGCACACCATGATCGAGGGGATGTGAGCGGTGGTGGCCTACACACACTTGCTGACGTTGAGGGACATGCCCATGTCTGCCAAGTTTTGAGCGATCGCCGCCGCATATTTCAAGAATTGCGGCAAGGAGTGTGCTATCAGCAGGAGGTTGTCGCAATACGCTTGCACCACGGGTGGCACAGCGTGGCGGGGATCCCCTTGTGCTTTGCTGGCAAGGCTTCGCAAGAGGGGCACCAGGAGGAGGAGGTAGAGCACGGCACTTTGCGCACTGCCTTGCCTCAGGCCTCAGTGAAGAGGAATGCTCGGTGTGGGGCCATGCGCAGTGACAATGCGCACTGTGGAGCCGCAGCTGAGGGTATGGAAGAGCTTGGTGAGCTCCTCCGGGACCCCCATGTGGTGTTGGAGGAGAGCCACGGCCCCGCATGGTTGTCAAAGGTCCTGGAGACATCAGAGGCAAGGACATGATTCTTCTCCTGTCCTCGCTGCAGTCTGCGCTGGGCAAGAATCACTGATGCTGCCGCCGTTGAGCCCGGCATGGCTCCAAATTGCCAGTCCGCGGCCAATCCCTTACGAGCCAGGACTGTTGTGAACCTCCTCATGAGGGGGGTCATTAGCATTCTCATGGTCTGCTGCCCCAACGCTATAGGCCTGTACGCGTCCAAGTTCCCCGTGGCCGTGCCCTTGGGCATTAGCCAAATGATGGCCTCGTGCCATGACTCCGGGACCTCCGCACCACAGAGGATGGCCCTGTAAGCGTGTGCCAGGAGCCCTTGCACCGGCTCAGGCAGCTCCGAAATAAGTGCAGGAGTGACTCTATTGGATCCCGGCGCCTGGTCGTCCGCTACGGTCTGGTTCAGGGCGTCCTCGAGGTCGTGCAGGGTATAGTCTTGTAGCGACCTCCATTCTTCCGGCACACCCCGAGGGATGTGGGCCCTGACCAGTCCTTCAAAGGCCGGTAGGTTCAATGGCCTCTTGGCATACAACGCCTCCCAGTACCTCTGGACCTCTCCGATGACCTCGGAGGCCTCCATGAGTACTTTCTCCGACTCCTAGACACGCACGGACCACAGGCCCGAGGGGGCGCAACTAACCACGTTGATGGCTCACCGGATTGTTGTCCATCGGAGCTGCAGGTCCGGCATCATGGCACGCCAATAGTCCTTTATGGACCTACGCCTGTCTCACGTGAGGACACCTCTGAGCTCCCCCACGCGAGTCTCAAGCCGTTGGAGCTGCTGGCTCAAAGCACTATTCAAGTCCTCCATGGTGGCGGGAGACAAGTTAGGGGCCACTTGTGGAGGTGCGGGAGCAAGGCAATTGACCCCCCGGAGTCAAGCCCGGCTCCAGCCGCATTCCGTTTCCACAGCTCGTGGGGGCGCCATGCCAGGACCTGCTGATCTGAGAGGACCTGTCACAGAGACGCCTCCGTCTCCGCTTGTCCATACGGATAATGCGGGTCCACGCCTGACGGTATGCGCCTACCCGTCACCCTTGACACCTCGTTGCGGAAGGCATAGAGCAGGTCAAAGACCGCTTGTACCTCCGGCGTGCCCATGGTGGCAATGTCCTGGTCTGACGAGAGCCATCCTCGAAGCGCCCGATCCTCACTGGCCTTCCGCGGCGCTGCTACCGCCGTCGCTCGAACCCCCGGGGAGTCGGGGTGTATGGCGTGCACTTGCCTTGAGCCTGCGATAGCCAGGCTGGTGATCCTCTCCTTGGCAGCCACTGCTAGCGGGATGTTCAGGACTACGGGGCCATGGTTAGACCCCAGCAACGCGGGAGACCTCCCCGGCGCCAGGTGCAGGCGCTCACGCATTGCCCACGGGACGAGCGGCGTGTTGAGCAGGAAGGAGTCCAGCCTATGCCCCGCTCTCGTGGGCTGTTGGTCCTCCTCTGCCGCTTCCCCCGCTCTGAGGAAGCCGCTTTGCTCCCACAGAGCCGTGAACCTGCTCGTTGTGGGGTGCCCCCGGGACTCCAGCCACACGTTGAAGTCCCCTCCGAGGAGCACTGCCTTCGTGCCTCCCGCGCTCTTGGCCGCCGCATACATGGCCACGTAGTTCAAAACGACGCCTTAGACGCCGGGGAGTCACCGCCACCGCCCGGGCCATGGACGTTGATGACCGTAAGCGTGCCACCCGCGGTCGCCACATCCAAGGCCATGGCATTACCCGGCACGATATCCACCAGGTCTTGAAACTCCTCCGCATCAAACACGTCTGCTCGAAGGGCAATCAAGAGACCGCCACGTACCGCCGCCGCCCACGCCGACCGGGCATCTACCCCCAGGAAGGCATGGTACCCATGGTGACACCACTGATTGTCCATGCGTACCATGCCCTGGGGGTCTTGCAGACCCGTCCGTTGGAAGAGACCCCGAGTGGCGCCTTGGGCCTTCAAAACGCCCGCCGCTACCACCTCGCTATCGAGCATACCCGGGGGCACGGGTACGCTGTCGCCCTTCATCGAGCCTTGGACGTTCCAAGACATGGCTGTCTGGGCGTCAGAGGCGGGGTCTCTTCACGGCAGCACCGCTGGATCCGGATCCGCTGCTAGGTCCGGGTCACCGGAAGGAGGAGGACCGCCAGCGCCTTGCGCGGGCGGCAGGCGCGAACATCTTTTAGCCCAACCGTACACCGACCCCTGCTGCCCACCCGTTGAGGAGGCCGTCGCCGGGCGCGTTCCATGAGTCACCGTCGTACACCGCGCGGTCCCACCGCCACTCGCACCCGTGCCCGCTCTCGTGCCCCCCGTCGAAGACACCGGTGCTAACCCACGAGCCCCACTCGACGTCGCCGACGCTGACGCCCCGTGTGTCCCGGAGGGATGGGCTCCCGCGGGTAACGCGAGCGCCTTTGATCCAACTTGGGCCGCCGCGAATGGCCCCGCCAGCCCTCCAGGCATAACGCCGTTGATCATGGCTTGCGCCTGCTCACGCTGAGCCAGGTCCGACCCGTGATCTCTCGCCAGATGGTCCAAGAGGTCTTCGGGGTGAAGGCGGCTGGGCCTCAAGTGTTTGCCGGCCCGCCACGTGCAATGGCCCGCCCCCTGCAGCTTCGACCAGGGGGGAAGACGTTGAGCTCCTTCGACCCACGCTGCTCCGTGGCCAGCTCCCCCCCGAAGTGCCGCGGCACTACCCTGATGTTGGAGTAGCTGCCATACTGTGGGGGGGGGGGGGCTTCTTGGGGGGCGGCTTCGGTGCTGCTTTTGGGACCGCTTTCACCACAGCGACCACAGGGGTGGCAGGCCGAACCGGCGGCACAATTGGTGGTTGCGGCAGGTGCAACATTCCCCCCACGGGAAACTGCTCCTCCACCCACCGGGGCCACGCATCGGCGAACTTGTCCCGGTCGCCCTCAATCTTCCACCTGGACGTGGAGAACGCTCGGAGCCACGGTGCCATGTTCACCGCCATCACCAGGCGGAAGGCATCTCCTTTGTCTTTCCTGCGGATACAGACCGCTGCCGAACCCACCACGGTCCCTTGGAGGTACAGCGATGTGCCCCCATCGCTGCTCAGGACTCTGGACACGGAGCTGCAGGGCCTCCAAGTCGGCAGGGTGGATCGTGAGCGCTGTGTTCTCCCCACGATCGTACATATGCAGCGCCGAGGAGTGGGGCTCTAGCGCCACGATGACCCAGCACCATGCCCGCAACCCACCGTGCAGCAATGCCAGCGAGGCTGCGGGCCGGTTGCTGGACGACTGCGCTAATGGTGCCTTGGGAAGGGCCATCACCTGCCAATGCAACGCCCTGCACATGGCAGCCACGTGCTCATCCTACCACAAGTTGCTCGGGGCCACGGGCCAAACGTCCTGCCCCGGGACTCGCGGCGGCTACATCACCTCCATGAACACGGCCGGAGCCTGCGGGATTTCCCCGGGTGTGCACCTGTACGCCCTGCACACGGGACCCATGAACCGGAAACATTCCCTAAGAACCCCATAGCAGGCCGCGCCCCTGGACTGCTGCCTCCCGAGCCTGCTCGCGGTGATGATAATGTGTTCCAAGCCCCCCTTGTCCACCCGAACACAGACCCAATACTCCGCTCCCTCCAACATCAGGAGCTTCCCCATATCCACTTGGCCCACTGTATGAGTGGGAGGCAAGTCCTCCACATGCAGCCACCGCCGGGCGCTCTCCTCCCATGGCTGATGGGCATACCGCTGCTGTTGTTGCATCGTGTCCTTCAAGTGTTGCAGGGAGACCGTCAGAACCATGGACATTCCTCCCTCCGCTGCAGCCATGCATAGTACGGCGTGCTGCAGCTGCGCCTCGGGCAATCTCACTTGGTGCGGGACGTCCACCACCACGTGAGGAGTGCGGGGCACCGGAAGGGCATCGAGCACCGCGGCGGGCAACTCCCCCAGTGATGGCAGACGCGCGATGGGCCGCATATCCCTATTAAGGGCTACATCCACCACCCACCGCCTGTCCAACGTGGACAGGAGGTTGTCGGGCCTCGGCACCCGGAGGAGGATACCGACGGTGGACATGAGCGCGCACACGCCGCAGTCCTTGGAGTTGCCGTCCGGCTACTTTACGTGTGCCACATGGGCCGTCGCCACCAGGTTCTCTGCACCCGGCCACACCTCCCTCTGCCCTCTAGGCGCCATGCACACCGTTTTGACAGCCATGTCCCAGTTGTGCGGTTGCTGGGGTGGACGTCCCGCTAACGTAGGCTGGCAAGCGGGTCCATGGTCAACTGCACGTTGGGGGCCAAGACCTGGTGGGTGGTCCAGTGTCGCATATTTGGTGTCTCCAATCAGTCAAGGTACACAACCTCTGAACCGCCCAGCTCGACGCACCGCGCAATGAGAAGGGCGGCCGGAGTCTGGGTGTGCTGCTGGCCCTCCCACCCTTCCCTCGGGGGCATCATGGCGTTGGGGGCCACGCAGTGTGCCACGTTGGCAACCAGCGCGACCGTGTCGTCGCTCATCTCCGCCGTGTGGTGAGCGACCACCCGGAAGTGATGCCGTGGCCCGGGCTCATCACCGGTTCCATACAAAGCCTCCAGGGCGCCACCCATCTTGGCCACCGGCCAGCGGTGGAGAGGCGTCTCCACAATCCCGCAGCCAGGGAAGTGCAGCCGGGAGATGCCGTCCCGCTCACCCTGGCCAGATGGTGGCCCGCTGTGTTGGTAGGTCACGCCAGATAACCCTGGCGGTTGGTTCTTGCCAGGGTTGAGGCCTCTCGGCCCCCCATTGAAGGGCGACCACCACCCCGTGCGTGGTCAAGGGCTCCGTCGTGAGCTGCAGTGCCACCCTCCCATCCGTTTCGACTACCGTGCCCCGCAGGGCCGTGAAGCCGTGCCCCCCGAATCCGCGGACAGTCACCCATCCCCACATGACCGCCCCGATTTCCCAGCTGGGATTGGGGCCGGACTTCCTGGGCAAGACCACCACCGGCGGGCACGGGCTATTGGCCGCCCACACTCGCCATTCCACTCCTACCAGACGTTCGTGGTCGGGGGGCCGGAAGGACTTGTGCCACGCCTTGGGGACCTGGCGGTGGACGGCAGTCCACACCTCAGCTCCGTCTCTGCGCGTGAACTTGAGCCCCTCAAGGATTTCCCGTGCCACAGGACTGGGGAGGCAGACGGAACGAGCCTCCATCCCCTGTCCCAGTCGGAACCCCAGTCCATCCTCATCCTTCAGCAGACGGACCTCCGCATACCCTTCGTGAACCGGCTGTTTGAATCCAAGATTCACGGTACCGTGCATTTCACCCATTTTTGCTGTGTTTTGCTCGTAACTTGGTGCCATCGTGTGCGTTTCTCGTGCCATCTTTGCCCAAAGTGAGATCCAACAAATGTGTGCAAATTAGAGGTTTTAAGTACCCTACACCGCCAAGTACCTGCCCGACACCGGGCAAATAGAGCTTACCCCAGAAACAAGAGTTGTAGTGGCCGTCCCGTCTGAGCCCACCATGGAGGAGAGGTTGATTATGGCCGCTTGGTGGATCCGGTTGTTGCACCTCTCTAGGACATGGTCGCGGTACCTAGTGGGGAGCATGACATACGGTGTGGTATGGGACCAGGTGTACGGCATGCTTCGGAAGCTAGCGTCCCGGAGTCCCGGGCGTTCACTGCCTATACGGGAGACGACACGACCATCCATGGTGCGGTCTGCTACCTACCCGACCGCATCCGCCACCTGTACAAGTGTCGACCAACCCCACCCTCGAACATCATGCAGCCCGGGGACCGACGGCTGCAATAGTTGCCTATTGCGGTGGATGGTACATCGAGGCATGAGGCCTCATGTGTCCATTGCGCGCTTGATGGCACCGCCAGCCCCACCAACTATCTAGTTGGTGGCTACTGGGGGGACAGTAACAAGTGGGAGACCCTCTACGCGGCCTCCCAAGAAATCGATTTTGAGGACGAGTTGCGCAAGGCCGCAACGGTAAGTTTTAAAGATGCGGAAGGGAACGATAGGCAGGCCCTTTTTTTCTGTGTGCAGATGGGAAAGCACAATTGCTCATGGCGGGCTGCCAAAACTGGAAGGCAGAATCCCCTGGTGCCACCGTGTGTTGGGTCTGCATGCGCAACCGTGCTGTTTGCCTTGCTTCCTTTGGCACAACAAGTGCGATAGATGGCAACTGGGAGGGGACTGTTGCCATAGGTTCTATATAAAGGACCATTGCAAGTAATAGGCGAGTGCCTAATTATGGCCTCCATGGGGTCCTTCGTGTCCTGTTGTGTGGCATCAACGGGACACGGGACCTAGTTGTACAATTGACAGGGAAGGCACCGGCCACTGTGGCACACACCATGCTGCAACCGGTTCTAGATGAGGCACGGCTTGCAGCACGAACTTGCACCCGTGCCTCATTAAACAATGACAAGGCAAACAGCAAGGGGAAGGTAAGGATGGAGTGTGCTGCTGCCATCCATTTCATGCGGAACACGGGTTGGGAGAAGATATTAGATGCTTGCCTACAACCTCCTAGTGTGAAGCGGCATCAAGTAGGAGGACAAAGTTGGGAGTCGGTGTGCAAAACGCGGTGGGAGAATTTCACAAGCATGAGTGTATACGCTTGGCGTTCCGCATATGCATCTGCGGGGCCGACTTGGGGCGGCTCCGGAACCCTAGCATAGCCATGGGCACCGCCCACAATGAGCTCCAGTGGGGCAAACCTCTGTGGACGCATCTTTGGATCGACCACGTGTATTATTTTGCAAAGAAGTGGAGAATCTTGTCAAAGTTCTCCTGCTTTGCCATGGAGGGAAGTCACCGGGCGCTGAAGCGCATGTTGCGCAACAGCGGGGGCCTAAGCCTCCTCCGGGGGAGACTAGGGGTGCAAGTGGTCATTGTTGCCTGTGGGCAGGGTGCTTGCAGGGGTGCACTGGAGAGCCTACTAGGGTTGTTAGGACAAATCAAGGGGTGCACACCGGTAACACTAGTGTAAAATCACGTGACTTCACATGAAGTTCGCACGAAATTCATACGAGATGCGTACGAAAGTCGTGCGAATTTCGTACGAATTCCCGTGAATCAACGCGTATGAATCGGCTACAGGGTTGTCTGGTTTTGGCACCTCTTGTTTGGGGCGCGGTTTGGGCATGGTGGATGCTTTTGGGGTGGGACCTTTATTGGATGATGCGTAATGAAGCTGGGGGAAGAATTTTACCCCCTCAAATCCCTGAGAAGGAACCAAGAATGTTGCGTTTTCCCCCGAAAACCTCAAAATTTGGGTCGATTCACGTGAATATTCGCGCCTGATTCAAACGGCCACTTGTCCCCCGTTCACGAAGGGTGCACGGGTCCACCACTGCAAGCCGGGCCGCCACCGTGGGAAGGTGCATGGAGACAATTCACGGCTGTGCGGTGACGGACTCACGTGGTAGGTCCGGGCACGCAGCCACAACACTACCATCCCTGGCCCAGCTCAGCGCTCTGTCCCACAACTGCCCCCAAGGCTTGCGCACCCTGGGCAGCGACCAGGACAGGTAGGTCACGACCGCCCGAGGCTGCCACCCATGCGGGTCCATACCGGTAGGATGTGTGTGCCATGTGCACACGCATCCCACGGACGCCTCCTGGAGGGCGACCATGTCCCTCCATGAGACCACCGGGAACGGGGTGAGCAAGACCGGCATGCCACATGGCGGCGCCAACGCCCACACGAGCCTGCCCCCGTGCGCAACCGCGTACCCCACCGCTGGGAGCCCCCCACCCTGCGCCTTCTCCACCACTTCACGCAACGGCGTCTCGTGGTGCTAGGAGCGGCGTAGGCTAAGGGACCCCGCGCGGGCGATCGCCTGGAGGATCAGGAGCAGATCCCGGGGTACTCCCTGCGGCACCGGCGGTTGAGGGTGTGCGAAGCGGCATGCATCCGCCCGCACATGTACCACGGGTGCCGAGCATAGAACATTGGAAGAGAGACCAATATAGCCCGTTACCGGTGGCAATTTTAGGAAATCTGTACCGACGTGCATGCGATATGCTTTGGTCCGCTGCTTGGAAGTTTTCGAAAACCCTTGGAAAGATGCTCGGAATTTTTGGTAGCCAGATCGGGTCCGAAAACGCAACCGATATTGGTAGGAATGTTCCATGGACTTCCCAACGGATCGTGCCAGGGGAGCCCGGAAGAAATTTTTTAGCCCGAACCCAATGGAACTTTGGTTGGATGCTTCGTGCCTACCTTGCCTGCAAGATGCCATGAAGAACAATACGTTGAAGCTAATGTTTGTCTACCCTTTGTCTGCTTTGCCTACAAAATTGCATGGAGAACACTGTGCTCAAGCTTATGATTGCTTTCCCTTTGAGCTCCTTTGTGTATTTGCACTTTTGGTTTTGACATGTGCAATGCCATTTTGATCTTTGGTGTCTGCTTTGCCTACAAACTTGCATCGAGAACACTGTACTCAAGCTTATGAGTGTTTGCCCTTTGTGCCTTGTGAAGCTTTGTGCCTACTTTTGTGGTTTTCTTTTTGCATATGTCTCGCTTTTTCACCTGGGCCCCTTTGAGTAGACCGACTATTGTATTCCCTTCTTGTGCCCAGAACACTTTTTGTCACCTGCAATACACATGTGTAGTAGCCAAGGTAGTGCCGCTAGTGCCTCGTCTTCGTCCGCTCAGCCCCCCCAGCCCGTTCAGCAGCTCCCTGGACCAGATCTGGAGTTTGACGGCGAACTCATTAACGCGGACACAGCCAATACCGAAGTGCCCGAACCGCGCTTTTTCACCTTGGCCCCTTTGAGTAGACTCACTATTGTATTCCCTTCTTGTGCCCAGAACACTTTTTGTCACCTGCAATAGACATGTCTAGTAGCCAAGGTAGTGCCGCTAGTGCCTCGTCTTCGTCCGCTCAGCCCCCCCGGCCCGTTCAGCAACTCCCTGAACCACATCTGTAGTTTGAGGGCGAGCTCATGAACGCGGACACAGCCAATACTCAAGCGCCCGAACCGAGTGATACACCATCGCGCCTCCAACACGCCTTGGCAGCACTGTGCCCGCGGCATAAGCCGTCAGCGTCCATTGAACCAAGGATGCTAAGGGTTTTTTTTAGACAGGGTCGTTCCTGATGCATACCAGATTCAGCTGAAGGATACCTTGGTGGCTATGCTGATGCATAAACATTTTTCAAACGTCCTGACGACATGGGAGTCTGTGGGCAAGACAAGCCCCAGCAAACATGAAACTTCTTACGGTGTACAATACAGAAACCTCCGCATTGTTGGTCCGGATCCGAAGTACAGCATGGACCGGACCTTTACAGAGGAATTTGATGAGAGGCTGCGTGTACATTACATGTACTTGATATCAATATTGTCCACACACCCGGACACTACCATTCGCGAGTTAAAGTTGACGCAGAGCGATGTAGTTACTTGGTTCAAAGAGGCCAAGGTGAAAAAGCGGTCCAAAAAAGTAGTTACCTGCAACGTGCAGTTCCCCCCCTCTCATTTATCCATTTTCCGTTCGAGGTTTTGAGGGTTATCATAAACATTGCCTTTTGTGAGTCCCCACATGCAACGATTCACAGCGCCCTCAGAGCCACCATCACATGTTCACATGTGACGGAGGTTATCGGGGAAAAGGACGCTTGGCGGGTGTGGGACCAAGCCCCCTTAGGCACGTGGGAAAAGGTGGGTACCCCCCCCCCCATGGTGAGGTTTTCAGAACAGACCAGCAACCCACGTACCATGCGCACGGTGTCTTGTGGGGCATTGAGTTTCTTTTGCCCCCAGTGCCGTGAGGGGAGGAGGAGTGCCACATGCCCAGCATGCTAAACCCCAGCTGTGACGGGGGGCCGGGGAGCGGGGCTGCGGGGAGGTGGCTCGTCAGGAAGACAGTAGCGGTGGCCGTGCGGAGCTCGAAGGGGGAGCTAAGGCGGGGGGTGTGGCCGGCTGTGGCCGCCAGCACCGGAGGGTGCGTGAACAGGCGCCACGCTAGGAGCAATTGCAGGGCGAATTGGGGGGGGGGGGGGGCAGTGGAACTGGAGGTGGGCGGCGGCGTCCGGATAGGGGCGGTGATTGAAGGGGCATGTCACGCCCCTGTATCCGGGGGGGCGGCTCTGAGAGGGCAGCAGCCGCAGGTGCATGACGCGGTGGAGGGCCAGTGCGGGGACCTCGGCTCGCTCGTAAGCCAGGCGGAGCAGGTGGGAGGACGAGCCCGGGGGGTGAGGCCGGAGAAGCTGTGTGTGGGTGCGGGCGGTGGGGGCTGCGTACGCCGCCTTCGCGCCGCGGGCGGGGCTAAGGACGAGCGCGCCGTCGCGGAGCGCCACGCTGCGGCCGTGGTACAGTGGAGTCCAGGGGAGGGTCCCCGGGGAGGCTGTCGTGAGCCCGCGGCGGGCCAGGCTGTTGGCGTCGGCGTTGAGGGTGCCGAGGTGGCTGCTCGAGCCGGAGTCGTGTTGTCCGGGGAGTCAGGCTTCGTGCATGCGGAAGATGGTGGAGTGCAGGGCCGCCCGGTATGGGATGGAGAGGGCAGAGCTGGGAGGCGGTGGAGTTTGAGGCAAAGAGCGCTACGCCGGTCCAACCGCCGAGGGCGAACATGGCGGCGATTTGGGCGATCCACTCGGCTTCCGTGGAGTGGCCGGCGAGGGCATGGAGGCCAAGCCGGCCGCAGTAGAGGGTGCCATGGTGGGGGTGCCAGAGGAGGAAACCACCGCCAACGCCAGTGCCCTCTTGGCTGCCGTCGCACGCGACCACCACGTAGGGGAGGGATTGGAGGGGGGCCAGTGAGCCGGAGTGGTGCTGCGGGGCGGGGCCCACGAGTGGGGAGGGGAGGAGGAGGACCGCGATGTCGAGGGGGGCGAGGGCTTGCGCCAGGGCGGGCTCCTCAGTGAGCCACAAGGTGGGCCCGCGCGGGGAGATGAGGGATGCCGCGGCGGCCACTCCGAGGGTGTTGGGGCCCCAGGAGGCACGCGGTTAGGTGCGGAGGAGGTTGAGGGGGGCTAGGTACGCCAAGAGGGGGGCGCCAGGGCCGTTTAGCTGGATGGGGAGGTGGAGGAAGGTTGTGTGGGTCCACGGGGGAAGGCGGAAGGCGTGGCGGTAAGGGTCGTTGATGGCGGTTTGGTGGGGGCGGAGGGACGAGGGAGGGATGAGGACGCCGGACGTGACGTAGTCGAGGGGGGAGAGGCCGAAGGCGTGTAGGGAGTGGAGTTGGAGGATGGGGCAAGCCTCGCGATTGCGGCTGGCCTTGGGAGCCCGGTCGAGGGCCGTGCGGGATTCGTTGGAGGCGGAGGAGGCGGAGTTCGGGGAGGATGGGGATGCCGACGACCTCCGGGGGGGCGGTGGAGGTGGTGCCGACGTGCTGCGGGACTTCGGCGGCGACGAGGGTGGGGCGACCCGGGCGGGAGTCGATGAGAAGACCTGCTTGTCCGGGTGGATGATGCGACCGGCGCGGCGGGAGCACTCGCGGCAGTTCGTGGCCATGGCAGCCACTTCCGTTAGGGAGGGGGTGATGAAGCGGCGGTCGTCGCCGTACGTGAGCAGGGTGGCGGTTGCTTGTTAGCTAGATTTAAGGGGAGAGGGGTGTAGTAATATATAGTCATAGTTATGGTCATAACCACTTGTCATGCCGTCTACTGGAGTTACCGGGCATCTCACACCGAGACGTGGTTCATGCCTTGCTCGATCCGGTGGGTCCCAGGGCTGCCTGAGGTGGCCCACAGCTTGACGGAGGAGCCAGAAGAACGGGGATACCGGCCAACCAGGATTTGGGGGTGGTGGTAACCGCAGAGCATTAGCATTAGCAACGGCGACGAGCACTGGCCCGTTGGACCGCCGGGGGTAAAGGGGCAAGGCATGGCAATGCAGGAACATAGAGACAAGCAGAAAGCAAGGGCGCCACCTAGGGGTGCAATGCAGCAACCAAGAAACAAAGCACCATGCATGCTGTGAAGGAAGAGCCAGCTCCGTCTTGGTGTCCACCCCCGATATCCTTTGACGTTTCATCCCCTCGGACCATATGCACCCTGCAACCGGTAGCGCACATGCATGAGTCCAAAGACGCGCAGCCAAGGTTTCTGGGTAGCTCCAGCCTAGCATGGCCCTCAGCCTTCATTGCCCCCTTGTCCGCATGTACAGGCCATAAGTACTATGTGCCCGCCCCGGGCACCTCCCGCGTTCCCCCAGACTGAGATACATCATCGTATATAAGCACATGGTAATACTCCATTGCCACCATGAGCCGCTCCTGCTGTGTACCCCCTTCGGACCCCACATATATATATAGGACCGGTGCCCTCTCCCCAAGATTGTGACCTGAGCTCGCAATTGTGTATAGCGACCAAGTCGGCCATCAGACATCAGACATCAGAGTTTTATGGATTGCCATTAACCAGAGCATAAGCCCACCTATCCCACCCCCTATCATGATGTCCTACATCAGACCCCCCCCTTCTAAGACCAACATCAAACGTTCCAACGGAAGATGACAAGTTGGCAAGAGACCCCTCCAAGTAGTATAAATTTTTCTGGGTGCCGTCACACGTATCCATTGAGGGCAATGAGGGAGCAGACAGACAGGCGGAGGCGGGGAGGCTCCTGCATGAGTACAATATGCAACCGCTGCAGAAGCGCCAGCGCCCGAATCCCACAGACTTGCCAGAACAAAACGAGTCGGGGAGGGGGGGGGGAGAGCTGACGCCTTTACCACCAGTCGCGTCGTGGTTGCTCTCGGAAGCATCGTTTGTGCTGGAGGAAGAGGAGGGAGGGTCGCCCAGTGAACAAGGGGAGTCGGACATTGACCCATACGAACGGTTTCTGGGAGACCTCATGGGGCTGGAGTCGCCTCAGAAGTAGCCAGTGGCCGCCGAACCATTGTCCCCAAAGCGCAAGCGGCGGTGCCGCAGTGTACATCGTTCACGTTTATTGGACAGTGAGGACCCAGACCAGAACTTCCTGTGAGCCGGGGGCATCTGGTGGTCAGTATCCGAGCCAGGAAAACCAATGGAAGATGACCCCGCACACACACACACGCACACTCGTCAGAACCCTCCCCCTCCCCCCCCTCCCCCTTGGCCCTTTACATCCTTCCTTCCCTCAGTCTTGGATGCTTTCATGCACCCGCCCCCCCCCTTGAAAGCAAGTGTCCTGGAAAGTATGGAAACCCACTGTTTAATTGAATTTCATTCCCGACCCGTTGATAGAACATGTAAACGCCATGCCGAGAGCATGCACATTGACACTTGTGTGCCAACCATGGCGTTGTCCCACAGTTTGGCATACCACAACAACATAACCACGCACCAATTTGAGCCTTGGTGTTGTGTCATGCTATGCCTCCGTGCCTGTGCGAAGAGGGGGAAATTTTCGGACCCCCCCCTTGCTGAACAAACTTGGTGGGACTACCATCACCCATGTCTTGCTTTTAGGCTTGGCCTTGGCGTTGTGCTTGAAAGTGTATATCAATTCGTATGTGACTCTTATATTCTTGGCTGTGTGTGTGCTTTGCTTTCCTTTGTGCAACGTGCCCTAGGGCAGCACCCCCCTCCTGCCCAAGGAAAGCCCCCTCCCCCTTTAAGCCATAGGGATGGATCTAATTTGCGGGTGGGGTCTCTAATAGTGCATGAATTGCAACCTGCTGATTCATCTCGTCCTTCGATCTTCTCACCGTTGTCTTCTGCAGGCTACAGTCATTGTGCGTCATACACACTGGGAAGCCTACGGGCGTGGCAATCTCCCACCGCAAAACCTGGTTTTAGACGAAGCAAATCCTCACTACGTGCCAAATCAGGTAGCATAGTCATGTGTCGGATCATCGTAGCACTGGACAACTCTGAAAGGGTAGGCCACGCGAAATGCACGCGGTAAACTTTGTTAGGATAAAATGGCCTCCGCCCTACGTTCTATATAAGAACGGGCGGAGTCCTCTAGTTAAGCTTGCTTGCTCGGTAGGAGGTTTGTCTGACCTCTTGAGAGGTAGTCCCTAAGAACCGTACAATATGGGGAGGGGCTATTTGACTAGCTCGTAGGGCAAACCTCTTGTTTGTTATTGTCTCAGTTGGGTCAGGGCAAGGGTGATTGGTGCACAAGTCCCCCAGCCAATAAAGGGGGCGCTGATCACAAAATAAAATACAACTTTAACCCCAGCGGGCGCTGGCATGCCCAAATTGGACATCTGTGAAACACTTGCACATTCCCAGTGGACAACCAGTCCAAGAAATTCCAATACATGGTCACCATAGACGGGAACGTGATGATGGTGGCTAATGGGGGTTGGGGTCGGGGGGGGGGGGGCAAGTGTTGGTGGGGATGCCCAGATGCCTTTGGCTTGGTTCTACTCAAAGACACGGTGAACAAGATTCATCGGGGGGCAGTTTTGCGGAGTGTGTGCATTTGTATTGGCGACCATGAACATGATGCTTGTAGGGTTACCAATGCATTTCAAAGCGCTTAAAAGAAACCATTGCCACTTTCATTGTTTGGTGTCGTTGGAGTGCGGTGTGTCATCAGTGATTTTGCCGATATTTCGGCTACCCCAATGGCAAATGTTAAGCATGACTTTGCTGCGGCAAGGGTTTTCGAGAGAACCACCAAATCATGGCAGTGTGATATCGCACCTCCATGTTGTTGGTGTCCGATCCCAAATACCAAACTACCATTGTCGTTGCCTTCAAGGAGCATTTCCCGGGTACCAAGTTTGGAGTTTTTTTCCCTTTGGACAATTATTGAGATATTGCTCCGTAGCCTATATGTTTTGTGGAGGCAAAAGACTGTAGCCATTCCTTCCCACTTCAGGGATGCCCAGAAGGCGGGGGGTTATATAACCACTTCTGTTTTCTCCTCACACCGGGCCTCCCCAAGGAGGCAAGGATTATACAGCCATTCCTACCAACTCTGGGGACCCCGAGGCTAAAAGGGTATTTACCCATTTCCATTTTCTCTCCACCCCGGGCCTCTCGAGTCAGCAAGGTTTATGTAGCCATTCCAACCCACTTTGGGATTCCGAGACGGCTAGGGTGCCGGGGGGGGGGGGGGCGACTCCGCAGGTCCTAGGACACCAACTACCCCTCCCCCCCCCCATAGGGGCCTTCCGCCAACAGCTAGTTGCCAAAGGTGTTGCCCTCAGGCGTCCATGGGCGCCAAAGGCGCCTGATGCTCCATGAACACCAAAGGTGCCCTAAGGCAAATTTTATCCAATTTGCACCCCAACGCTATCCTTAAACCCAACCTTGACTCTAACGCCCACCCTCAACCCTCATCCTACTCCTATCCCTACACCTAACCCTAATCAAGACTGAATATTGGAACCGAGCTGGTGGGGGAGGGAACATCAGCTATGACTGGTGAGGGACATCAAGAATGATTCACACGGTGATGGCTCTTGATAAAGTGAAATCAGCTTGCAAGTGAACCCCATCACCATGAGGCCCACTTTCAAGGCTTTTTGGACTTGAGGGGCCAAAATGCCCCCGAATGGGCTTAAAATGGGCTCATTCTACCCGTTTGTGCACCCCAAATGGTCTAGGATGAGGTTTGGAAAAATGTGGTTTTGACCCATTTTTGGTCGCAAAACAGCCCATTTTCAAGGGATTTTGGGATTTTCGGAGGACCAAAATGGGCCACCACAAGCTCAAAACGGTCCAAAAACACTTGTTTTAGCGTCGCACATGGTCTAGGATCATTTTTTAGAAAAGTCATCTTTTTGCCCCTACTGGACCCTGTTGACCCATTTGGGCACCCACCTGGTTGGGCTTGAGCTTGCAGCTTGCCGCAGCCTAGTGGGCCTAGGTATTGGGGTCTAGGCGTGCGTTTGGGCAATTCTGAGGGCTGGAAACCACAAAAAGTGGGGGGTTCCGGGTGGAGTAGGTGCCCTCGGAATCGCATTTTGAGCCATGTAGCCAAAGATATGGCGTATTCTTGGTTTGTGGCCGTCGGCATTTGGAGCTTCCGGGGGCCTTTTTGGGCCGTTTCCAGGACATATCATGGAGTTAGAGGGCCGCAAAGAGCTTGTTGACACGGGGAAGTCACGCCGCACGTGGAGTGTACCCACCGTTTCCCTTCGTTTGACCGATTTGAATCTGTTCCGGGGCTTTTTGGGCCCAAAAATGGCTGTTTTTGGCCCTCAACTCCAGTTTTTGAAACCGAGGTCCACCACTTGCGAATCCAGTTCCCGGCCGCCACCGTCGAGTTTCTCGCTCAAACTTTGTGTGATTGTACTTCACACCCATAGGTATCTTGCACCAAAATTTCACCCGAATCCGAAGCACCAAGACGGAGTTCTGATTTTTTCCCATTTCACGCGTGCTGCTGCTGCTTGCTGCTGCTTGCTTGCTGCTGCTGCTAAACCTGGTAGGTCCACCCTAGACCCTAAAAAGGGTTATAAAACCAAGACTGGTTCCACCAGCTCGGTAACCCTAGCCCTAACCCTAGCCGTGGCTCTCACCCTAGGCTAGGGTCAGAGTGAGTGTTGGGGTCCAAAATGGAGAGCGATGATGTGGCAAAAGGAGCCATGAACGAAATTTGGGGCATCTTGTTCAGCCCAATCAACAGGGCTGGCCTGGCCATACTAGCTGACTGCAAAGGTTAGGGTTAGGTTTATGGTGATGGTATGGTTAGAGGGAGGGCAAGGGGAGGTAAGGGGAGCCTGTGCCCCCCCCCCCCACCACCACCACACCCCAAATCGCCCTACCTGGATCCCCCCCCCCCAAATCGCCCCACCGGACCCCCCCCCCAACCGACCCTCCCGGAGCCCCCCCCCCAAGCCCCTCCTAGACCCCCCCCCCCCCCCCCCATTTGCCCCTCCTTGACCCCCCCCTCCCATCCCCCCCCCAAGGGGCCTCCGGCCAACAGTTTGTTGGGGGGGGGGGATAGTTGGCGTCCAGAACCGAGGGGTCGCCCCCCCCCGGGCTAGGGTGATGTAGCCACTTCCATCTTTTCACCACACGGGGTCCCCGAGACGGCAAGGGTTATGTAGTTATTCCTCCCCACTTCGGGGACCTCAAGACAGCAAGGGTGATGCAGCCACTTCTTCTCACACCCGGGCCCCAAGGCGGCAGAGGTTTTGTAGCCATTCCTCCCCACTTTGGGGACCCTGAGAAGGCACAACTCATGTAGGAACCTTGATTTTCTTCCCACGCCGCAACCTCTGAGGCAGCAATGATAATGTCACCATTCCTACCCTCTTGGGGACCTTAAGAAGGCAAGGGTTATGTAGCCATTCGTGCCCAACTTGGGGACCACAAGAAGGCACAGGTTATGCCACCAATGTCTTAGTGTTTTGGTCATCGACAAACCCTTGTTTGTCCTCAAACAATTGCGGCCTTGTGTACCTCTTTGCAACGGGAACATCACTATCCCGGGCTGTACTGTTCCCTATTGTTCTGTAGTGTACTCTACTGTAGTGTACTCTACTGTCATATGTCATATACCGTGCGAATTCTAAAGATTTGCGAAAATATTTAATTCCTGGCACAAGGTGTTGTTGTCCGCCCCAAAAAAAGAACGCAAAAAAAATTAATTATTGGCTTCATGCCTTGCGCAAAAATGGGTTCCGCATAAAAAAATCGCAAAAATAAAATAATTCTTGCCCCTGCCCCCCTTTTTGCAAGAATGCCAGAATCACGGGAGAGTTTGCCCAACTGCTTGTTGTCCCCCTCTTCCGTGTCTCAGGCCCCGTTCTGCACCTTGCTTTGCTTTCAGAGAATGATGCATCCGGCATTGTCACAGGTGTTAAAATAGTGGAATGTGGCTGTTGATGTGCCCCAAAGCAGATAAAGGGGCTAGTTCGGGATATTGGGTTGCCAGTCTTTTTGCGAGTCAAATTTGTTTGTTGGTTTGTTGAAAAACTGGTAGACATGAACCATGCTTGTTGGTGCTTATCTGTTGTGCCGTGGACTGCAATCCCAGAGTCCAACTGATCGGCATTTGTATGTAGGAATGGACTGCAATCCCAGAGTCCAAGGTACGCACGGTTTCTTGCAGTAGCAACAAAAGGAATCAACCCCAATCCCCAAAACGCACAAAAAAAGCCCTCAAATTTTTTTTGGTCCAACACCCTACGCGAAAATGGCTTCCGCAAAAAAAATCGCAAAAAAATTTGCCCATTTTTGCCCATTTTGGATGCTGCCGCAAAAATTTTGCTTATTACTAATTCAAAACACCCAATGCAAAAATTAGGAATCCGCGAAACTTTAGAATTCGCACGGTACTGTCACATAGTGTACTGTACTATACTTGTACTGTACTGTACTGCACTACACTGTACTGTACTGTACTGTACTATGTTTTTTTTGGATTGTATGGAGTGTACCATACTGCATGTAGTGGCATACACTGTGTAGTAGCATACAATGCTGCTGTGTAATGCAGATGTACTGTGGACTACATACTACATTAGTCTGCATTGTTCTTCCTCCATGCAAGGGGCTCGAGCCCCCACTTTTGTAATAATGGTGTATAGAGTGTGAAGGAGAGGAAGGAAGGCACGATAGAGGACATGAGGTGATAGTATACAAGGATCTGAAGGAGGGGGGGGGGGCACGTAAAGGGCAGGAAAAGTGTGACAGTGAGGGCCATGGACAATCCTGTTGGGCTGTCCCACTCATACATGGCCACAGTTGAGTGGGTTGAGACACTGGGCTCCTGGCCACCCGTTCCCAGGGGACACTAAACTGAGCGCGCATCAGAACCCCACCCTGCCATGCGTAAGCCCGCCACTTGCGAATCCAGTTCCCAGCCGCCACCGTCGAGTTTCTCGCTCAAACTTTGTGTGATTGTACTTCACACCCATAGGTATCTTGCACCAAAATTTCACCCGAATCCGAAGCACCACGACAGAGTTCTGATTTTTTCCCATTTCACGTGTGCTGCTGCTGCTTGCTGCTGCTTGCTTGCTGCTGCTGCTAAACCTGGTAGGTCCACCCTAGACCCTAAAAAGGGTTATAAAACCAAGACTGGTTCCACCAGCTCGGTAACCCTAGCCCTAACCCTAGCCGTGGCTCTCACCCTAGGCTAGGGTCAGAGTGAGTGTTGGGGTCCAAAATGGAGAGCAATGATGTGGCAAAAGGAGCCATGAACGAAATTTGGGGCATCTTGTTCAGCCCAATCAACAGGGCTGGCCTGGCCATACTAGCTGACCGCAAAGGTTAGGGTTAGGTTTATGGTGATGGTATGGTTAGAGGGAGGGCAAGGGGAGGTAAGGGGAGCCTGTGCCCCCCCCCCCCCCCACACCACACCCCAAATCGCCCTACCTGGATCCCCCCCCCCCAAATCGCCCCACCGGACCCCCCCCCCCAACCGACCCTCCCGGAGCCCCCCCCCCCAAGCCCCTCCTAGACCCCCCCCCCCCATTTGCCCCTCCTTGACCCCCCCCTCCCATCCCCCCCCCAAGGGGCCTCCGGCCAGCAGTTAGTTGGGGGGGGGGGGGGGTAGTTGGCGTCCAGAACCGAGGGGTCGCCCCCCCCCCGGGCTAGGGTGATGTAGCCACTTCCATTTTTTCACCACACGGGGTCCCCGAGACGGCAAGGGTTATGTAGTTATTCCTCCCCACTTCGGGGACCTCAAGACAGCAAGG
The DNA here is from genome assembly GCA_964036045.1 of Eutreptiella sp. 'Long Island Sound 2002'. Lineage (NCBI taxonomy): Eukaryota > Euglenozoa > Euglenophyceae > Eutreptiales > Eutreptiaceae > Eutreptiella > Eutreptiella sp. 'Long Island Sound 2002'. The sequence goes on along the minus strand of OZ038378.1, from coordinate 134,840,009 downwards.
GTGATGCAGCCACTTCTTCTCACACCCGGGCCCCAAGGCGGCAGAGGTTTTGTAGCCATTCCTCCCCACTTTGGGGACCTTGAGAAGGCACAACTCATGTAGGAACCTTAATTTTCTTCCCACACCGCAACCTCTGAGGCAGCAATGATAATGTCACCATTCCTACCCTCTTGGGGACCTTAAGAAGGCAAGGGTTATGTAGCCATTCGTGCGCGACTTGGGGACCACAAGAAGGCACAGGTTATGCCACCAATGTCTTAGTGTTTTGGTCATCGACAAACCCTTGTTTGTCCTCAAACAATTGTTTGCCTTCTCTTTTTCAGTCAACTTTCTGTCCTTTTTTTCTCTTTCTTTTTGCGTGTGCTTCGTGTGAGCACCAATGGGGATGGGAGACGTAGAGAATGGGGCAGCATCGGACGTTCAGAGCGTGGCTGCGGCCATGAAGGCACAAGCCCAGGAGACCGAGAGGTTGCGCATGCAGCCGCAGTGTACCAGCATCAAGCAGAAGGAGGACATCCTGGAGCCTACGTCGGGCACCGTGGAGGAGTTTGTCTAGGAACTGGATCATGCAGGGGCCAATGCCCAGGGGTCGCCCCCGGTGATCATGTGCTGGCATACCGCAGTTGGGAAGTGCTCTGCAAATCACACACGGCATACATGACACGGTATACAGCCAGTGCAGGCCAAGAGCCTAAAGGACGTTCGCCCTGTGGGTCGCTGGAGGAAGCCAGGGGTGCCCTGGGCAGTGACTTTCACTGGAAGAACGTGCACTTCAGGGATGGTGGGGTTGGTGGGGTCCTCAGCTGGCAAACCCGAGCAGGAGAATGGATCCCCATGGAATCCGAGCCCTCTTCCGATTGCAGGAGATGTGTCCAGAAAGGGGCGGCGCTGCCAGCCAAACACTGGCACTTCCAATGTCCCCATTGGAGCCGAAAACCGAGAGTGGGAGGCGGGGTACCCGGTGCCCCGCCCCGCGCAGCCACGGGAGCCGGTGGTGGAAACCCGATCGAGACCGCAGAGGGGTGTGAGTGCTCCTTTCGCGGGATCTGGTCGCAGTGGTGCACGCTGGGGAACGAGGACGAGCCCAGCGGTCCTAATGCTTGGGCCGCCCGATCGTGGAGGGCACGGACCCGTAGAGCATATGCGCGGAAATTGGCCAAGATCGCGGAATTCCAGGTGGCCTCTGGAGAGATGTCGATGGCTAGGGTACTCGCGGAGTTCCTGGCAGCCAGAACAGAGGCGGGAGAGAGACAGTCCACGTTGCGGATACAATGCGGCGGTGCGAACCGCTGAGGATCTCGGATGGATCGGGCCCGTCGTCCAACAGCTGCACAAGCGCATTGCACAGGTTGCGTCTAAGGTGGGCTTCGAGCCCTATTTGCCCCCTGAGGGTTCGTGTGTCCTTGTGGAGAGAGCGGAGCTCCAACCTGGTGCGCTGCCTATGGCTTGCGTGGCAGTTCTCTGTTGGGTTCTTTGGCTCAGGGTTGGCGAAGTTTCTGGTCTCCGTATGGGGGATGTATCATTGCCTTTGTGGCTCCGTTTCTAGAATTCCAAAACTGGTGAGGAAGGGTGGCAGTCTCGGCCGCTCTCACCATGGGCGGAATGTTTCCGGGAGGCCCTGCTTCGATGGGCCAAAGATCTGCGAGCGAGCGACCATCTGTTCCCTAGGGGCAGTGCTTGGCTGGAACACAAGTTCCTGGAGATCCTAGGTTCTACGCCTTGGAGACACTGCCGGTGGCATTCTCTGCGCAGGGGTGGCAGCGCTGCGTGTTACGCTCGCCACCCACAAATGCAGTTCTTGCTTTGGTGGGGGCGATGGCGCAGTGTCGACACTGCCCTGCGGTATGCGACAGCGTTCCAAGACGCTGCCGTCGTGGGCCCTCTTCGATTGCCTCGGGAAGCCGGGGCGGTGGGGCGACAAGGGTGCTTACACACTTGGAAGTTTGGGCTCCCAATATGTACCCTGCGGAGGCCGAGCCACTGCCTCCAGCCGCGTTCCACCCCCCCCCCCCCCCCGTCTGGCATGAGGACTTGTTGGACCCCCCCCCCCCCCCCCAGACCTAAGACCACCGGCGAGGGGGGTTCCTCCGGGAAGTCAGGAGTCGCAAGCTCTTCCGCCCCCCCCCCCCTACCTTCCCCCGTTACACGACAACTCCCGGACCCCGCGGGGGGGGGATGGCTTTGTTACTATCGACTCTAGTGACAGTTCCGGGTCCGATGAAGGGGGGGGGGGGCGGCCAAGATGGCCCGGGTGGACTGCGACCAGCCTTCACCCTCGGGGCCCACGTCCGACCTCCTGTACCCAGGTCTAAGTTCCAGGGACGCCGTCGCGAGGGAGGGCCCACGGGGACGCGCCCGGCTAAACGCCCGGTGCTTCAGGCGAGAGACGGGTCCGCTAGAGTGGTGGGCGGTACCGTGCGTCTACAGGCGCGCACGGCTGGCACGCAGCTGGTGGTGGGTGCTTCAGCGGAGGGGGGCGGGGTTGATGCCATCATGGTCGGTGTGGCTGGGGGCATTGGAGTGGCCCGAGCCGGAGCCGCGATTGGCCCGCCAGCGAAGCGCCGGAGGCTTGGCCCGAAGGTCGCGCGGGCGACGAGCTCATCGGCCTCCAGCTTGGATGACCTTGCGAGGCTGGCTGCCAGGTCCGGAGGACTTATTCGACACCCCCCCCCCCGTGATCCCGTGACGCAGCCCAAGCTGTGGGAAGGGGGGGGGGTGTGAGGGGTCTGACAACCCCTTATTCCTTGAGTTCCTTAGAGCCTGCACCCCCCACCTGGGTTGGCTGTCAGCGGAGCTACGCTGTACCCCTTGGGTCGTGGTGAAACGGCTTGCGTTGTTCGTGGACCGTGTCTTCGATATGGCTGAGGATCTCCGCCTGCCTCCGGCGGCCGCGACACTCGTCAAGGCAGTACAAGGCCTGAAGCATGAAAACTGTAGAGGCCTGCTGCATGTTACCATTTCCCCCACCCCACGGGCGGGTAAGGTGAACCCCGACATCCTGCTTAACGGGTTGGGTCCAGTGGGTAGCCACGTCATACCCCAAGATATTTGGGACCAGATTGTACCGCCTGATTCCTATTGCCAGGGGTTAAGGGACTTCAATGTTGAAACCCCCTGGGTCGATGCGCGGGGCAACGACCCACCCAATCTGAGTTACATGAATTGTCGTGAAATGGTGCAGTGTGTTCCTTCCCCATTTGGCAAACATAAATGCAAACATATCTTTAAGCAGACCACAAGAACACAAAGACCACAAAAACATGGACGCACAAAGTGAAAAAATAGCTGGAGACAGACAGTCATCTTGTCAAATGCCACACCCAGGCAGGCACATAACCAACTCGACCGGTCGGACTCCTACCATACATTTATCTTTCCGGCTGAACATGATTTTGATGGGGGTCCAACCTGTCATGGACTGCTTAGGCCTTCGCAGAGGTCTCCAGGCTCAGGATTAAGAGGTCTCCAGGCTCAGGATTAATCGTGACAAGATGCACTGCAAGAATGTAGGGCTCAATATGGGGTAGCTCATGTCTGATTGGGGTTTCGGGAGGGGTGATGTAGCCACAAGATTTCCCCTCAAAATACCTATCTTGCACATTTCAAACCCTAGGGTCAGGTACAGTTGAAGAACTCCTAGTTTTTGGGATCTGGGGCCAGACTTCGCACAAATTTTGTTTTTTTGTTCCTGCCCCCTGCCCCCTTCTCTGGGGGTACCCCCCGGGGAAAAAAAAAGGCACCAATCCAGTACCAGGTTAGGTCCTGCCCTGTCCCTGGTCATACCACATATCATCATCTGCGTCATGGTATGTATGGGGCCCCATCACATCACCATCACTGCCTGTTGCAGCACACACGCAAAACCCTGAGTGGCTCTTTTGGATCATGCCTCAAGCCTCAGGAGGGCTGGCCCTTCTAAGTGCCCTGCTGCTGCTCTTCATGCCAACTGCTAACGCAGGAGGTGGGAGCACGGATGGCGATGGTGGAGATCACGCCACCAGCAGTATCTTTGACATTGGGGGCCTGACATCGGACACACGCCAAATCAACCGCACATTTCTTGTCATGATTGTTGTCACGGTGCTCCTGGAGCTGTTCATGCATGGTGTTTTGCGTTGGTCCCCCCCATACGCCCGGCTCCTGATAATTGAGCTGCAGAAGGAGCTCATGCTCCTGGGACTTGTGGCCTTCATTGTGGTGTCCATTGAGGGCGTCTGGAAGTCCGCTGGTGTGCAGTGCATCACGCTGTCCACTATACTAACTCTGAGTCACCTCCGACCCTTTCCCCTGTTGTCAGTCATGTGCAGACTTCCCATTGGTGTATGGCAGTGCCATCGAGTTTACTGCAATCAACCCAACCCCCCCCCCCCCAAATTCTCAAAAAGCTGGTGGCACCAACTGTGCCCAAATTTGCACCCAAACGTGCAGCGAACCCTGCTGCAGCCAGCTCGTCCATCCCTGTCGCTGATGGGGAAAATGTGCAGTGTGGGATCGCAAGAGGAAGTTTTGCACTGTCCCTGTTCAGAAGAAGGGGTAACCAAAAAACTGATGGAAGGATGCAGTGCATTGAGATTTCTGCTTGTTTGTACCATGTGCCTCACACCATGAGCATGTTTGCATGTCAGCGTGAATCCAAAAGCGTCTGGCAACCAGCAGCAAGTGATTTGCCGTGAACTGTGTTCCTGTCAAGAGGTTCAGTGTTTCAGGGGCTCTGAGGACACTGGCTCCTGATCCTTGAGTGCTACTTACTTTGTGCCGAGTTAAGATATGGTTTGCTGTCTCTGCCCTTATTCCCCCGCCCCCTCCCCCATAATGAAGTCAGGTTGGTACACAAGGGCATTGGTGCGCATGCTGTGTTGTGCGCTCAAAATCCTGCATCGGCGGGCCATCATGAAGGGGATGGGGCACACAAACTTCCGTTCCAGAAGTACTAATGAAACATATGGTTCGCTGTTTCTGTCCTTATCCCCCTCCCCCATAATGGAGTTCGGTTGGTACACAAGGGAATTGGTGTGCATGGTCACTTTTGTGCACATTCTGGTTGGCACACACAAGTTCTCTGGTGTGCGGTTGACCTGTGCACACCAGATCCCTGGCCTACTGACCGGTGAGCTCTGTTCTGCACACAAAATCCTGTGTCAGTAGGCCATCATGAAGGGAATGGGGCACACAAACTTCCGTTCCAGGAGTGCTGGTGAAGCCGGGATTCAAACTAGGCACCTTTTCGGCAAAAGTGAAAATCATTACCAACTAAGCTACATGTGGCCTTGTGTACCTCTTTGCAACGGGAACATCACTATCCCGGGCTGTACTGTTCCCTATTGTTCTGTAGTGTACTCTACTGTAGTGTACTCTACTGTCATATGTCACATACCGTGCGAATTCTAAAGATTTGCGAAAATATTTAATTCCTGGCACAAGGTGTTGTTGTCCGCCCCAAAAAAAGAACGCAAAAAAAATTAATTATTGGCTTCATGCCTTGCGCAAAAATGGGTTCCGCATAAAAAAATCGCAAAAATAAAATAATTTTTGCCCCTGCCCCCCTTTTTGCAAGAATGCCAGAATCACGGGAGAGTTTGCCCAACTGCTTGTTGTCCCCCTCTTCCGTGTCTCAGGCCCCGTTCTGCACCTTGCTTTGCTTTCAGAGAATGATGCATCCGGCATTGTCACAGGTGTTAAAATAGTGGAATGTGGCTGTTGATGTGCCCCAAAGCAGATAAAGGGGCTAGTTCGGGATATTGGGTTGCCAGTCTTTTTGCGAGTCAAATTTGTTTGTTGGTTTGTTGAAAAACTGGTAGACATGAACCATGCTTGTTGGTGCTTATCTGTTGTGCCGTGGACTGCAATCCCAGAGTCCAACTGATCGGCATTTGTATGTAGGAATGGACTGCAATCCCAGAGTCCAAGGTACGCACGGTTTCTTGCAGTAGCAACAAAAGGAATCAACCCCAATCCCCAAAACGCACAAAAAAAGCCCTCAAATTTTTTTTGGTCCAACACCCTGCGCGAAAATGGCTTCCGCAAAAAAAATCGCAAAAAAATTTGCCCATTTTTGCCCATTTTGGATGCTGCCGCAAAAATTTTGCTTATTACTAATTCAAAACACCCAACGCAAAAATTAGGAATCCGCGAAACTTTAGAATTCGCACGGTACTGTCACATAGTGTACTGTACTATACTTGTACTGTACTGTACTGCACTACACTGTACTGTACTGTACTGTACTATGTTTTTTTTGGATTGTATGGAGTGTACCATACTGCATGTAGTGGCATACACTGTGTAGTAGCATACAATGCTGCTGTGTAATGCAGATGTACTGTGGACTACATACTACATTAGTCTGCATTGTTCTTCCTCCATGCAAGGGGCTCGAGCCCCCACTTTTGTAATAATGGTGTATAGAGTGTGAAGGAGAGGAAGGAAGGCACGATAGAGGACATGAGGTGATAGTATACAAGGATCTGAAGGAGGGGGGGGAGGCACGTAAAGGGCAGGAAAAGTGTGACAGTGAGGGCCATGGACAATCCTGTTGGGCTGTCCCACTCATACATGGCCACAGTTGAGTGGGTTGAGACACTGGGCTCCTGGCCACCCGTTCCCAGGGGACACTAAACTGAGCGCGCATCAGAACCCCACCCTGCCATGCGTAAGCTGGGCTCTCCGGGAGACCCTGACCGGCAACCCCTATGTCTTCCACTTGGTATGGGATGGGCCTTGCACAACATCCCCCCATGGCCACCCTCTTGACACGCATTGCTTAGTTGTTGTAGGAGACACATGGACGCCAATGGACCACCAATGGAGCAGAGCATTTTGCACGGAACATGCCAAGCAAATGTTGAGAAGTCTCCCATCTTTGTCCCCAGATTCTACTGGAGCAATGCCGCAAAATTGCCAGAGACGTTCCTTTTTTAGGTGCGGAGCCTTTGGCATCACGCAGTATGCCCAGAGTTGGAAGGAGTTTTGGGGCCCCATTTCGGGAGCCTAGGCTTCCGACATCGCTCGGGATGCACAGACATTGGAGCAGTTTTTGGAGCAATTGACCTATGCAATATTCCCTGCAACGCCGACAATTGATTAGAGCATGTTGGATGGAACACCTCAAGCTCTGGTGAAGAAAATCTGTTGGAAATATATATGCCGTGCCTTGCAAATGTGCGACGTGTGGTGGAGTACTTTGCTTTGCGGGGTCCCTCTGTTGTTCTTGTGCATTCCACAACGCTTGTATATGTCTCTTAGCTCACATCTGCGCCATTTCGGCCCAAGAGGCCAATGTGAACGCCTACCATCCTCCTTCATCGGCTTCCTGCTAGAATTGCATGAATCAGAATTGCCATTTGGTGAATCGTGGTTGAGTAGCTTGGATTGGACCTTCAGTGGGTGTAGGCTCGTCATCCTCTGTGTCCACCTCGGTCTGCCGCATTAGCACTTGCATGCTCCCCCACTCCTGTCACATTCCCTAGGGAGCGACTTGTCCATCTTCTCTCTCGCCGTTGGGGGTCGGGTATGCTCTTGGACCTCTTTTTGTTGCTCTTGTGTTGGTCCTTTCAAAGGCCCTTTGACCCTCCAATCTTCCGGTAGCGGGTATCCTCCTTGTTATACAGCTTGCGGTAACGGGCTTTCATCCCTCACCTGTAGGTATTGACCATACATAATCCTCTGACATGTCCTGAATCGCTGTTTTGGCTAACTCCAGCAGACATCACCACGACTTAGCAGCGAATGTTAAGACACCCCCAAGAATTACGTGCAAATGTATAGACACCCCAAGAATGACAAGCAAATATCCAAAGAACCCGTGGACTTCCTACGAAAGGTCTAGGCAATACAAAGAATTACAATGAAACACCCAACCCTGGCTCATTTATACCCCAAAGGATCAAGTCTTTTTGGAGTTCCGAAATATGCATAAAAACATGGAAAAAAGAGAGTTGACTCTTGGAGCCCCTTCAAGGGGGCTGGGGTTAGAAAAGCGGCTCCAAGCCCCCCCTCCCCCAAGTGCCTCCATGTTCGCTGGTAACGACAACATCCGTGCAGTATAATGGATTCAAAATCAGAGGAGCCAAAAATTCCCCCACGTGGAGCACTACTTGCAATGTCACACCATCTTTCTGCATTGAGGCGAGCTTAGGAGTGTTGGTTGCAAAAACAGAAAATCAAAAAGCAATCCATGTTCACTGAAAGGCAGAATAGCTTTGTTTGGGTCTGCGGCTCTAGCTCCAATTTCAGCTCTTTTGAAGAACACGGCAAGGAGATCCATGCACTCAATAGGCTTAGGTAAACAGGCAATTCCCTAAGAGGTCAGGTCACACCCACTTACCCATTGTCCAATCACCGAGCACAACTATGCTCAAAATTGTTGTCCGCGTCACTTCATGAAGACTAGTCAAGCAAATTGTCAGAAGAACTATCCAAGGAATCGTCAACACAACTGTCCAAAGAGCCATCATAATATTGGTCAGAAGAACAATCGGCAGAATGGTGTCAAGAATTTTTGTGATGCTTATAACTCTCAAAACGTCCATGTTCTCGGCATCCAAGTCACGTGGGCCCGGTTGCGGCAATAGTTAGTGAGAAAAGACGCAACACCTCGCCAATGCAGAGCTTTTATTCAACGAACCCAAAAGTCACTCAAGGTATGCTTCTTCGGTCTCAAACGCATCATTCATAGTTCGAGGGAGCCCTAGATAGTGCAAGGGGCTTTGCATGTCGTGCATTATTGTCTCAATCCTGCTGGCAATAGAAATCGATGTTGGAGACTTGGTGTTTAATGACACGCAGCCTGCCTATGGGACCGGCTACTAGTTGTCCCTTTTGATTGACATAGTGCCACACGATCACAAGGCAGGGATGGTTGTCTGCAATGTGTGCGTTTTGCACCGCATGCATGGCACTCCGAATTGTTGCTTTGTTGCACTTCTCCCCCTCTCGCCTATGGGACCGGCTACTAGTTGTCCCTTTTGATTGACATAGTGCCAGGTGATCACAAGGCAGGGATGGTTGTCTGCAATGTGTGCGTTTTGCACCGCATGCATGGCACTCCGAATTGTTGCTTTGCTGCACTTCTCCCCCTCTCCATAGCACCGTGGTACAAAGGAATGATATGTTCAGTGTTGCCGCACAACATGATTGTGCTCAACAACACACATTGTGGAGGCAACTACCCACACATGGGGTGATTCGGCATTGAAGAACTCTTTACATGGGCAATTTGGGGACACAAGCAGGTGCCATTGCCGTGCCACAAGAGGTGACAGTAGAGGCAAGGTGAGAACACCGGCATTCTCAGAAGAAACAAATCTATTGTGTTTACAAATTTGCAACTTAGCAAACTTGTTGCCCAACCTTGGTTCACCGCACTTAGTTTCACTTGTGAGGGAAGCACGAAGGTAAGAGGCACACAAACACATGCCGCAGATCCACCTGTGAATAAAGCACCAGGAACAACAGGGGTGGAGAGGTAAATTTTGTCAAGATTTCAGTATTTCAGCGCTGCGGTATATTCTATTCATTCGACAATTTCCCCCAATTGTTAGGCTCTTCCCCAACCCATCATTGTTCAAAGGCGTGGAAGCTGAAGCCAAGGGGTAGTAGAGGTGAGGATGGCCGAAGCGGCCAGGGCGTGGGAGGAAGTTACATATTTTTGTTTTGTAAATCGCACCATGTTGTCTTGGACCACTTGAGTGCTAGGTCTCCCCCCCCCCATTTAGGTTAGAGGATGAACCATGCCTGCCTAGGTACCAAATCATCAAACAGCACGCGCTTGACAAAGAAGCAAGGTCAAGGATGCAAGAAAAACAATTCCAAATGGTGTTGTAAGTGGAAGTTTGTATTTCATTGAAATCTGTTTGGTGCATTAATTAGGGCTAGTTGTTTAACATATGGTTGGGCAAGAGGTCCAGAGCAAGGGGGGAAGGTTTCAAGAAGCATGTTGGCTTGTGACTAACCACCAAAGTGGGTCCCTGAATTCATGGATGACCATGATTCCTAGTGGCAATGGCATGCACCTCAATTTGAAGCAAAGAGCACCAAACGCAATCCATCGCCATAATTTACTGTCAAATTGAACCAAGCATTCAATTGGGTTGTCCCATATGTGAGTTCCCATTTGCCATTTCTTACGTGGACCTAATAATGAAGCAAAATTTTCCGTTGTCGCAATTTTCTCCCTCCCCGATAAGCGTGGCCCGTGGTGCCCTTTTCCAACCCCCAACCCCTTCAATTCGAGGAGGCTCCAAGCCCCCCCCCCCCCCCCTCCTCCGCAAGTAAAATTGTCACGAACCCGGGGCCTTGTGTCCACTCAGTAACACCTTCCTCCTGATCCAGAAATACGTCCCTTGTCCCCGTTGTCAATGGCCTCTCGGCCCAGTGTATCCTCCGCTCAGGCTCTTGCGTTCCCGTGTGCGCTACAACGACTTGTGAAGTTGATGCATTCAGGCCTTCATGCCCCGCCACCCTTTGCTCCCCTTGGTGTCGTCTACAACACTCACACTCGTGCCCACATCTTTTTGAACCATGCTTTCACATCCTCCCAAGCCACCATGAGGTCCAAGACACTGTCCAGCGACATGTCAAGCTTAAGCTCTGCCTTTGTGGACTCCGCTATTTGTGTTGTGCGGGTGCCACTAGCTGATATCCTCATGGTCATTGCTGCCATGTGCTTGGCTAGCACCTCTCCTGGTAGTCGGCTTCTCCATAGATGGAATGCATGTTGTCAAAAAGCACAAGGCTGCCACATGTGGTGCCATCTCGGCTGGACATGTGGGTATGGTTACATTTGGGCATGCATGGCATATATGAAACCACCATTATTGTTTGCACCACGCAAAAGGGGGGCTCCACTTGAGTGGTAACCATTGTGGACTCCTCCATTTGTGTTGTGTCGGTGCCACTAGCTGATATCCTCATGGTCATTGCTGCCATGTGCTTGGCTAGCACCTCTCCTGGTAGTCGGCTTCTCCATAGATGGAATGCATGTTGTCAAAAAGCACAAGGCCGCCACATGTGGTGCAATCTCGGCTGGACATGTGGGTATGGTTACATTTGGGCATGCATGGCATATATGGAACCACCATTGTTGTTTGCACCACGCAATAGGGGGGCTCCACTTGAGTAATAACCAGAACATAGTAAATACCGAACCACAGAGTAAGACATTTCATCAAAACAGGTCTAAGCAGTGGAAAGAAACGACAACGAAGAAAGACGGGGAGGGGTAACAAGGTTGGTATCCATCTTCAACGATGCTATCACGATCATTTTTGTCATGAATAACATTGAAATGTATGTGGAACACAAGTCGTAGACATGCCATCTAGCACCAGCTGCATCTGACACAAGATCCCCAATATTCTCGGAATGTGTGAAAGTAGCTGGTACCCGCAGCTTCTTGGCGAAACAAGATTGTGGACCATAGTTTCAATGTGGAGTTGCTGGTCCCAGCTACAATGTGTAAGAAACCCCTGTCAAGCGCCCATATGGGTGAGAAGCCGCTGGGCCCAGCGGCAAAGTGTGAAAAGTGCTTTTGAGGTAGCAAATAGACACAACATCTCAACATGTCCACACACAAAGAGAGGTATGACATTGCAGACATTACAATGTTTGAGAAACAGCAATAATTTGTAACGTGCGACCTCAAAGCAAGTGGCCGCATATAAAAGAAACATACCCTTGCAATTCAATTGTGTCACACAACCTAAAAGATGAATGTGCAAAGGGCATTTGTGCATCTACGATTTTGGGGATGCAAAAATGATCGTCAAAAAATGGGGCGTTCTTTTACTCCCACTTGATGGGTGCCAAGGGAGGAAACAATCTTCAAAAAGGGCGGGCCGTTTGTGTAGCCTAAGACAACGATTCTGAGAGAAGAAGACACAACACGTGGTGGAGATCTTCCGGAGCTGCGTGTGACCACCAGTAGGTCACATAATCTTGCCACGCGCCCTTGATGGAAATGCGCATGGTGGCCACCTTCCAACGAAGGCAGTGGATAAAGCGCTGGTGCACCATGGTGCCACGGTGCAGCTGACATAATGGACGTTGCGGCGGTCCCACGGTGGCCCGTTCCGTCCTGTTTGGCGTGTCCCCAATGGAACTTTACCCATGGCATGCACCGCTTCTCATGCATTGGGACCTCTATAGTATGTCTGTTGGGTACCTTGGAAACGAGACACCCTTGGACGCTGCAAGATCCATTTGCGTGCCGGAGTAGGGGCTGGCAACGTCCCACGGTTTTGATCGGTTCGAATTTGGCACGGGCAGATGGGTGGCTCTGAAAATGGCCCAATTTGGGACCACAAATGACTCAAAAACGAGTCAAAACCATGGTTTTCCAAAAATGATCCTAGTCCCCTTGTGGTGCCCAAACGGATGAATAGAGCTCATTTTGAGCCCCTTTTGAGCCGCTCTCATCCACTTTCTCGCGCGTACCTCATTTGTCATTGAAGTCTCCTAGACAATTTTCCTTCCCTGACGAGCCCGGTCCCAATATTCAATGCTGGTAGCATAGGATGTGGTCAAGCGTTTCATCGAAAACAAGGAACTCACCACATATGCCGTTGCAGCACCGACACTTCCATGCGCAGATATGGAAATCCCCCAAACACTGTCTTACAATCTGGGCAGCCATTGTGTTGACATCACCAGCCATCGTCAAGAGTTGGAATCCCCCAAGTCCTAGCAGCGAGAAGTCGCCCTTATAGGGGCCAAACTTGCTCAGCATGGGGTCCCCATGGGCTCATTCCACTTGTTTGTGCACCCCGAATGGCCCAAAAGTATCTTTGGACAACCACGTTTTTAATCCACTTTTGATTGATTTTTGGTCCCAAAATGGCCCATTTTCTAGGCATTTGTGACTTTGGAGGGGCCAAAATGGCTTGCAATGGGCCAAAAAGGGCTCATTTCACTTGTTTGGGCACCCCAAATGGTGTAGGATCGTTTTTGCACAAACACATTTTTGACCCATTTTTGTCCCATTTTTGGTCGCAAAACAACCCTTGTTCAAGGCATTGTGTGACTTTGGAGATCCCAAAATGGCTAGCGATTGGCTCCAAATGGGCTCATTTCCCTTGTTTAGGCACCCCAAATGGTCTTGAATCAATTTTGCAAAAATAGATTTTTGACCCATTTTGGACCCTTTTTTGTCCCAAAACAGCCCATTTTCAAGGCATTTTCAGATTTTAGGACGGCCCAAACGGGCCACCAGAAGCTCAAATCACGCCAAAACCACTTGTCTTGGCATTCCATGTGGTCCAGGATCATTTTTGAAAAAAGTCATTTTTTTGCACCCGATGGACCTTGTGGACCCATTTGGGCACCCACCTCCTTGGGATATTGCAGCTTGCTGCGGCTCACTGGGCCCTGGTACGGGTTTGTAGGCGTCGGTTAAGGCAATTTTGAGGGGTGGAGACCACCAAAAGTGGGTGGTTGCCGGTGGGTTAGGCGTGCTCGAAATTGCGTTTTGAGCCATGCAGACCAAGATATGGTCTGTTCACTGGGCTGGTGGAACCAGTCTTTGTTTGATAACCCTCTTTAGTGTCTAGGGTGGACCTAACAGATTTAACAAGCAGGCAAGCGCGCGCGAAATGGGGGAAGATCACATCTCTGTGGTGGTGCTTCGGATTCGGCAAGAAAAATTTTGTGGATAGTACCTATGGGTGTGAGGGACAACCACACAACGTGTGAGTCAAAAACTCAACGGTGGCGGCCGGCAATGGGCGTCGCAAGTGCCGGACCTGCATCTCAAAATATGTGGGTTTAGGGACAAAATCCGCCCTTTTTTGCCCAAAACTGCTCTAGAACTTGCTAAAAATGGCCAAATGAAGGAAAATAGTGGCTACTCCACACAGGCAGCTAGACTCCCCCGTGCCAAAGGGCCCTCTAGGGCCGTCTAAATCCACAATATTTCTGCCAACCGCCCCCAAAAGGCCCCCAAAAGGCGCACAATTTGTGCACATTGGCCGCCAACATATCCAAACCAAAAACAGACCATATCTTGGGCCGCATGGTTCAAAACGCGATTTCGAGTGCACCTAATCCACCCGCAACCACCCACTTTTAGTGGTTTCCTTCCCTTAAAATTGCCGCATTGATCGGTTGCACGAATGTCGCTAGAGCGCCGCTAGAACAAGAACATTAATACCATAGAACCCCCGCACCACCCTTGCAATGGCTGCACATACATGCACGCCATGGACACAGCATCTCACACCATGCAACAGCACACCACACCACACACCGCGGGGTGTATATGCACCCACCAACCAACAAACAAATTTCAATCACAAAAAGACTGGCAACCGAATATCCCGAACTAGCCCCTTTATCTGCTTTGGGGCACATCAACAGCCACATTCAAATATCCATATCCCGATCTAGCCCCCTTATCTGCTTTGGGGCACATCAACAGCGACATTCAAATATCCACGTCCCGAACTGACCCCTTTATCTGTTTTGAGGCACATTAACAGCCAAATTCCACTATTTCAACACTTGTGACAATCCTGGATGCATCATTTTGTGAAAGCAAAGCAAGGTGCAAAAGAGGGGAATGAGACACGGAAGAGGGGGACAACAAGCAGTGCGGCAAACTGTCCCACGATTCTGGCATTCTTGCAAACCACCTGTGAAAGAAGAAAGGATACCCTCCCTACCCTCAACTGCAATACAACAAGCAACAGCAGCCCGAGAACCCACACCAGAACATCGAAGGGGGGAGGGGGGGATAGCCAACCCGGTAAGGTGTTTGTGTGTGCCGTCTTCGCTCCCCTCCCCACCCTCGACATTGTATGTTGTGTGTTGTATGTTGTGTGTTTCTTTGCCAATGCTAGACTTTGTATGTGCTAGGGGATGGGGGGGGTACATATGCGTATGCGTGTTTCAAGGGTGTTCGTTGCTATGAGTGTATATGTCATTCACCCCCCCCCCCCGGACGCAAGTTGATTGTTTGTTTTTTGTGTGGTACCTATTCTATCAGTCCAGGCTAGAACGATTTGTGTTCTAGCCTGATATTTTCCAGGCTAGAACATCTAGACTAGAAGTTCTAGCCTAGACCGAAATTGGGTATTCTAGCGTGTACCAAGGGTAAATCCACAATATGTCTGCGAACCGCCCCCAAAAGGCTCCCAAAAGGCGCACAATTTGTGCACATTGGCCGCCGACAGATCCAAAGCAAAAACAAACCATATCTTGGGCTGCATGGCTCGTAACGCGATTTGGAGCGCACTTAATCCACCCGCAACCACCCGCTTTTGGTGGTTTTGCACCCCTTAAAATTGCTGCAACCGGCGCCTAAACCCCGGTAGTTCGGCCTAGTGGAATGCAGCAAGCTGCAAGTCGTAGCCCAAAGAGGTGGGTGCCAAAGTGGGTCCACAAGGTCCACCGGGTGAGAAAAAAAAAGACTTTTTTGGAAAATGATGTTGGAACACGTGGAATGTCACAAAAAAGTGTTTTTGCCACGCTTTGCGCTCGTGGTGGCCCGTTTTGGCCCTCCTAAAATCCCAAAATGTCATGAAAATGGGTTGTTTTGGGACAAAAAATGGGTCAAAAATGGGTCAAAACTCTATTTTTGCAAAAATGATCCCAGACCATTTCAGGTGCCTAGAGAAGGGAAATGAGCCTATTTTAAGCCCATTGCAAGCCATTTTGGGCCCTCGAAAGTCATCAAATATGTTAAAAATGGGTTGTTTTGCGACCAAAAATGGGTCAAAAATGGGTCAAAACGGTGTTTGTGCAAAAATGATTCTAGACCATTGGGGTGCCTAAATAGATGAAACGAGCCCTTTTTCAGCCCAGTGCAAGCCATTTGGCCCCTCCAAAGTCACGAAATGCCTTGAGAGTGGGCGGCTTTGGGACAAAAAAGGGGTCAAAAATGGGTCGAAAATGGGTTAAAAATGCGTTTTTCCAAAAATGGTCCTAGACCATTTACGGTGCACAACAAGTGAAATGAGGCCTTTTTGAGCCCATAGCAAGCCAATTTGGCGACTCGAGACTCACAAAATGCCTTGAAAATGCGCCGTTGTGGGATCAAAAATGGGTGAAAGATAGATGTTTTCCATTTTAAGCCCATGGTGAGCAACTTCCGTCCCGCCCAAGGCCGAAAGGGCCTTGAAAATGGGCCCGTTTGGGACCACAAATGGCTCAAAAACGAGTGAAAACCATGGTTTTCCAAAAATGATCCTAGTCCACTTGTGGTGGCCAAACGGATGAATAGAGCTCATTTTGACCCCCTTTTGATCCGCTCTCATCCACTTTCTCGTGCGTACCTCATTTGTCGTTGACGTCTCCCAGACGTTGTTCCTTCCCCCACGACCTCGGTCCCAATATTCAATCCTGGTTTTGGTTTGGGGCTGTCGGCGGCGAATGTGCACAAATTGTGGGCATTTTAGCGGCCTTTTGGGGCCGGTTTGCGGACATATTGTGGAGTTAGAGCACCATAGAGGGCCCTTCGGCACGCGGAAGTCTAAGTGCATGTGTAGAGTAGCCACTATTTCCCTTTATTTGGCCGTTTTTAGCACGTTCTAGGGCGGTTTTGGGCAAAAAAAGGCGGATGTTGTCTCTAAAACCGCACATTTTGAGATGGAGGTCCGGTAGGCGAGCATCACATACCATGCAGCAACGACAAACCTACCACGCCCGCCTATTGGCAGCGCGGTACCTTGACCATTGTGCCCCTAATGCGGTGCTCCAACACGAGGTGCACTTGGTAGCACGTTCCTTGGTTGTACAATGGCAATAACATTCTTGCCATGAGGGTCGGACCTCATGTGTTGTTTTTTGCAAGAGCTTGCTGAACAATAGGCATGCGAGCCTCCGTGGCAGGCGACGAGCGCTAGCTTGGCTCCGGCCACTCCGGACAGCACAAGACCTCCATATTTGTTGTACCGAAAGGTTTCTCTCATGTGCTGCCTATTGATAGCCGAGAGAGGCAAACACCTTCGCCAACGCCTTCCTACTGTGCCGAGGATCCGTTTGCTTGGCCTGTTGCGCTAGGGTACCATTCCATCACCATTATAGGCATCCAATGTCACTCCAACCGGCAAGCCCTGGGTTGCCGTTGTTTAGTTGCTTTGCGCACAAATTGTACCTGGTCCCAAAGAGCAGGGCTAGTATGATTTGGCGTCATTGGCCCTGGTGTGAGTTTGGGAGACCATGGTGGCATAGAGGTGGGCTGGTGTTTTGTTGAGTGTGGCTGTTGTGGGTTCTACAAGTGTTGTTTCCATGCTTCTTCAAACTCATTGCTTTGTAGGAAGGGAAAGCCAACATGCCATCCTTCAGCCATCTTTGCATCTATTGAGCCAACCCTCCAAACAACCTCCTCTTGCACTAAGCCCAATTGCATTTCTTCCAACCCCATCGTTTGTGGTAACGGAAAGCCAACTTGCCATCATTTTGCCATCATTTTGCCATGTGTCAATGTGCGTGTATTGATGAAAGGGGCCAACATCTTGCCAGCCCATGGAGCGCAACAATGTCCTAGCACCAAGAAAACATGGTGCCATCACGTGGGCGTGCTTGGACATCGCCTCTGCACTGACACACATGATTGCGCCAAGCGGTACCAATGTGATGCCATGGCCATGAATTTCCTTCGGGAACATGCAAGCCAGCACTATTGGTGTGAGTACCCACATTTGATTACCTTGGTACCTCAGGATATGTTTTGCCATCATGGCGTGGCGGTTGCCTTCTACCCTAGACAGCGCCTCCACATTACATGTATGTTAGCTCTAGGTGTACGCCCCGTGCCTTGTCTTCCCGGGATCCGGTATGTCATATACTTGAGTTGCCCAATTTCCAAGAAGGCAAGGGCAAAACACTAGAAGTGGTACAGCCCCACACAAGCAACGGAGCCGGTTTCCACTTTGCTTCATCAATGGTACTTGGTGGAGTTACCGCCGTCCAGACCACACACATTCTAAGGCACGCACTGAAACTACTCTTGGCCATCATAGTTGTTCCTGAATGTGTGACTTCTTGATTGGACACTGATGCACCTATGCATAGTGCGCCACAACTAGCCCTGTTGGACACACACATAGATGTACCAAGGTCGCATCAAGGGTGGGAAACCGGGTGCTGAAGGGAGGGGGGGGGGGGCAGGGGCGCTGTGTGGGGAGCCCGTGGCCCCCCTTCCTCCAAGCATCACATCTATATCAGACATATCACACATCTTGTTGTATACGCTGCCGAAACAACATGCCACATTAGACATCAGACTTTCTACACAATCGTGCCATGGCCCTGTCAGGCATCTTTTCTTGGGCCTAATTTGGTGTCTAGTGCCAATGAATCCATGTGAAACAATGTTATATTGGCCGAGTCGGAACTAATTGGTGACCACACAGAGTACTATGCGCTTTGTGGACCCGGCGTCCCATCATTTAAGGCCGCTATGGGGTGCCATACGGAACCGGCGGCTGTACATATTGCGCATGTATTGCAAAGGTTGCATTTCTTTCAATTTTCAATTTTTTTTTATAATTTACACGACTTACCACAAAAAAAAATAAGCGCCCTTACCGCAAAGAGAAATAATTCAAAATTTTTTTGTTAGTTACACGACTTACCGCACAAAAAAATTGCACGCATTTACCGCAAAAAAAATTACACGACTGGACGACTTTTTTGTACACGACTTACATTTTTCACCACCACAGTTGTTCTTGAAGGTGTGACTTCTTGATTGGACACTCATGCACCTGTGCATAGTGCGGCACAACTAGGCCGGTTGGACACACACATAGATGTACCAAGGTCGCATCAAGGGTGGGGCACCGAGTGCTGAAGGGAGGGGGGGGGGGGCAGGGGTGCTGTGTGGGGAGCCGGTGGGGCTGTGAATGTAAGTCCTCCTGTCGCGCCTCTTATGAAAATAGA
The DNA here is from genome assembly GCA_964036045.1 of Eutreptiella sp. 'Long Island Sound 2002'. Lineage (NCBI taxonomy): Eukaryota > Euglenozoa > Euglenophyceae > Eutreptiales > Eutreptiaceae > Eutreptiella > Eutreptiella sp. 'Long Island Sound 2002'. The sequence continues at coordinate 134,821,133 of OZ038378.1, read as the reverse complement.
CGGTGATAGTGATGCTGCCAAGGTATCAGTGCACAGTGGTACTGATTCTGCATTGGACTTATTCGATGAGGGTGCTAAATTTGGGTTACCAAAAGACATCTAGGAGTAGGTGCCAAATTGCAATTTGTTTTGTTGTTTTGTTATGTTGTGGTGCATTGTACTAGTGAATACCTAGTCATTTCAGTTGTGTGGCTGAATTTTCAATCACGTTTGAGCCCGGCAAGAAAAAGTGTACTGCTTTTGGGAACCCGTGTCTACCACTTGTGGATTTGATGCATGCCAAGCACCGTTCGAAGACCCAACAGCACAAGCGTGCTGCTCAGAGCTTGTTCGGGAAGAGTGTCACTTGTACCCAAAAATGACCGAAATTGGCAAATGGAACCCCGGGCAATTTTCCGCCTTTTTGACTATCTCTAAGAGCTTCTGCTCAATGGCCAACCACATTCGTGACCAACAATAGGGGTATTTGTCTATTGTGGATAATTCAATGGAAAACAAGGCTGCCCTAGTGGCAGAAGGGGATGCGATCGCATGTCACACGACCCCTCTCATGCTGAGGTAGAACCATCGCGCCAGCCAAAGCCAGAACCGAAGGCCAAGTCGGTGCCCTCTTTGTGAATGTGCCTCGCAAACTATGTGCATCCTAAGAAGGTGATCGTTGGGCCACAAAAGTTGTTCACGGATGCGACTTTCTCACAGGTTGACATGCGAAGAATGGATCCACAACAATTGTTGAGGCGGTATGGCATCTTGAAGGCCTTGCCACCGCATGACATCCTGGACGAGCTGCTTATGGTGCCTAACTTCAATATGTGCCACATGTGTTTTCATGTCGCACAACTTTTGCATTACTGTGTCTATTTCCTACGCTTGAAAAATCAGTCGGACATGTCACGGCCACATGACCATGCCTACTATCTACACAGGAAGGGTTCTACGTCATTAGGCCCCACCACGTTTGGCAAGCTGCACTGCATGGGGATGATGTAGGCGCTGCAAATGTACCAAGGGAGCGATGACAGAAGACATTTGGTAGCTGGGTGGTGAAAGATGGGGTCTCATGGCAGTCCAACAATGATTGGCAAGGCTGCACTAAGGGTTTATGGTTGTGGTGAGAAGATGCCACGTTCCCGGCGTGTTCAAGTATTGTGAAGGCGCAGCTCTGGCACCTGCATGAGTACCCCGACTTGTGCAGCATGCTGAACATTGGTCCTTCTATTGGCGTTGTCACAATTAACATGACCGGCAAGTATCAAATGAAGACGGGTCTACCCGAGATTTGTGGAGGTGGACATAATGGGTTTGAGACCTAGAGTGCCTGTCCCTGGGTCTGTTTCCGACATCCCATTTGCTTTGGCCATTTGCTAAGGCAGGCGTGTAATGTTGCTGTTGGTTACCTGATACCCGTGAGTCTATCCCCCATTGCTGTGGGATGATCTGCTGTTTGATTTGGTGATGGGTACGTGTGCCTACCGATTTCACCGGTGCGCACCATTGTCCCCAAGAGGAGAGTGATGAGGTGGTAGACCTTAAAAGGGTAGATGACATTGCCTAGAGGCTTGATAAGATCCCTATTAAACTGGCAAACGACTAGGTGAGCATGCCAACCCGGCCTGCAAAGGGCAATACTCGTAATGCGCCTGAAGCGGCTGCTACGCCACAGGATTTGAATCAATTTGCTTCTTTGTCAACCTCAGGGCACAATCTTTCTAAGAATGCACCAAAGAGTGCAAAGCCTGCTGCTAGTCGTGGTCGGGGCATTGGGTACTTGTCGTCGTAGGAAATGATTGCCACAATGTGCATTGGTGCCCTGCAGGACATTGTTGTGATTTGCGAGTCTCGTAGTCCCTTGGCGTGCAGCACTACCAAGTTAGGGTTAGGGTCACTTGCTGTCAAAGGTCTAGAACAAGAGAGGTGGTGGGAGAGGGGCGGTGGGCAACGGGTGGGTATGGAGGGTGTAATAGGGAGGGAAAGGGGAGGGGTGTGCTTAGGCATCCAAAGTTGCACCCCTCCCCCACTCAGAATATTGTGGCTTGAAACGTCGGCAGATGGTTTGGGCTAATGTGAAGTCAACATTGGGGTAACGATTTTGGTGTTCCATCACTTCGCGCAGCACGTGGAATGAGGATTTAGTAGATTGAAAGTCAGTAAACTCAGTAAAACACATGCCTCGCAGTTGGAGTGTGGGTGCTAGTGCTCATTCAAACACGCATGTTGTGCACCATTTTTGATAGCTCCAATGTTGAATTGGTCCGTTGGATGAATGTGGTCACTAGGGGGTTGCTGGAAATACTAGGCACATTGAATTTCAAAGTTCTTGGAGCGCACAAGCACAAGTGGCTTTTGGTGGTGACCAACACCTACCGGTCCCCCACTCAGAACGTCGTGGCTTGAAAGGTTTGAAAGTAGCTGTCCTGCAGCTTCTTGGCGAAACAAGATTGTGGACCATAGTTTCAATGTGGAGTCGGTGGTCCCAGCTACAATGTGTAAGCAACCCCTGTGAAGCCTCCATATGGGAGAGAAGCCGCTGCAATCCCGGCTAGACATGTGGGTATGGTTACATTTGGGCATGCATGGCATATATGGAACCACCATTGTTGTTTGCACCACGCAATAGGGGGGCTCCACTTGAGTAATAACCAGAACATAGTAAATACCGAACCACAGAGTAAGACATTTCATCAAAACAGGTCTAAGCAGTGGAAACAAACGACAATGAAGACAGACGGGGAGGGGTAACAAGGTTGGTATCCATCTTCAACGATGGTATCGCGATCACTTTTGTCATGAATAACATTGAAATGTATGTGGAACACAAGTCGTAGACATGCCAGCTAGCACCACCTGCATCTGACACAAGATCCCCAATATTCTCGGAATGTGTGAAAGTAGCTGGTACCCGCAGCTTCTTGGCGAAGCAAGATTGTGGACCATAGTTTCAATGTGGAGTTGCTGGTCCAAGCTACAATGTGTAAGAAACCCCTGTCAAGCGCCCATATGGGTGAGAAGCCGCTGGGCCCAGCGGCAAAGTGAGAGTGGTGCTTTTGAGGTGGCAAATAGACACAACATCTCAACATGTCCACACACAAAGAGAGGTATGACGTTGCAGACATTACAACGTTTGAAAAACAACAACAATTTGTAACTTGCGACCTCAAAGCAAGTAGCCGCACATGCTCATAAAAGAAACATACCCTTGCAATTCAATTGTGTCACACAACCTAAAAGATGAATGTGCAAAGGGCATTTCTGCATCTACGATTTTGAGGGTGCAAAAATGATCGTCAAAAAATGGGGCGTTGTTTTACTCCCACTTGATGGGTGCCAAAGGAGGAAACAATCTTCAAAAAGGGCGGGCCGTTTGTGTAGCCTAAGACAACGATTCTGAGAGAAGCACACACGTGTGACCACCATTAGGTCACATAATCTTGCCACGGGCCCTTGATGGAAATGCGCATGGTGGCCACCTTCCAACGAAGGCAGTGGATAAAGCGCTGGTGCACCATGGTGCCACGGTGCAGCTGACATAATGGACGTTGCGGTGTACGGCGGTCCCACGGTGGCCCGTTCCGTCCCGTTTGGCGTGTCCCCAATGGAACTTTACCCATGGCATGCACCTCTTGGCCAGCATTGGGACCTCTATAGTATGTCTGTTGGGTACCTTGGAAACGAGACACCCTACGAAGTAGCAGGATCCATTTGCGCGCCGGAGTAGGGGCTGGCAATGTCCCACGGGTTTGATCGGTTCTAATTTGGCACGGGCAGATGGGTGGCTCTGAAAATGGCCCAATTTGGGACCACAAATGACTCAAAAATAGTCAAAACCATGGTTTTTCAAAAAATGATCCTAGTCCACTTGTGGTGCCCAAACGGATGAATAGAGCTCATTTTGAGCCCCTTTTGAGCCGCTCTCATCCACTTTCTCGCGCGTACCTCATTTGTCATTGAAGTCTCCTAGACGATGTTCTTTCCCTAACGAGGCCGGCCCCAATATTCAATCCTGGTAGCATAATGTGGGGTCAAGCGTTTCATCGATAACAAGGAACTCACCACATATGCCGTTGCAGCACCGACACTTCCATGCGCAGATATGGAAATCCCCCAAACACTGTATTACCATGTGAGCAGTCATTGTGTTGACATCACCAGCCATCGTCAAGAGTTTGAATCCCCCAATTCCTAGGAGCGAGAAGCCTTGATAGGGGCCAAACTTGCTCAACATGCGCTCCCAGTTGGCTCATTCCACTTGTTTGTGCACCCCAAATAGTCCAAAAGTATCTTTGGACAAACACATTTGTGATTCATTTTTGATTGATTTTTGGTACCAAACCGGCCCCTTTTCTAGGCATTTTGTGACTTTGGAGGGCCCAAATTGGCTTGCAATTTGCTCAAAATGGGCTCATTTCACTTGTTTAGGCACCACAAATCGTCTCTAATCATTTTTGGAAAAATAGATTTTTGACCCATTTTTGACGCATTTTTGTCCAAAAACAACCCATTTTCAAGGCATTTTTGGATTTTAGGAAGGCCCAAACGGGCCACCATAAGCTCAAATCACGCCAAAACCACTTTTTTTGGCATTCCATGTGGTCCAGGATCATTTTTGAAAAAAGTCATTTTTTTGCACCCGATGGACCTTGTGGAGCCATTTGGGCACCCACCTCCTTGGGATATTGCAGCTTGCTGCGGCTCACTAGGCCTTGGTACGGGTTTGTAGGCGTCGGTTAAGGCAATTTTGAGGGGTGGAGACCACCGAATGTGGGTGTTTGCCGGTGGGTTAGGTGTGCTCGAAATTGCGTTTTGAGCCATGCAGACCAAGATATGGTCTGTTCATTGGGATGGTGGAACCAGTCTTTGTTTGATAACCCTCTTTAGTGTCTAGGGTGGACCTAACAGATTTAACAAGCAGGCAAGCAGCAGGCAAGCACGCGCGAAATGGGGGAAGATCACATCTCTGTGGTGGTGCTTCGAATTCGGCAAAATTTTTTTTGTGGATAGTACCTATGGGTGTGAGGGGCAACCACACAAAGTGTGAGTCAAAAACTCAACGGTTGCGGCCGGCAATGGGCGTCGCAAGTGCCGGACCTCCATCTCAAAGTATGTGGTTTTAGGGACAAAATCCGCCCTTTTTTGCCCAAAACCGCCCTAGAGCTTGCTCAAAATGGCCAATTGAAGGGAAATAGTGGCTACTTCACACAGGCAGCTAGACTTCCCCGTGCCAAAGGGCCGTCTAGGGCCGTCTAAATCCACAATATGTTTGCGAACCGCCCCCAAAATGCCCCCAAAAGGCCCAAAATTTGTGCACATTGGCCGCCGACATATCCAAACCAAAAACAGACCATATCTTGGGCTGCATGGCTCAAAACGCGATTTCGAGTGCACCTAATCCACCCGCAACCACCCGCTGTTGGTGGTTTCCACCCCTTAAAAATTGCCGCATTGATCGGTCGCTGGAACGTCGCTAGAACGCTTCGCTTCGCTTTGAGAATGGGCTGTTTTCCGACAAAAAATGGGTCAAACATGCGTCGAAAACGGGTTAAAAATGTGTTTTCTCCAAATGATCGTAGACCCTTTACGGTGCACAACAAGTGAAATGAGCCCTTTTTGAGCCCATAGCAAGCCATTTTGGCGACTCGAGACTCACAAAATGCCTTGAAAATGCGCCGTTGTGGGATCAAAAATGGGTCAAAGATAGATCAAAAATGTCTTTTTGCAAAGATACTTTTGGACTATATGGGGTGTACAAAGAAGTGGAAGGAGCCCATTTTAAGCCCATGGTGAGCAACTTCCGCCCCTCCCAAGGCCGAAAGGGCCTTGAAAATGGGCCCGTTTGGGACCACAAATGGCTCAAAAACGAGTGAAAACCATGGTTTTCCAAAAATGATCCTAGTCCACTTGTGGTGGCCAAACGGATGAATAGAGCTCATTTTGACCCCCTTTTGATCCGCTCTCATCCACTTTCTCGTGCGTACCTCATTTGTCGTTGACGTCTCCCAGACGATGTTCCTTCCCCCACGACCTCGGTCCCAATATTCAACCCTGGTTTTGGTTTGGGGCTGTCGGCGGCGAATGTGCACAAATTGTGGGCCTTTTAGCGGCCTTTTGAGGCCGGTTCGCGGACATATTGTGGAGTTAGAGCACCATAGAGGGCCCTTCAGCACGCGGAAGTCTAAGTGCATGTGTAGAGTAGCCACTATTTCCCTTTATTTGGCCGCTTTTAGCACGTTCTAGGGCGGTTTTGGGCAAAAAAAGGCGGATGTTGTCCCTAAAACCGCACATTTTGAGATGGCGGTCCTGCAAGCGAGCATCACATACCATGCAGCAACGACAAACCTACCACGCCCGCCTATTGGCAGCGCGGTACCTTGACCATTGTGCCCCTAATGAGGTGCTCCAACACGAGGTGCACTTGGTAGCACGTTCCTTGGCTGTACACTGGCAATAACATTCTTGCCATGAGGGTCGGACCTGATGGTTTGTTTTTTGCAAGAGCTTGCTGAACAATAGGCATGCGAGCCTCCGTGGCAGGGGACGAGCGCTAGCTCGGCTCCGGCCACTCCGGACAGCACAGGACCTCCACATTTGTTGTGCCGAAAGATTTCTCTCATCTGCTTCCTATGGATTTGATGTTGTGAACACTCACAATGGTGAAATGTGCTATGTAAAGCATGTTTTAGCCCCTCTTCATGTGTTGGGGGGGGGCGGGGGGGGGGGGGGGTCCCAAGGGGTCTAAGGCACAACGTGCTTATATAGTTTACCAGCCTCGGCAACTCAACAATGGAAATTTTCAAAACTGATTTTTTTTTACATTCTTACCATCCAAAATGATCAGATATTCTATGTTAAGCTTGTTTTAGCTCCTCTTTATGTGTTTTTCACCCTATCTAGGTGTGTGTGGGGGGGGGGGGGGGGGGCAAGGGGGCCAGGGCACAACCTGCTGATGCAATTTTCAAGCCTGAGCAACTGAAAAATGGAAATTTCCAAGACTGATTTCGGTTATATTCTTAGCATCCAAAAATTCCTATTTGGGTGTTGGGGGGTAGGGGGAGCTCCCAAGGGGTCTAGGGTACAACTTGCTTATGTAGTTTACCAGCCTCGGCAACTCCAAAGTGGCAATTTCCAAAACTGATTTTTTTAGTCTTCTTACCATCCAAAATGATCAAATATCCTATGTAAAGCATGTGGTAGCCCCTCTTTATGTGTTTTTCAACCTATTTGGGTGTTTCGGGGTGAGGGGGGGATCCCAAAGGGGTTTAGGGCACAACGTGCTTATGTAGTTTACCAGGCTAAAATTGGAAATTTACGAAACTGATCTTTTTGATACCCTGACAATCCAAAAAGATCAAATATCATATGTAAAGCATGTTTTAGCCCTCTTTATGTGTTTTTCACCGTATTTGGGTGTTTGGGGGGGGGGGGGGGGGGCTCCCAAGGGGTCTACGGCACAACCTGCTTATGTAGTTTACCAAGCTGAGCAGCTCAAAAATGGAAATTTCCAAAACTGATATTTTTGATACTCTGACAAATCAAAATGATCAAATATCCTATGTAGAGCATGTTTTGGCCCAACTTTATGTGTTTTTCACCCTATTTGGGTGTCCAGGGGGGGGTGGGGGGGCTGCCCAAGGGCTTGGGGCAAGACGTGTTTATGTATTTTACCAGCCTCGGCAACCCAAAAATGGAAATTTCCAAAACTGATACTTTTCCATTCTTACCATCCAAATTGATCAAATATCCTATGTAAAGCATGTTTTAGCCCCTGCTTTTGTGTTTTTCACCTTATTTGGGTGTCGCGGGGGGGGGGGGGGGGCTCCCCTAGGGCTTGGGGTACAACTTGTTTATGTAGTTTACCAGCCTCGGCAACTCAAGAATGGAAATTTCCAAGATTGATTTCTTTAGTCTTCTTACAATCCAAAATGATCAACTATCCTATGTGAAGCATGTTTTGGCCCCTCTTTATGTGTTTGTCACCCTATTTGGGGTTTTGGGGTGAGGGGGGGCTCCCAAAGGGGCTGGGGCACATCCTGCTTCAGCAGTTTTCCAGCCTCAGCAGCTCAAAAAGGGACATTTGTCAAACTTATCTTTTTGATACTCTGACAATCCGAAATGATCAAATATCCTATGTAAAGCATGTTTGAGCCCCTCTTTACGTGTTTTTCACCGTATTTGGGTGTTTGGGGGGGGGGGGGGGGGGGCTCTCAAAGGGGGTCTATAGGGCACAACCTACTTATGTAGTTTACCAAGCTCGGCAGCTCGAAAATCGAGTTTTCCGAAACCGATCTTTTTCATACTCGGGCAAACCAAAATGATCAAATATCCTATGTTAGGCATGTTTTGGCCCCTCTTTATGTATTTTTCACCCTATTTGGGTGTCGGGGGGGGGGGCTGCCCAAGGGCTTGGGGCACAACGTGTTTATGTAGTTTACCAGCCTCGGCAACTCAAAAATGGAAATGGCACTGCAGTTGCAAGGCCTGGCCCTGAATCTGCCGGAAGCGTGGCTCCACCGGCTGCGCACGCCAGCCCGCATCCGCCGGGGGGGGGGGGGGGGGCAACACGCTCCCTCATGACTTGTTTCCCCCGTCCCCCAGGAGGGGGGCGGGCCCTGCTCCCCTACGCTCGCCGGCCGCGGCGGGGGCACGGCCGCGGCATGGCCCAGTGGTCGCCCGGGTGGAAGAGCAGCGCCCGCGGCTGCAAGGTGAGGGCACAGGGTCGGTGGGCTCTTGGTGCACGCAACATGGCTCGCGCTCGTGCCGCCGCTGCGTGCAGCTGGGCTAGGGAATCAGCCAGTGCCGCTGCGCGGGGCACGAGGGACACACGGCGCCGGGACAGGCGCGCACCCCGCAGCGACGGGCACTAGGCCGGCAAGTGCGGGCACCGGCGGCCCGCCAGGCGGGGGCAAACGCGCTCTCGGCATGGCTGGGGCGGGCAAGACCGGCGTCCGCGGCGCTGCCGGTGCCCGAGAGGCTCACGCGCCTGGAGGCTAAAACCGCGGCGGCTGGCCTAGTAGGCGCCCTCACCCGACCGCGACGTGGTGCCCGCGTCCCGACGTGCGCGCAGAGCGATCCAACCGCGCATGGCAGCGACACATGCCCCCCCCTCCCTTCCCCACAGGGGACCACCGCTCTAGGGCCGTAGAATGTTTTTCGCAGCATTTCGGCTGCCCTGCTGACACAGGGGGGCACGCGACCCGGCCCCCATTGCGGTCCCGAACACCCTCCCCCCCCTCCTCACATGACAGACAGGCGAGACATGTTAGGCAACGCCGGGTGCAGGGGCACAAGGAACAGCGGACAGTGCACAGCACCAGAGAGCACCAGCAGCACAGTGTGCAGCGCACAGCGCACAGCACCACGACGGTGCACACACCGCCAGCACGGAGCACGGCGCACAGTGCCTCACGGGATGCAACTCACAGGGCACCACAGGGTGCAGCACACAATGCACCACAAGGTGCAGCACACAGAGCACCACAGGATGCAGCACACGGTGCACCACAGGATGCAGCACAAAGTGCACCACAGGATGCAGCACACAGTGCACCACACGATGCAGCACACAAAGCACCACAAGATGCAGCACATAGAGCACCACAGGATGCAGCAGACAGTGCACCACAGGATGCAGCACACGACACAGCACATAGTGTAGCACGCGCAGCACGCAGTGCGCGGGGTCCGGGACGACCGGGGCCCCTGCGCCAGGCCACCCTTTTTTTCATGGGTCTACCAGTGCGATAGCCCCCTCCGACGCATCGCCCCCCTTGGGCGCCCGACGCTGTAGCGCTGGCGTACCCTGGGGAATATCCATGCCTGACCTGGTGCACGGGAGGGCGAGCTTGGAAGAGACATAGTCTTGACCGACTCGTCCCTCTGTTCCGCCGTGCACCACAGGCGGGGGGCAATCAGCCCGGGCGCAGAACTCCGAGATCGGCCCTTACCCCCAGCCCCTCGACGTCTGTACATAGGCTCATGGACAATAAAAGCGCAATACCATCTTTATGTGTTTTTCAGGTGTTGTGTGGTGCGCCTTCCCGAGGCTGCACTGTTTTTACTGAGCCCCACCTCTGCTGTTTTCCTGTGCTCGCATAGTGCGCACGGCAACGAGGTGCTCGCGCAGCCCGCGCCGTGCACTCCGCCTGCTTGCTGCTGCTGAGCGTCGCGTGGCGGGCCCTGCGCCTTCGGGACCAGGGCATCAGACCGCCTTTGCTCACCCGACCGCCCGCCCCCGTGGCAGCCCGCTCGGGCTTTCGCAGCCCCGTGCTCCGGGGCGACCAATTTCCGGGTGCCGTTGGGCACATCTTCATCTTTCTCAACGCCCTCTCCACGGGGGTGCCCTCAACCTGTGCTAAGCGCTGTGCATGTGCCGCCATCCGCTGTGCGAGCAATGAGCGCGGACGGAGTGCACGCGGCCGCTCAGATTGCGGCGCTGCTGCAGCAGCCAAAGTTTTGGCTGCACTGGGGGCAGCACTTGCCCCCTGTCTTGCCCGATAGATGGGAGATGCCGGCCAGCCGGCGCCCCACACTATAGCTGCGCCTGCTGCGCGGACCGGGCGCTCTCGCTCCCGTGGGCCGCAAGGCGTGGCGTCAACGCCGGTTGCCCTGCCCACCGCCGAAGCCGCGACCATCGCGGCACTGCAGCGCCAAGTCGCGGCGCTGCAGGAGACCATCGTGCTGCTGCAGCAGGAGTTGGCGGCGGCACGTGGCGAGCCTGCGGGCGCAGCAGCCAAGCTCTGGCGGGCTGCTGCTGCTGCCCCGCGTGCTCCCGCGCCGGCAGCCGCCCCAGCGGCCCCGCCGTCGCAACCGCGGCCGAATCCGGCCCCCGGTGGCCGGGTACTGGCTGGACGGCAGCGCGGCCACAAGCGCCAGGTCTCCCCCTCACCTGCCTGCTACTGGGAGGGCTCCGGCGACGCGCGCCGCCATCATAGGCACCAAGCTGGGTGCCGCTGCATTGCGCCTTTGGGGATTGCAGCCCCTGAGTGTTTCCCGCCGCACCCCCTGGCGGCGACGCGGCCCTACTGGGCCAAAAGAGACGTGAAGGCTGAAGAAGGAGTTGTCAACCTCAACTCCTTTGCCATCCGCCGGTAAGTCCAGCAGCTCGAGGCCCAAAACACCCGGCCGTCCTGGTAGGGGCGCCACGACGCTCAGGTGGGCCCGTCTCAGGGGTCCCACAGGGGTTACGCGGCTGCGGCGGCCCGCCCTTCGGGAATCGCCAGCCGTGCCCGCATGCAGGTCGTGGCGGCGCCTGGACGGCAGAAGACAGGTCCCCAGGCGATCCAGCCCACTGTGGCGACCTCGCAGCCGCTCCTGCCCGATGCCACTGCGGTCCAGCCCGGGCGCCTCTACCAGGGCGCCGATCAGGAGACGCTACGGGCATGAGACCCGGTGCAGGTCACGCCGGGCCGGCACCCGGCGGAATGGCGCAAGCCGAAACGGGCTGACGCCATCCGATGCATGGTCCTGGTGGGCTGCACCATTCATGAGGCCCACCTGGCCGCCTCCGCGGTGTTTACTGCGTATGAGGATGCAGGCACTATCACTGCGGCCGTGCAGGTTCACGGGGGCGGCCGTGCCGCCCCAACTGCGGCTGCCCTGCTGTAAACGCTGCGCCGCTCTCGCGACAGCCTGCGGATCCCGGGGGTCGCCTTGCAGTGCAGGGTGCGCACGGAATGCCTTCCCTCAGAAATCGCCGACCCTGCACCGGTGGACCCAGTGCCAGTGGGCCATGTCCTCCACGTGTCCTGGACCCGCCCGTACGGGGACCATGACAACCAGCTTGAGGACTTACCGAACATAGACCCGCCCCCACTGGCGGATGACCAGCCAGCCACCGCGCGTGTGGTCTGCATGCTGGACCCGATGGCCCTGGTGGACGCATATGCCAACCGGCTGCACGTCCGCCCATGGGGCCTGGAGGAGGCATGGCGGCATCTGAGTCCCCTGCTGCCCCAACTGCCCCGGCGCCCGCCCATGAAAGTGGGCCGCCATGGGGCATGGGTTGAGGTGTCTATGGACCTCCCTGTGGACCTGATCCCGGTGTTCCTACGTGCCAACGGCTGCGTGCGCGGGGTGCTAACCGCCCTTGGGCCACGTCCGGTGAGGATTACCCTCACCCGGCCCATGTTGTGCGCTTTGAGCGGCCACCAGACTGCCGCGGCCCCCTGCCGGAGGCGTGGGAGGAATAGGCCGCGGATGAGGCCTTCTGCCGCCACTTCGTGGGCCTGGTGGAAGGGGGCTCTGCGTGGCACATGGGTGTCCGTGTATGGGGCCCGGGGCCGTCGGACCCTGACGTCGCGGCGGCGGCCGCCCGTATATTTGGCGCACCGGTGCCGGAGCGGGTCACTTCGGTACGCATTCCGGGCTACCCCGCGGCCGTGGCGCTGTCAACGGATGACTACGCGCAGCTGCGGCGCGCGGCCGCGGAAATCTTTGGAGGCCGGGTGCCAATTCGGGTGCGGCGGTGCACTCAGCTCGCCAGCACCGACCTGGAGGGCCCGGTCTTCGACTTGCTGTTGGAGGGAGTTCCCGTGGATTGGGCGGGTATGTTTCTCCCATCCGTGGACTCCAGTGTCCCGGACCGCGTCTGGGAATGGATCGTGCACCGCAATCAGGCGGCGCCGTACGTCCCTGTGGGACCCCGCGACCGCATGGTGCGCGTTCCGGCGGCACGCCAGCCCCCAACGGTCGACCCCCCGCCGGCCACTTCGTCGGCACCGCAGCCGGTGCAGCCAGAAATGGACGACGTTGACATGGCACCGCGGGGGCCGCTGAGGACGATGTCGCCATGGATGGCGAGGGCGCACGGTCTGCGGCAGAATTGGAGGAGGAGGACGAAGAAATCTTGTAGCCTTGTTAGTCCTGACCCTCCAATTACTCCTCCTGGCGGTTCGGTTGGCGTGGTGCCTGCAAATGGTGGCGGTCTTGGCCTTGGCGGTGTTGCCTCTGCTTTTTGCGCATATTGTACCCCCCCCTCAGGCTCGAGTGGGTGCAGTCTTGGCAGGCCCACTCTCCCCTTGCCGCATGCCCCGCGCCGAATGCGCGGCTCGGCGGCCCCAGTCTTGTCAGGCATGCCCCCCTGAAGTGCTGTACGTGGGTCCAGTCTTGTGAGGCCCACTCCTTCCTCGCCCCGTTTTTCTGTGATGGGCGCACCAGTAGGGTGGGGATACCCCCCCACCCCCTATCAGCCCCCCCCCCGTGCAGCTCTCGGCAGTGGCATGCCCATTTTGGTCAGGCCTGCCCCCCTGACGCGCTGCGAGTGGGTCCAGTCTTGTCAGGCCCACTCCTTCCTCGCCCCGTTTTCTGCGCTGGGCGCACTGGTACAGTGGGGATACCCCCCCCCCGTGTCTGCTCCCCTGTGCAGTTTTCGGCAGTGGCAGGCCCATTCTTGTCAGGCCGGCCCCACTGTGGCGCTGCGAGTGGGTCTAGTTTTGCCAGGCCCACTCCTTCATTGCGCCGTCCCTGGCGCTGGACACACACTCCCTTTCCCGCCCCCCCCCCCCTATGCGGGTGCTAGTCCCTCAACTACAGCCAGGTCCAGTCTTGCCACGCCTGGCATCCATTGCCCCGTGCTCACTGCAGGCGCGCTGGCACGCGTGGCGGGCACGCCCTCCCCCCCCCCTCCCCTGCCCAGGTCTGGCATCGGTGCTAGCACCTGTAACCGGCCCATTGTATGGGGGCCTAACCTTCTGTTTCCGGGGCGCGCCGGCCGGCCCGCCTGCGTGTTGGCTCCAGGCGACGGCACCGCCGACGCGAGCTGTCAGGGGCTGGCAGGGCACCCCCCCCCCCTCTTCTCTCCACATCTGTTCCGGTCAGGTTGCGGTGCGCGCTCGTGCTGCACCGTGTGCGGACGGGCGCGGCTTGCGCGGTGCGGCGATGTGCACCCCCATCCAGGGCCGCTGCGGGTGGCTTTTTCGAACGTCACTGCGCTTCGGCCCCACTGCCACACAGTCTTCGCATGGGAGGCTCATGTGGTGCTGCTTGGGGAAACGAGACTGACAGCCAACAGGTCACTCAGTCATGGCGCGTGTGGCGGGCGAAGCCGGTTGGCAGTCCTTCTTGGGCGGCCCATTAGAGTCGCCGGGCGGGGGCATTCGGGACTGCCCCCAGGCGGAACAGCGGTCCTCGTGCGACAGGGCCTGCCGGCGCGGCAGGTCATACCGCCGGCGAAGGAGGGTGAGCACTCGCTGGCGACCGCCCTCTGGCACTCCACCAGGTGGTGCGGAGTGCTGGTTGGCCTCGGCACGGGGGCGACGGTCCTCCAAGCACGGCGCGTTCTATAAGTGGCTGAAGGGCGAAAGCTTCGCCCCGCTGGTGACCTTCCTCTTCCGGCCTAACGGCACGCTGACGGCGAACCTGCGGGTGACGGACTCCCTGTTGCAGGATACCTGGCGGCCCATCAACCGCAAGTACGCGGCAGCCGCAGAGCCGGACCCGGCAGAGTTTCTTTGCCAGTATGGGCATCTCGTGAGGTGCGTGCCCATGATTTCGGGGCCACTGACAGGCCGCCGGCTGCGGCGGGCCCTCATGAGGATGCATCCCTCCGCCCTGGGCCTGGATGGCTGGAGCCACGAGGACCTGCGCGCACTGCCGGACCAGCTCCTGGAGTGGTTGGCGGACCTCGTGTGGGAGGTGGAACGGCAAGGGCGGTGGCCGTTGCGCCTCGCCGAGGGCTACACGGCCCTCATCCCCAAAGAGGGCCCACCGGGGCCGCTGAACACGCGGCCCCTAACGGTTCTCTCCATGGTCTACCGCCTCTGGGCGGGGATAGGTTGGAAGAGGCCATCCAGTGGCAAGAGGCCTGGGCGCACCCGTGTGCCTTTGTTTTCCGCCCCGCGCGGAGCGCCCTGGATGGCGCCACAGTGACCCAGGTTCTCTTGCAGCTGTGCCGCCTGAAGGGGTGGGCGGTGGCGGGGATGAGCATGGATTGCGTCAAGTGTTTCGATCTCATCCCCCAAGCCGTCATCCTGGCCCTAGCGTTGGAGCTTGGCATGGACCCAGGGGTGGGGTCGCAAGGGCCGTGAGGGCCATGTACAAGCAGCTCCGCGGGGCCTTCAAGGTGGCCGGGTGCTTGGGGGCGGAGTGGCGGGCCACCAACGGCATCGTGCATGGCCACGTGGGCTGTCCCCTCTCCGTGATCTTGGTGAATGTTCTCACCACGATCTGGAAGTGGGAGGCGGATGCCCTGCGGGAGCAGGTCTGCTTGGCCACAATGGCACTGCCGCCGGCGCTGGTGGCGGCAGAGGCCGACAGTGAGTCGGACCAAGGCAGCCAACACAGTGACTCCGCGGAGGAGTCGGAGCTGCATCTGCGGCTGCAAGCGCAAGGCCCAGGGCTGGCGGCCTTGGGGGCGTCGGGCTATGCCGACGACACTCAGGCAGGGGCGCCGGGGACCGAGGCCCTCTAGCGGACCGCCCCCACGACGGAGGCGTGGCTTACCTTGACGGGGCAGGACGTCCGCGTAGACAAGTCCTGCTCCTGGTCGGAGGGGGAGCGGGGGGCGCAGGCAGTGCTACTGCGCAGCCTCACCAGGTAGCAGACTGCTCCCGCCAGCTTGGGGTGGACGTCGCCGCACGGGGCCGGTGCTCTCACGACGCTTGGGAGCCGGCCGCAGCGTGCTGCGGCGTCTCCTGCATCTACCCACGTTTCAGCCGCGAGTGCACGCGGTCAGCACCTTGGTGACGCCGCTGTCACTACATGGGGTGGCTGTCGCCCTGGTGACGGACCGGGACCTCATGGGCTTGGAGACCATGGTCCTGCAGGCGGTATGGGGGACGACCAGGCTCTCCCGCGCCAAGGAAGTGGTCTTCGTGGTCCTGACGCCAGGCCACCACGTCCCCCCGCTGATGCACACCTGTTACGAGCGGGTGCTATGGATGACCCGGATTGCGCGCACCCCGGGGCCCGTGCAAGTCCCGGTGCAGGCCATTTGGGAGAGCGGCCACCGGCCCCCGACGACAGGGCCCTTCGGGCACGCCCTGCACGTGGTCCGCCTGCTGGGCTGGCAACCACTGGGGGGCTGGTGGTCATGGGTAGTGCCGGGCCAGATAGAGCCGCTACACCTGGTGCAGGAGCCCATGCGGCAGATCCAGCACAGGGTTCGGGACAATCAGCGTCGTCATGCCATGCGCGGGCTAGAGGCCTGCCGCCCGGGACCCTATGCCGGGCTGGGGGACGGGGTTGACGGGGAGACCTGTCGCGCGGCACTCCGGTTAGCGTCCACAGAGCTGGAGGCCTCCCTCCTGCGGGGCTTGCTGACAGGGGCACTGTGGACGGCGGCCCGCGTGCGCGGGCACAACATGCGGGCCACGTCGAGCTGCCCCGGCTCCGGCTCACAGCACGAGGATGAGGCGCATATACTCTGGGACTGCCCGTCGTGGGAGACAGCCAGAGCAAGGTGGCACGCATGGATTTTGCGGCGGAGCAGTTGCAGCTGGGCTTTCTGACGGGCTGGCCGGCATGCCTGCGGCGCGCGGGCCTGCTACCCTTGGCACTGTCCGCGGGGGCGGACCGCCGGCAGGTGGACAAATTCCTTTACAGGCTGTTGATCTACCTAGCAGTGCTCGCGGCCGCATACGCCCACACCTGTTGGGGGGAGCAGAGGCAGGGCAAGGCCCTCTTCCCGCGGCGGCCGGCGCCGGGCGGCAAGGGGGGATACCCGTGGCAGGACCTGAGCGGTCCCCTGCCGCAACTGCCGGCGGTACCGGCAATGCGACTCCGCCCGGGCGTCCCGCCGGGGTGGCCCTGGGAGCCGGCGCTCGCCCACGATCTCGTCCGCCGGGCAGCGGCCCTCCGATGGCAGGACGGCCCACCGGACGTCACCTGGGCAGAGCTGGCCCTGGACTGCGAGACGTTCTTGGGCCGGGCCCTGCCAGCGTCCTCCCACCATCAGTTGCGGGGGATGTGCCTCCCGCTCGGCGAGCGCGCGCAAGTCCTCCGACAGGCCGCGCGGCTGTTGCAGCGCCACATTCCCCCAGTGCGCTTCCTCCAGGGGGCCGCAAGTGGCCGCTGCAGGGCACTCGTTCCGCTCGGGGGCCCCCTGTGCGCGGGGCTGCGGGCGCAGCCGTTCTTCGCGGCCAGGGCGGACATGGCATTGCAGCTGCAAGGCTTGGCCCCGCATGTGCCGGAAGCGTGGCTGCACCGGCTGCGCACGCCAGCCGGCATCCCGCCGGGGGGGGGGGGGGCTTCCTCATGACCTATTTCCCCCGTCCCCCGGGAGGGGGGCCTGCACTGCTCACCTACGCTCGCCGGCCGCGGCGGGAGCAGGTCCCAGGGGTCGACGGGTGGAAGAGCAAAGCCCGCGGCGGCAGGGCGAGGGTAGAGGGTTGGTGGGGGCCCGGTGCGCGCAACATGGCTCCCCCTCGTGCCGCCGCTGCCTGCAGCTGGGCTGGGGAATCAACCGGTGCTGATGCGCGGGGCACAAGGGACACACGGCGCCGGGACAGCCGCCCCCCCGGCAGCGACGGGCACCAGGCCGGCCAGTGCTGGCACCGGCGGCCCGCCAGGCGGGGGCAAGCGCGCTCTCGGCATGGCTGGGGCGGGTCGACCAGCATCCGCAGCGCTGCCGGCGCCAGAGAGGCCCTCGCGCCAAGAGGCTGGAACCGCGGCGGCTTGCCTAGTAGGCGCCCTCACCCGACTGCGACGTGGTGCCCGCGTCCTGACGTGCGCGCAGAGCGGCGGCCCGGAGCCCGCCGCGCCGGGCAGCGACAGGTGACCCCCCCCCCTTCCCCACAAGGGACGGCCACTCTGGGGCTGCACCATGTTTTGTGCAGCATTTCGGCTGCCCTGCTAACACAGGTGGGCACGGGACCCCGCCCCCATTGCGGTCCTAAACCCCCCCCCCTCCCCGCAAGGCAGACAAGGCAGGCAGGTCAAGCGGGGCCGGGTGCAAGGGCACAAGGAACAGCGGACAGTGACAGCACCAGGGTGCACCATCAGCACACTGTGCAGCGCACAGCGCACATCACCACGACAGTGCACATGCACTGCCAGCAGAGAGCACGGCACACAATGCACCACAGGATGCAGCACACAATGCACCACAGGGTGCAGCACACAGTGCACCACAGGATGCAGCACACAGAGCACCACAGGATGCAGCACACATTGCACCATAGGATGCAGCACAAAGTGCACCACAGGATGCAGCACACAGTGCACCACACGATGCAGCACATGGCACAGCACACGGCGCAAGTACAGCAGATGCAGCACACATCACAGCACACAGTGCAGCACATAGTGCAGCACACAGCACAGCACACAGTGCAGCACGCACGGCACGCCGGGCGCAGAGCCCAGGACGACCGGGGCCCGTGCGCCAGGCCAACCTTTTTTCCATGGGTCTGCCCGTGCAGGAGCCCCCTCCGACGCATCGCCCCCCTTGGGCGCCCGACGCTGTAGCGCCGGCGTCCCCTAGGGAAATATGCATGCCTGACCTGGCGCACGGGAGGGCGAGCTCGGAAGAGACATAGTCTTGACCGACTCGTCCCTCTGTTCCGCCGTGCACCACAGGCAGGGGGCAATCAGCCCAGGGGGAGGGCGCAGAACTCCGAGATCGGCCCTTACCCCCAGCCCCTCGACGTCTGTGCATAGGCTCATGGACAATAATAGCGCAATACCCTCTTTGTGTGTTTTTCACCCTATTTGGGTGTTGGGGGGGGGGGGCTCCCAAGGGGTCTAGGGCACACAGCCTGCTGATGTAGGTTACCAGCCTCGGCAACTCAACAATGGAAATTTCCAAGACTCATTTTTTTAGTATTCTTACCATCCAAAATGATGAAACATCCTATGTGAAGAATCTTTCAGCCGCTCTTTATGTGTTTTTCACCCTATTTGGGTGTTTTGGGGTCAGTGGGGCTCCCAAGGGGTCTAGGGCACAACCAAAATGAACAAATATCCTATGTAAAGCATGTTTTGGTCCGTCTTTATGTGATTTTCACCGCATTTGGGTGTGGGGGGGGGGGGGGGGGGGCAAGGGCCTGAGAAACAACCTGCTTGTGTAGTCTTCTAGCCTCGGCGGCTCAAAAATGGAAATTTCCAAGACTGATTTTTTTCTATTCTTACCATCCAAATTGATCAAATATCCTATGTAAAGCATGTTTTAGCCCCTCTTAATGTGTTTTTCACCATAGTTGGGTGTTTTGGGGGCTCCCCAAGGGCTTGGGGCAAAACGTGTTTATGTATTTTGCCAGCCTCGGCAATTCAAAAATGTACATTTCCAAGACTGACTTTTTTATATTCTTACCATCCAAAATGATCAAATATCCTATATAAAGCATGTTTTAGCCCCTCTTTATGTGTTTTTCACCATATTTGGGTCTTTGGGGGGGGGGGGGGGCTCACCAAGGGCTTGGGGCACAACGTGTTTATGTATTTTGCCACCCTCGGCAATTCAAAAATGGAAACTTCCAAGACTGATTTATTTATATTCTTACCATCCAAAATGATCAAATATCCTATGTGAAGCATGTTTTAGCCCCTCTTTATGTGTGTTTCACCCTATTTGGGTGTTTTGGGTGAGGGGGGGCTCCCAAAGGGGCTGGGGCACAACCGGCTTATGCAGTTTTTCAGCCTCAGCTGCTCAAAAATGGAAATTTGTGAAACTTATCTTTTTGATATTGTGACAATCCAAAATGATCAAATATCCTATGGAAAGCATGTTTTAGCCCCTCTTTATGTGTTTTTCACCCTGTTTGGGTGTCAAGGGAGGGGGGGCTCCCCAAGTGACTGGCGCACAACCTGCTTATGTAGTTTTCTAGCCTTCGCGGCTCAAAAATGGTCGTTCCTCTCCGTGCTTCGAGGTGCTCATTATGCTTTGCGGGCCGTTGAAGCGCTCTATGGACCTATCGGGGCCTTTGGGGACCTATGGGGCCCTATGTGGGACCTGTGGGGACATGTGGGGACCTGTGGGGACCTATGGGGGCCTCTGGGAACCTATGGGGCGCTATGGGGACCTATCAAGTCCTATGGGGACCTGTGGGGGGCTACGGGGACCTATGGGGGCCTATGGGGACCTATGCGGACCTATCCGGGCTTGTGGGGAGCTATGGGGACCTGCGGGCGCCTAGTGGGGCCCACGGGGAACTATGGGGACCTATGGGGGCCTATGGGGATCTATGGGGACCTATGGGGGCATGTGGGGACCTCTGGGGGCCAATGGGGACTTATGGGGGCCTATGGGGACCTAACGGGGCCTATGGGGGCCTATGGGGACGTGTGGGGACCGATGGGGACTGATGGGGTTTGTGGGGGCCTGTGGGGACTTTTGGGGGCCTGTGGGACCTATCGCTGCCTATGGGCGGCTATGGGGACATATGGGGGACTGTGGTGACCTATCAGGGCCTATGGGGACCTATGTGGATCTATCGGGGCCTCTGAGGACCTATGGGGCCCTATTGGGAGGTGTGGGGACCTATGGCGACCTATGGGGACGTATAGAGGTCTATGGGGACCCATGGGGACCTATGGGGACCTATCGGCGCCTATGGGGACGTATGGGACCTATGGGGGGCAATGGGGACCTATGGGGGCCTATGGGGGCCTATCGGGACTTATGGGGGCCTATCGGGACCTATGGGGACTAATCGGGGCCTATGGGGACCTATGGGGGCCTATGGGGACCAGTGGGCACCTGTTCCGACCTACGGGGACCTATGGGGCCCTATGGTGGCCTATGGGGACCTATCGGGGCGTATGGGGGGCTATGGGGACCTTTGGGGGCCTGTCGGGGCCTATGGGGACCTATGGGGACCTATCGGGGCCTATGGGGACCTATGGGGACCTATGAGAACCAATGGGGACCTGTTGGGACCTATGGGGCCCTATGGGGACCTATCAGGGTGTATGGGGTATGGGGACATATAGGGACCTATGCGGGCCTGTGGGGACCTATGGGGGCCCATGGGGACCTATCAGGGGTTATGGGGTGCTATGGGAACCTATGGGGACCTATGGGGGCTTGTGGGGACCTATGGGGACCTATAGGGACCTATGGGGGCTGTGGGGACCTATGGGGCCTATGGGGACCTATGAGGGCCTATGGGGATCTATGGGGACCTACGGCGACCTATGGGGACCTATGGGGACCTATGGGGACCTATGGGGGCCTATGGAGGCCTATGGATGCCTATGGGGGCCTACGGGGGCCTATGGGGACCTATGGGGGCCTATGGGGACCTATGGGGGCCTATGGGGGCCTATGGGGACCTATGGGGGCTTATGGGGGCCTATGGGTGCCTACGGGGGCCTGTGGGGGCCTATGGGTACCTATGGGTACCTATGGGGACCTATGGGGACGTATGGGGGCCTGAGGGGACCTATGGGGACCTATGGGGCCCTATGGGGACCTATGGGGTCTTGTGGGGGCCTGTGGGCACCTCTAGGGACCTATGGGGGCCTATGGGGGCCTTTGGGGGCCTATGGGGACGTATGGGGGCCTATCAGGACCTATGGGGGCCTACAGGACCTATGGGGGCCTATGCGGAGCTATGGGGGTCTATGAGGGCCTCTGGGGACCTGTGGGGACTTTTGGGGACCTATGGGGGCCTATGGGGACCCATGGGGGCCTATGGGGGCCTATGGGGGCCTATGGGGGCCTCTGGGGACATGTGGGCACCTATGTGGACCTAAGGGGAGCTCTGGGGGCCTATGGGGACCTATGGGGACCTATAGGGACCTACGGGGACCTATGATGACCTACGGGGGCCTATGGGGACCTATCGGGGCCTATGGGGACCCATGGGGACCTATGGGGACCTATGGGGGCCTGTGGGGGCCTATGGGGAACTTTGGGGGCCTATGGGGACCTATGGGGGCCTATGGGGGCCTATGGGGGCCTATGGGGACCTATGCGGACCTATCGAGACCTATCGGGGCCCATGGGGACCTATTCGGGCCTATGGGGACGTATGGGGACCTATGGGGACCTATGGGGGCCTATGGGGGTCTATGGGGGCCTATGGGGACCTGTGGGGACCTTAGGGGGGCTATGGGGACCTATAGGGGCCTATGGGGACCTATGGGGGCCCATGGGGGCCTATGGGGATCTCTGGGGACCTATGGGGATCTATGGGGGCCTATGGGGACCTATTGGCTCCTATGGGGGCCTATGGGGGCCTATGGGGACCTATGGAGGCCTATGGGGGCCTATGGGGACCTATCGGGGCGTATGGGGACCTGTGGGGACCTATGGGGGCGTATGGGGACCTGTGGGGACCTTTGGGGGCATATGGGGACCTATGGGGGCCTATGGGGACCTATGGGGACCTATGGGGGCCGCCGGGGGCCTATGGGGACCTATGGGGGCCTATGGGGGCCCATGGGGACCTGTGGGGACCTATGGGGACCTATGGGGACCTATGGGGGCCTATGGGGACTTGTGGGGGCCTGTGGGCACCTATGGGGGTCTATGGGGACCTATGGGGGCCCATGGGGACCTATGGGGGCCTATGGCAACCTGTGGGGGCCTATGGGGACCCATGGGGGCCTATCAGGACCTTTGGGGGTCTATGGGGGCCTATGGGGGCCTATGGGGACCTATGGGGCCCCACGCGGACCTATGGGGGCCCATGGGGGCCTCTGGGGATCTGCGGGGGCCTTTGGGGATCTATGGGGGCCTATGGGGACCTATTGGCTCCTATGGGGGCCTATGGGGGCCTATGGGGACCTATGGAGGCCTATGGGTGCCTATGGGGACCTATGGGGGCCTATGGGGACCTATCGGGGCCTATGGGGACCTGTGGGGACCTATGGGGGCGTATGGGGACCTGTGGGGACCTTTGGGGGCATATGGGGACCTATGGGGGCCTATGGGGACCTTTGGGGACCTATGGCGACCTATGGGGGTCTGTGGGTGCCTATGGGGACCTATGGGGACTTGCGGGGACCTGTGGGGACCTATGGGGACCCTTGGGGGCCTATGGGGACCTGTGGGGGCCTGTGGGCACCTATGGGGGCCTATGGGGACCTATGGGGGCCCATGGGGACCTATGGGGGCCTATGGCAACCTGTGGGGGCCTATGGGGACCCATGGGGTCCTATCGGGACCTGTGGGGGCCTATGGGGGCCTATGGGGACCTATGGGGCCCCACGGGCCCCTATGGGGGCCTATGCGGACCCATGGGGCCCGATGGGGGCCTATGGGGACCTATGGGGACCTATGGGGGCCTATGGGGACCTGTGGGGGCCTGTGGGCACCTATGGGGGCCTATGGGGACCTATGGGGGCCCATGGGGACCTATGGGGGCCTATGGCAACCTGTGGGGGCCTATGGGGACCCATGGGGTCCTATCGGGACCTGTGGGGGCCTATGGGGGCCTATGGGGACCTATGGGGCCCCACGGGCCCCTATGGGGGCCTATGCGGACCCATGGGGCCCGATGGGGGCCTATGGGGACCTATGGGGACCTATGGGGGCCTATGGGGACCTGTGGGGGCCTATCGGGGCCTATGGGGACCTATGGGGGCCTATGGGGACCCATGGGGACCTATGGGAACCTGTGGGGGCCTATGGGGACCTATGGGGACATATGGAGGCCTATGGGGACCTATGATGACCTACGGGGGCCCATGGGGACCTATCGGGGCCAATGGGGGTCTGTGGGGACCTATGGGGACCTCCGGGGACCTATGGGGACCTATGGGGGCCTATGGGGACCTATGGGGACCTATCAGGGCCTATGGGGACCTATGGGGGCCTATGAGGGCCTATGGGGACCTATGGGGGCCTACGGGGACCTATGGGGCCCTATGGGGGCTTATGGGGGCCTATGGGGGCCTATGGGGGCCTATGGGGACCTATGGGGACGTATGGGGGCCTAAGGGGACCTATGGGGACCTATGGGGCCCTATGGGGACCTATGGGGTCTTGTGGGGGCCTGTGGGCACCTATGGGGACCTATGGGGACCTATGGGGGCCTATGCGGAGCTATGGGGGTCTATGCGGGCCTGTGGGGACCTGTGGGGGCTTATGGGCACCTATGGGGGCCTATGGGACCATATGGGGGCTCTTGCGGACCTATGGGGGCCTGTGGGGGCCTCTGGGGACATGTGGGCACCTATGTGGACCTAAGGGGAGCTCTGGGGGCCTATGGGGACCTATGGGGACCTATAGGGACCTACGGGGACCTATGATGACCTACGGGGGCCTAT
Organism: Eutreptiella sp. 'Long Island Sound 2002'; assembly: GCA_964036045.1. Lineage (NCBI taxonomy): Eukaryota > Euglenozoa > Euglenophyceae > Eutreptiales > Eutreptiaceae > Eutreptiella > Eutreptiella sp. 'Long Island Sound 2002'. The sequence goes on along the minus strand of OZ038378.1, from coordinate 134,796,989 downwards.
GGGGACCTTTCGGGGCCTATGGGGACCCATGGGGAGCTATGGGGACCTATGGGGGCCTGTGGGGGCCTATGGGGACCTTTTGGGGGCCTATGTCGGCCTATGGGGACCTATGGGGGCCTATGGGGGCCTATGAGGACCTTTGGGGACATGTGGGGACCTATGGGGACCTATGGGGACCTATGCGGACCTATCGGGGCCTATCGGGGCCTACGGGGACCTATTCGGGCCTATGGGGACGTATGGGGACCAATGGGGACCTATGGGGGTCTATGGGGGCCTATGGGGACCCGTGGGGACCTTAGGGGGGCTATGGGGACCTATGGGGGCCTATGGGGACCTATGGGGGCCCATGGGGGCCTATGGGGATTTGTGGGGACCTATGGGGATCTATGGTGGCCTATGGGGACCTATTGGCTCCTATGGGGGCCTATGGGGGCCTATGGGGACCTATGGAGGCCTATGGGTGCCTATGGGGACCTATGGGGGCCTATGGGGACCTATCGGGGCCTATGGGGACTTGTGGGGACCTATGGGGGCGTATGGGGACCTGTGGGGACCTTTAGGGGCATATGGGGACCTATGGGGGCCTATGGGGACCTTTGGGGACCTATGGGGGCCTGTGGGGGCCTATGGGGACCTATGGGGGCCCATGGGGACCTGTGGGGACCTGCGGGGACCTGTGGGGACCTATGGGGACCTATGGGGGCCTATGGGGACCTTTGGGGGCCTGTGGGCACCTATGGGGGCCTATGGGGACCTATGGGGGCCCATGGGGACCTATGGGGGCCTATGGCAACCTGTGGGGGCCTATGGGGACCCATGGGGGCCTATCGGGACCTGTGGGGGCCTATGGGGGCGTATGGGGGCCTATGGGGACCTATGGGGCCCCACGGGGACCTATTGGGGCCTATGCGGACCTATGGGGCCCTATGGGGGCCTATGGGGACCTGTGGGGACCTATGGGGACCTATGGGGGCCTATGGGGACCTGTGGGGGCCTATCGGGGCCTATGGGGACCTATGGGGGCCTATGGGGACCCATGGGGACCTATGGGAACCTGTGGGGGCCTATGGGGACCTATGGGGACATATGGAGGCCTATGGGGACCTATGATGACCTACGGGGGCCCATGGGGACCTATCAGGGCCAATGGGGGTCTATGGGGACCTATGGGGACTTGTGGGGACCTATGTGGACCTATGGGGGTCTGTGGGGACCTATGGGGGCCTATGGGCACCTATGGGGACCTATGGCGACCTATGGGGGCCTGTGGGGACCTATGGGGGCCTATGGGGGCCTATGGGGGCCTATGGGGACCTATGGGGACCTATGGGGGCTAATGGTGACCTATGGGGACCTGTGGGGACCTATGGGGACCTATGGCGGCCTATGGGGGTCTATGGGGACCTATGGAGGCCTATGGGTGCCTATGGGGGCCTATGGGGATCTATGGGGACCTATGGGGGTCTATGGGGACCTGTGGGGACCTATGGGGGCCTATGGGGACCTATGGGGACCTATGCGGACCTATGGGGGCCTATGGGGACCTATGGGGTCCTATGGGGGCCTATGGGGGCCTATGGGGACCTATGGGAACCTATGGGGACCTATGGGGACCCATGGCCACCTATGGGGGCTAATGGTGACCTATGGGGACGTTTGGTGACCAATGGGGGCCTATGGGGGCCTATGGGGACCTATGGGGACCTATCGGGATCTAAGGGGACCTGTGGGGACCCATGGGGACCTATGGGGGCCTATGGGGGCCTGTCGGGGCCTAAGGGGACCTATGGCGACCTATGGAGGCCTGTGGGGACCTATGGGCCCCTATGGGGGCCTATGGGGGCCTATGGGGCCCTATGGGGACCTGTAGGGACCTATGGGGGCCTATGGGTGCCTATGGGGGCCTATGGGGACCTATGGGGACCTATGGGGACCTACGGGGACCTATGGGGACCTATGGGGGCCTATGGGGGCCTATGGGGACCTATGGGGACCTATGGGGGCCTATGGGGCCTATGGGGACCTATGGGGACCTATGGGGGCTAATGGGGACCTATGGGGACCTCAAGGGGACCTATGGGGACCTATGGGGGCCTATGAGGGCTATGGGGACCTATGGGGGCCTATGGGGGGCTATGGGGACCTCTAGGGACGTATGGGGGGCTATGGAGAACTAAGGGGGACTATGGGGACCTATGGGGGCCTATGAGGCCGATGGGGACCTATGGGGGCCTATGGGGACCTATGGGGGCCTATGGGGGCCTATGGGGACCTATGGAAGCCTATGGGTGCCTATGGGGACCTATGGCGACCTGTGGCGAGCTATGGCGACCTATGGGGGCCTATGGGGACCTATGGGGGCCTATGGGGGCCTATGGGGGCCTATGGGGGCCTATGGGGACCTATGGGGGCCTATGGGGACCTATGGGGACCTATGGGGACCTACGGGGGCCTATGGGGGCCTATGGGGGCCTATGGGGGCCTATGGGGACCTATGGCGACCTATGGGGGCCTATGGGGACCTATGGGGGCCTATGGGGACCCATGGGGGCTAATGGTGACCTATGGAGACCTCTGGGGACCTATGGGGACCTATGGGGGCCCATGGGGGCCTATGGGGACCTATGGAGGCCTATGGGTCCCTATGGGGGCCTATGGGGGCCTACGGGGACCTATGGAGACCTTTGGGGACCTATGGCGACCTATGGCGACCTATGGGGACCTATGGGGGCCTATGGGGGCCTATGGGGACCTATGGGGGCTTGTGGGGGCCTATGGGGGCTAATGGTGACCTATGGGGACCTGTGGGGACCTATGGGGACCAAAGGGGGCCTATGGGGGCCTATGGGGGCCTATGGGACCTATGGGGACCTATGGGGACCTATGGGGACTTGTGGGGACCTATGGGGACCTATGGGGACCTATGGGGACCTATGGCGACCTATGGGGGCCTACGGGGACCTATGGGGGCCTATGGGGACCTATGGGGACCTATGGGGGCTAATGGTTACCTATGGGGACCTGTGGGGACCCATCGGGACCTATGGGGGCCTATGGGGACCTGTGGCGACCTATGGCGACCTATGGGGGCCTATGGGGGCCTATGGGGGCCGAAGGGGGCCTGTGGGGTTCTTTGGCGACTTATGGCGACCTATGGGGGCCTATGGCGACCTATGGGGGCCTATAGGGGCCTATGGGGGCATATGGGGACCTATGGAGGCCTGTGGGGGCCTATGGGGACCTATGGCGACCTATGGGGGCCTGTGGGGACCTATGGGGGCCTATGGGGGCCCCTGGGGACCTATGGGGACCTATGGGGGCTAATGGTGACCTATGGGGACCTGTGGGGACCTATAGGGACCTATGGGGGCCTATGGGGGCCTATGGGGACCTATGAAGGCCTATGGGTGCCTATGGGGGCCTATGGGGATCTATGGGGACCTATGGGGGTCTATGGGGACTTGTGGGGACTTGTGGGGGCCTATGGTGACCTGTGGGGACCTATGGGGGCCTATGGGGACCTATGGGAACCTATGGGGACCTATGGCCACCTATGGCCACCTATGGGGGTCTATGGGGACCTGTGGGGACTTGTGGGGGCCTATGGTGACCTATGGGGACCTATGGGGACCTATGGGGACCAATGGGGGCCTATGGGGGCCTATGGGGGCCTATGGGGACCTATGGGGACCTATGGGGACTTGTGGGGACCTATGGGGACCTATGGGGGCCTATGGGGACCTACGGGGACCTATGGGGACCTATGGGGACCTATGGGGACCTATGGCGACCTATGGGGGCCTATGGGGACCTATGGGGACCTATGGGGACCTATGGGGACCTATGGGGGCCTATGGGGACCTATGTGGGCCTATGGGGGCCTATGGGGACCTATGGGAACCTATGGGGACCTATGGGGGCCTATGGGGTCTAATGGTGACCTGAGGGGACCTGTGGGGACCTATGGGGACCAATGGGGGGCTATGGGGACCTATGGGGGGCTATGGGGACCTATGGCGACCTATGGCGACCTATGGGGGCCTATGGGGGCAGGTGGGGACCTAAGGGGGACTATGAGTACCTACGGGGGCCTATGAGGCCTATGGGGACCTATGGGGGCCTATGGGGACCTATGGGGGCCTATGGGGGCCTATGGGGACCTGTAGGGACCTATGCGGGCCTATGGGGACCTATGGAGGCCTATGGGTGCCTATGGGGGCCGATGGGGACCTATGGGGACCTATGCGGACCTATGGGGACCTATGGCGACCTATGGGGGCCTATGGCGACCTATGGGGGCCTATGGGGACCTATGGGGGCCTATGGGGGCCTATGGGGACCTATGGGGACCTATGGGGGCAGGTGGGGGCCTATGGGGACCTATGGCGAACTATGGGGGCTTGTGGGGACCTATGGGGTCCTATGGGGACCTAAGGGGGACTATGGGTACCTATGGGGGCCTATGAGGCCTATGGGTGCCTATGGGGGCCTATGGGGACCTATGGGGACCTATGGCGACCTATGGGGGCCTATGGGGACCTATGGGGGCCTATGGGGGCCTATGGGGACCTATGGGGACCTATGGGGACCTATGGGGGCAGGTGGGGGCCTATGGGGACCTATTGCGATTTATGGGGGCTTGTGGGGACCTATGGGGGCCTATGGGGACCTATGGGGAACTATGGGGGCTAATGGTGACCAATGGGGACCTGTGGGGACCTATGGGGACCTATGGGGGCCTATGGGTGCCTATGGGGGCCTATGGGGATCTATGGGGACCTGTGGGGACCTATGGGGTCTATGGGGACCTGTGGGGACCTGTGGGGGCCTATGGGGACCTATGGGGACCTATGGGGGCCTATGGGGACCTATGGGGGCCTATGGGGGCCTATGGGGACCTATGGGAACCTATGGGGACCTATGGGGGCCTGTGGGGGCTAATGGTGACCTATGGGGACCTGTCGGGACCTATGGGGGCTTGTGGGGACCTCAGGGGGCCTACGGGGACCTATGGGGACCTATGGCGACCTATGGGGACCTATGGGGGCCTACGGGGACCTATGGGGACCTATGGGGACCTATGGCGACCTATGGGGGCCTATGGGGACCTATGGGGGCCTATGAGGACCTATGGAGACCTATGGGGACCTATGGGGGCTAATGGTTCCCTACGGGGACCTGTGGGGACCCATGGGGACCTATGGGGACCTATGGGGACCTATGGAGGCCTATCGGTGCCTTTGGGGACCTATGGGGACCTATGGGGGCCTATGGGGACTTATGGGGGCCTGTGGGGGCCTATGGGGACCTATGGCGACCAATGGGGGCCTGTGAGGACCTATGGGGGTCTATGGGGACCTGTGGGGACCTGTGGGGGCCTATGGGGACCTATGGGGGCCTGTGGGGACCAATGGGGGTCTATGGGGGCCTGTGGGGACCTATGGGGGCTAATGGTGACCTATGGGCAACTGTGGGGACCTATGGGGACCTATGGGGGCCCATGGGGACCTATGGAGGCCTATGGGGGCCTATGGGGGCCTATGGGGATCTATGGGGACCTATGGGGACCTATGGGGGTCTATGGGGACCTGTGGGGACCTGTGGGGGCCTAGGGGGACCTATGGGAACCTATGGGGACCTATGGGGACCTCTCGCCACCTATGGGGGCTAATGGTGACCTATGGGCAACTGTGGGGACCTATGGGGACCTATGCGGGCCCATGGGGACCTATGGAGGCCTATGGGGGCCTATGGGCGCCTATGGGGATCTATGGGGACCTATGGGGACCTATGGGGGTCTATGGGGACCTGTGGGGACCTGTGGGGGCCTAGGGGGACCTATGGGAACCTATGGGGACCTATGGGGACCTCTCGCCACCTATGGGGGCTAATGGTGACCTATGGGGACCAATGGGGGCCTATGGGGGCCTATGGGGGCCTATGGGGACCTATGGGGACTTGTGGGGACCTATGGGGACCTATGGGGACCTATGGGGACCTATGGGGGCCTATGGGGACCTATGGGGGCCTATGGGTGTAATGGGGACTTGTGGGGACCTATGGGGACCTATGGGGACCTATGGCGACCTATGGGGGCCTATGGGGACCTATGGGGGCTAATGGTTACCTATGGGGACCTGTGGGGACCCATGGGGGTCTATGGGGACCTATGGGGGCCTATGGGGGCCTATGGGGACCTATGGGGGCCTATGGGGACCTATCGGGACCTTTTGGGACCTATGGGGGCTAATGGTCACCTATGGGGACCTGTGGGGACCCATGCGGGCCTATGGGGACCTATGGGGACCTATGGGGGCCTATGGGGATCTATGGGGACCTATGGGGACCTATGGGGGTCTATGGGGACCTGTGGGGACCTGGGGGGGCCTATGGGGATGTGTGGGGACCTTTGGGGGCCTATGGGGACCTATGGGGGCCTATGGGGACCTATGGGGGCCTATGGGGGCCTATGGGGACCTATGGGAACCTATGGGGACCTATGGGGACCAATGGAGGCCTATGGGGGCCTATGGGGGCCTATGGGGACCTATGGGGACTATGGGGACTTGTGGGGACCTATGGGGGCCTATGGGGACCTATGGGGACCTATGGGGACCTATGGCGACCTATGGGGGCCTATGGGGACCTATGGGGACTTGTGGGGACCTATGGGGACCTATGGTGGCCTATGGGGACCTATGGGGACCTATGGCGACCTATGGGGGCCTATGGGGACCTATGGGGGCTAATGGTTACCTATGGGGACCTGTGGGGACCCATGGGGGTCTATGGGGACCTATGGGGGCCTATGGGGGCCTATGGGGGCCTATGGGGACCTATCGGGACCTTTTGGGACCTATGGGGGCTAATGGTTACCTATGGGGACCTGTGGGGACCCATGGGGGCCTATGGGGGCCTATGGGGATCTATGGGGACCTATGGGGACCTGTGGGGGCCTATGGGGATGTGTGGGGACCTATGGGGGCCTATGGGGACCTATGGGGGCCTTTGGGGACCTATGGGGGCCTATGGGGGCCTATGGGGACCTATGGGAACCTATGGGGACCTATGGGGACCAATGGAGGCCTATGGGGGCCTATGGGGGCCTATGGGGACCTATGGGGACTATGGGGCCTTGTGGGGACCTATGGGGGCCTATGGGGACCTATGGGGACCTATGGGGACCTATGGGGACCTATGGCGACCTATGGGGGCCTATGTGGACCTCTGGGGGCCTATGGGGACCTATGGGGACCCATGGGGACCTATGGGGGCTAATGGTTACCTATGGGGACCTGTGGGGACCCATGGGGGCCTATGGGGGCCTATGGGGACCTATGGAGGCCTATGGGTGCCTATGGGGACCTATGGCGACCTATGGCGACCTATGGGGGCCTATGGGGGCCTATGGGGGCCTATGGGGGCCTGTGGGGGCGTATGGGGACCTATGGCGACCTATGGCGACCTATGGGGGCCTATGGGGGCCTATGGGGACCTATGGCGACCTGTGGGGACCCATGGGAGCCTATGGGGGCCTGTGGGGACCTATGGAGGCCTATGCGGACCTATGGGGACCTATGGGGGCCCATGGGGACCTATGGCGGCCTATGCGTACCTATGGGGGCCTATGGGGACCTATGGGGACCCATGGGGACCTATGGGGGCCTATGGGGACCTAAGGGGGACTATGGGGACCTATGGGGGCCTATGAGGCCTATGGGGACCTCTGGGGACCTATGGGGACCTATGGGGACCTATGGGGGCCTATGGGGACCTATGGGGACCTGTGGGGACCTATGGGGGCCTATGGGGACCTTTGGAGGCCTATGGGTGCCTATGGGGGCCTATGGGGATCTATGGGGACCTATGGGGACCTATGGGGGCCTATGGGGACCTAAGGGGGACTATGGGGACCTATGGGGGCCTATGAGGCCTATGGGGACCTGTGGGGACCTATGGGGACCTATGGGGACCTATGGGGGCTAATGGTGACCTATGGGGACCTGTGGGGACCTATGGGGACCTTTGGAGGCCTATGGGTGCCTATGGGGGCCTATGGGGATCTATGGGGACCTATGGGGACCTATGGGGGTCTATGGGGACCTGTGGGGACTTGTGGGGGCCTATAGGGACCTATGCGGACCTATGGGGGCCTATGGGGACCTATGGGGGCCTATGGGGGCCTATGGGGACCTATGGGAACCTATGGGGACCTATGGGGACCTATGGCCACCTATGGGGGCTAATGGTGACCTATGGGGATCTATGGGGACCAATGGGGGCCTATGGGGGCCTATGGGGACCTATGGGGACCTATGGGGACCTATGGGGGCCTATGGAGACCTACGGGGACTTATGGGGACCTATGGGGACCTATGGCGACCTATGGGGGCCTATGGGGACCTATGGGGGCCTATGGGGACCTGTGGGGGCCTATGGGGACCTATGGGGACCTATGGGGGCTAATGGTTACCTATGGGGACCTGTGGGGACCCATGGGGGCCTATGGGGGCCTATGGGGGCTTTGGGTGCCCATGGGGACCTATGGCGACCTATGGCAACCTATGACGACCTATGGGGGCCTATGGGGGCCTATGGGGGCCTATGGGCGCCTATGGGCGCCTATGGGGGCCTATGGCGACCTATGGCGACCTATGGCGACCTATGCGGACCTATGGGGGCCTATGGGGGCCTATGGGGACCTATGGGGACTTGTGGGGACCTATGGGGGCCTATGGTGACCTACGGGGACCTATGGGGACCTATGGCGACCAATGGGGGCCTATGGGGACCTATGGGGGCCTATGGGGGCCTATGGGGACCTGTGGGGGCCTATGGGGACCTATGGGGACCTATGGGGACCTATGGGGGCTAATGGTTACCTATGGGGACCTGTGGGGACCCATGGGGACCTATGGGGGCCTATGGGGACCTATGGAGGCCTATGGGTGCCTATGGGGACCTATGGCGACCTATGGCAACCTATGACGACCTATGGGGGCCTATGGGGGCCTATGGGGGCCTATGGGCGCCTATGGGGGCCTATGGGCGCCTATGGGGGCCCGTGGGGCCTATGGGGACCTATGGCGACCTATGGCGACCTATGGGGGCCTATGGGGACCTATGGGGGCCTATGGGGGCCTATGGGGACCTATGGGGGCCTGTGGGGGCCTATGGGGACCTATGGCGACCTATGGGGGCCTGTGGGGACCTACGGGGGCCTATGGGGGCCTATGGGGACCTATGGGTACCTATGGGGGCTAATGGTGACCTTTGGGGACCTGTGGGGAGCTATGGGGACCTATGGGGACTTAAGGGGGACTATGGGGACCTATGGGGGCCTATGAGGCCTATGGGGACCTATGGGGGCCTATGGGGGCCTATGGGGGCCTATGGGTACCTATGGGGGCCTATGGGGGCCTATGGGGACCTATGGAGGCCTATGGGGGCCTATGGGGGTCTATGGGGACCTATGGGGACCGACGGGGACCTATGGTAGCCTATGAGGCCTATGGGGACCTATGGGGGCCTATGGGGACCTATGGGGGCCTATGCGGACCTATAGGGATCTATGGGGGCCTATGGGGACCTATGGGGGCCTATGGGGGCCTATGTGGACCTATGGGGACCTACGGGGACCTATGGCGACCTATGGGGACCTAAGGGGGACTATGGGGACCTATGGGGGCCTATGAGGCCTATGGGGACCTATGGGGGCCTATGGGGGGCTATGGGGACCTGTAGGGGCCTATGGGGTCTATGGGGACCTAAGGGTGCCTATGGGGACCTATGGGGGCCTATGGGGACCTATGGGGGCCTATGGGGGCCAATGGCTACCCATGGGGACCTGTGGGGACCCATGGGGACCTATGGGGGCCTATGGGGACCTAAGGGGGACTATGGGGACCTATGGGGGCCTATAAGGCCTATGGGGACCTATGGGGGCCTATGGGGACCTATTGGGGCCTATGGGGGCTTATGGGGAACTGTAGGGACCTATGGGGGCCTATGGGGACCTATGGGGGCCTTTGGGGGCCTATGGGGACCTATGAGGCCTATGGGGACCTATGGGGGCCTATGGGGGCCTATGGGGGCCTATGGGGGCTAATGGTTACCTATGGGGACCTGTGGGGATCCATGGGGACCTATGGGGGCCTATGGGGACCTAAGGGGGACTATGGGGACCTATGGGGGCCTATGGGGACCTATGGGGGCCTACGGGGGTCTATGGGGACCTGTAGGGACCTATGGGGGCCTATGGGGACCTATGGGGGCCTATGGGCGCCTATGGCGACCTATGGAGGCCTATGGGTGCCTATGGGGACCTATGGGGACCTATGGGGACCTATGGGGACCTAAGGGGGATTATGGGGACCTATGGGGGCCCATGAGGCCTATGGGGACCTATGGGGGCCTATGGGGACCTATGGGGGCCTATGGGGGCCTATGGGGACCTGTAGGGACCTATGGGGGCCTATGGGGACCTATGGAGGCCTATGGGTGCCTATGCGGGCCTATGCGGGCCTATGGGGACCTATGGGGGCCTATGAGGCCTATGGGGACCTATGGGGGCCTATGGGGGCCTATGGGGACCTGTAGGGACCTATGGGGGCCTATGGGGACCTATGGGGACCTATGGGGACCTATGGGGGCCTATGAGGGTCTATGGGGGCCTATGGGGACCTATGGGAACCTCTGGGGACCTATGGGGACCTATGGGGACCAATGGGGGCCTAAGGGGGACTATGGGGACCTTTGGGGGCCTATGAGGCCTATGGGGACCTATGGGGGCCTATGGGGACCTATTGGGGCCTATGGGGGCTTATGGGGACCTGTAGGGACCTATGGGGGCCTATGGGGACCTATGGGGGCCTATGGGGGCCTATGGGTGCCTATGGGGACCTATGGGGACCTATGGGGGCCCATGGGGACCTACGGGGACCTATGGGGACCTATGGGGACCTATGGGGGCCTAGGTGATCTATGGGGACCTATGGGCGCTAATGGTTACCTACGGGGACCTGTGGGGACCCATGGGGACCTATGGGGGCCTATGGGGACCTAAGGGGGCCTATGGGGACCTATGGGGGCCTATGAGGCCTATGGGGACCTATGGGGGCCTATGGGGGCCTATGGGGACCTGTAGGGACCTATGGGGGCCTATGGGGACCTATGGGGACCTATGGGGACCTATAGGGGCCTATGAGGGTCTATGGGGGCCTATGGGGACCTATGGGAACCTTTGGGGACCTATGGGGACCTATGGGGACCAATGGGGGCCTATGGGGACCTAAGGGGGACTATGGGGACCTTTGGGGGCCTATGAGGCCTATGGGGACCTATGGGGGCCTATGGGGACCTATTGGGGCCTATGGGGGCTTATGGGGACCTGTAGGGACCTATGGGGGCCTATGGGGACCTATGGGGGCCTATGGGGGCCTATGAGGGTCTATGGGGGCCTATGGGGACGTATGGGAACCTCTGGGGACCTATGGGGACCTATGGGGACCAATGGGGGCCTATGGGGGCCTATGGGGGCTAATGGTTACCGATGGGGACCTGTGGGGATCCATGGGGACCTATGGGGGCCTATGGGGGCCTAAGGGGGACTATGGGGACCTATGGGGGCCTATGGGGGCCTACGGGGGCCTATGGGGACCCGTAGGGACCTGTAGGGACCTATGGGGGCCTATGGGGACCTATGGGGGCCTATGGCGACCTATGGAGGCCTATGGGTGCCTATGGGGACCTATGGGGACCTATGGGGGCCCATGGGGACCTATGGGGACCTATGGGGACCTAAGGGGGACTATGGGGACCTATGGGGGCCCATGAGGCCTATGGGGACCTATGGGGGCCTATGGGGACCTACGGGGGCCTATGGCGGCCTATGGGGACCTGTAGGGACCTATGGGGGCCTATGGGGACCTATGGAGGCCTATGGGTGCCTATGGGGGCCTATGCGGGCCTATGGGGACCTATGGGGGCCTATGAGGCCTATGGGGACCTATGGGGGCCTATGGGGGCCTATGGGTATTTGTAGGGACCTATGGGGGCCTATGGGGACCTATGGAGGCCTATGGGTGCCTATGGGGGCCTACGGGGACCTATGGGCACCTATGGGGGCTAATGGTTACCTATGGGGACCTCTGGGGAGCCATGGGGACCTATGGGGGCCTGTGGGGACCTACGGGGGCCTATGGGGGCCTATGGGGACCTATGGGTACCTATGGGGGCTAATGGGGGCCTACGGGGGCCTATGGGGGCCTATGGGTACCTATGGGGGCCTATGGGGGCCTATGGGGACCTATGGAGGCCTATGGGGGCCTATGGGGGTCTATGGGGACCTATGGGGACCTATGGGGACCGATGGGACCTATGGTAGCCTATGAGGCCTATGGGGACCTATGGGGGCCTATGGGGACCTATGGGGGCCTATGCGGACCTATGGGGATCTATGGGGGCCTATGGGGACCTATGGGGGCCTATGGGGGCCTATGGGGACCTATGGGGACCTACGGGGACCTATGGCGACCTATGGGGACCTAAGGGGGACTATGGGGACCTATGGGGGCCTATGAGGCCTATGGGGACCTATGGGGGCCTATGGGGGGCTATGGGGACCTGTAGGGACCTATGGGGTCTATGGGGACCTATGGGGGCCTATGGGGGCTAATGGCTACCTATGGGGACCTCCGGGGACCCATGGGGACCTATGGGGGCCTATGGGGACCTAAGGGGGACTATGGGGACCTATGGGGGCCTATAAGGCCTATGGGGACCTATGGGGGCCTATGGGGACCTATTGGGGCCTATGGGGGCTTATGGGGACTTGTAGGGACCTATGGGGGCCTATGGGGACCTATGGGGGCCTTTGGGGGCCTATGGGGACCTATGGGGGCCCATGGGGACCTATGGGGACCTATGGGGAACTATGGGGGCCTATGGGGATCTATGGGGACCTATGGGCGCTAATGGTTACCTATGGGGACCTGTGGGGACCCATGGGGACCTATGGGGGCCTATGGGGACCTAAGGGGGCCTATGGGGACCTATGGGGGCCTATGAGGCCTATGGGGACCTATGGGGGCCTATGGGTGCCTATGGGGGCCTATGGGGACCTATGGGGACTTATGGGGACTTGTGGGGACCTAGGGGGACCTATGGGGGCCAATGGGGACCTATGGGGACGTATGGCGACCTATGGGGGCCTATGGGGACGTATGGGGGCCTATGCGGACCTATGGGGACCTATGGGGGCCTATGAGGGTCTATGGGGGCCTATGGGGACCTATGGGACCCTCTGGGGACCTATGGGGACCTATGGGGACCAATGGGGGCCTATGGGGGCCTATGGGGGCCTATGGGGGCCTATGGGGGCTAATGGTTACCTATGGGGACCTGTGGGGATCCATGGGGACCTATGGGGGCCTATGGGGACCTAAGGGGGACTATGGGGACCTATGGGGGCCTATTGGGACCTATGGGGGCCTACGGGGGCCTATGGGGACCTGTAGGGACCTATGGGGGCCTATGGGGACCTATGGGGGCCTATGGGGGCCTATGGCGACCTATGGAGGCCTATGGGTGCCTATGGGGACCTATGGGGACCTATGGGGGCCCATGGGGACCTATGGGGACCTATGGGGACCAAAGGGGGACTATGGGGACCTATGGGGGCCCATGAGGCCTATGGGGACCTATGGGGGCCTATGGGGACCTATGGGGGCCTATGGGGGCCTATGGGGACCTGTAGGGACCTATGGGGGCCTATGGGGACCTATGGAGGCCTATGGGTGCCTATGCGGGCCTATGCGGGCCTATGGGGACCTATGGGGGCCTATGAGGCCTATGGGGACCTATGGGGGCCTATGGGGGCCTATGGGGACCTGTAGGGACCTATGGGGGCCTATGGGGACCTATGGGGACCTATGGGGGCCTATGAGGGTCTATGGGGGCCTATGGGGACCTATGGGAACCTCTGGGGACCTATGGGGACCTATGGGGACCAATGGGGGCCTATGGGGACCTAAGGGGGACCATGGGGACCTTTGGGGGCCTATGAGGCCTATGGGGACCTATGGGGGCCTATGGGGACCTATTGGGGCCTATGGGGGCTTATGGGGACCTGTAGGGACCTATGGGGGCCTATGGGGACCTACGGGGGCCTATGGGGGCCTATGGGTGCCTATGGGGACCTATGGGGACCTATGGGGGCCCATGGGGACCTATGGGGACCTATGGGGACCTATGGGGACCTATGGGGGCCTATGGGGATCTATGGGGACCTATGGGCGCTAATGGTTACCTATGGGGACCTGTGGGGACCCATGGGGACCTATGGGGGCCTATGGGGACCTAAGGGGACCTATGGGGACCTATGGGGGCCTATGAGGCCTATGGGGACCTATGGGGGCCTATGGGTGCCTATGGGGGCCTATGGGGACCTATGGGGACTTATGGGGACTTGTGGGGACCTATGGGGACCTATGGGGGCCAATGGGGACCTATGGGGACGTATGGCGACCTATGGGGGCCTATGGGGACGTATGGGGGCCTATGCGGACCTATGGGGACCTATGGGGACCTATGGGGGCCTATGAGGGTCTATGGGGGCCTATGGGGACCTATGGGAACCTCTGGGGACCTATGGGGACCTATGGGGACCAATGGGGGCCTATGGGGGCCTATGGGGGCTAATGGTTACCTATGGGGACCTGTGGGGACCTATGGGGGCCTATGGGGACCTAAGGGGGACTATGGGGACCTATGGGGGCCTATGGGGGCCTATGGGGACCCGTAAGGACCTGTAGGGACCTATGGGGGCCTATGGGGACCTATGGGGGCCTATGGCGACCTATGGAGGCCTATGGGTGCCTATGGGGACCTATGCGGACCTATGGGGGCCCATGGGGACCTATGGGGACCTATGGGGACCTAAGGGGGACTATGGGGACCTATGGGGGCCCATGAGGCCTATGGGGACCTATGGGGGCCTATGGGGACCTACGGGGGCCTATGGCGGCCTATGGGGACCTGTAGGGACCTATGGGAGCCTATGGGGACCTATGGAGGCCTATGGGTGCCTATGGGGGCCTATGCGGGCCTATGGGGACCTATGGGGGCCTATGAGGCCTATGGGGACCTATGGGGGCCTATGGGGGCCTATGGGTATTTGTAGGGACCTATGGGGGCCTATGGGGACCTACGGAGGCCTATGGGTGCCTATGGGGGCCTATGGGGACCTATGGGGACCTATGGGGGCTTATGGGGACCTATGGGCGCCTATGGGGACCTACGGGCACCTATGGGGGCTAATGGTTACCTATGGGGACCTCTGGGGAGCCATGGGGACCTATGGGGGCATATGGGGACCTATGGGGGCCTATGGGGTCCTATGGGGACCTGTGGGGACCTATGGGGGCCTATGGGGACCTATGGAGGCCTATGGGTGCCTATGGGGGCCTATGCGGACCTATGGGGACTTATGGGGACTTTTGGGGACCTATGGGGACCTATGGGGGCCAATGGGTACCTACGGGGACGTATGGCGACCTATGGGGACCTATGGGGGCCTATGAGGACCTATGGGGGCCTATGGGGACCTATGGGGACCCATGGGGGCTAATGGTTACCTATGGGGGCCTGTGGGGACCCATGGGGACCTATGGGGGCCTATGGGGACCTAAGGGGGACTATGGGGACCTATGGGGGCCTATGGGGAAATATGGGGGCCTATGGGGGCCCATGGGGGCCTATGGGGACCTATGGGGGCCTATGGAGGCTTGTGGGGGCCTATGGGGACCTTTGGCGACCTATGGGGGCCTATGGCGACCTATGGGGGCGTGTGGGGGCCTGTGGGGACCTATGGGGGCCTATGGGGACCTTTGGGGGCTAATGGTACCCTATGGGGACCTGTGGGGACCTATGTGGGCCTATGGGGGCCAATGGGGACCTATGGAGGCCTATGGGTGCCTATGGGGGCCTAAGGGGATCTATGGCGACCTATGGGGACCTATGGGGGTCTATGGGGACCTGTGGGGACCTATGGGGGCCTATGGGGACTTGTGGGGACCTATGGGGACCTATGGGGACCTATGGCCACCTATGGGGGCTAATGGTGACCTATGGGGACCTTCTGGGGACCTATGGGGACCAATGGGGGCCTATGGGGGTCTATGGGGACCTATGGGCGCCTATGGGGACCTATGGGGACCTAGGCGGACCTATGGGGACCTATGGGGACCTATGGGGCCCTATGTGGACGTACAGGGACCTATGGGGACCTATGCGGACCTATGGGGACCTATGGCGACCTATGGGGGCCTATGGGGACTTATGGGGGCCTATGGGGGCCTATGGGGACCTATGGGGACCTATGGGGGCCTATGGCGACCTGTGGGGATCTATGGGGGCCTATGGGGACCTATGGGGGCCTATGAGGACCTACAAGGACCTATGGGGACCTATGCGGACCTATGGGGACCTATGGCGACCTATGGGGGCCTATGGGGACCTATGGGGGCCTATGGGGGCCTATGGGGACCTATGGGGGCCTATGGGGACCTATGGGGGCTAATGGTTACCTATGGGGACCTGTGGGGACCCATGGGGACCTATGGGGGCCTATGGGGACCTAAGGGGGACTATGGGGACCTATGGGGGCCTATGAGGCCTATGGGGACCTATGGGCACCTATGGGGCCTAATGGTTACCTATGGGGACCTCTGGGGAGCCATGGGGACCTATGGGGGCATATGGGGACCTATGGGGGCCTATGGGGACCTGTGGGGACCTATGGGGGCCTATGGGGACCTATGGAGGCCTATGGGTGCCTATGGGGGCCTATGCGGACCTATGGGGACTTATGGGGACTTGTGGGGACCTATGGGGACCTATGGGGGCCAATGGGGACCTACGGGGACGTATGGCGACCTATGGGGACCTATGGGGGCCTATGAGGACCTATGGGGGCCTATGGGGACCTATGGGGACCTATGGGGGCTAATGGCTACCTATGGGGGCCTGTGGGGACCCATGGGGACCTATGGGGGCCTATGGGGACCTGAGGGGGACTATGGGGACCTATGGGGGCCTATGGGGAAATATGGGGGCCTATGGGGGCCCATGGGGGCCTATGGGGACCTATGGGGGCCTATGGAGGCTTGTGGGGGCCTATGGGGACCTATGGCGACCTATGGCGACCTATGGGGGCCTATGGCGACCTATGGGGGCCTGTGGGGACCTATGGGGGCCTATGGGGACCTATGGGGGCTAATGGTACCCTATGGGGACCTGTGGGGACCTATGTGGGCCTATGGGGGCCTATGGGGACCTATGGAGGCCTATGGGTGCCTATGGGGGCCTAAGGGGATCTATGGCGACCTATGGGGACCTATGGGGGTCTATGGGGACCTGTGGGGACCTATGGGGGTCTATGGGGACCTATGGGCGCCTATGGGGACCTATGGGGACCTAGGCGGACCAATGGGGACCTATGGGGACCTATGGGGACCTATGGGGCCCTATGTGGACGTACAGGGACCTATGGGGACCTATGGGGACCTATGGCGACCTATGGGGGCCTATGGGGACTTATGGGGGCCTATGGGGGCCTATGGGGACCTATGGGGACCTATGGGGGCCTATGGCGACCTGTGGGGATCTATGGGGGCCTATGGGGACCTATGGGGGCCTATGAGGACCTACAGGGACCTATGCGGACCTATGGGGACCTATGGCGACCTATGGGGGCCTATGGGGACCTATGGGGGCCTATGGGGGCCTATGGGGGCCTATGGGGACCTATGGGGGCTAATGGTTACCTATGGGGACCTGTGGGGACCCATGGGGACCTCTGCGGGCCTATGGGGACCTAAGGGGGACTATGGGGACCTATGGGGGCCTATGAGGCCTATGGGGACCTATGGGCACCTATGGGGGCTAATGGTTACCTATGGGGACCTCTGGGGAGCCATGGGGACCTATGGGGGCATATGGGGACCTATGGGGGCCTATGGGGTCCTATGGGGACCTGTGGGGACCTATGGGGGCCTATGGGGACCTATGGAGGCCTATGGGTGCCTATGGGGGCCTATGCGGACCTATGGGGACTTATGGGGACTTGTGGGGACCTATGGGGACCTATGGGGGCCAATGGGGACCTACGGGGACGTATGGCGACCTATGGGGACCTATGGGGGCCTATGAGGACCTATGGGGGCCTATGGGGACCTATGGGGACCTATGGGGGCTAATGGTTACCTATGGGGGCCTGTGGGGACCCATGGGGACCTATGGGGGCCTATGGGGACCTAAGGGGGACTATGGGGACCTATGGGGGCCTATGGGGAAATATGGGGGCCTATGGGGGCCCATGGGGGCCTATGGGGACCTATGGGGGCCTATGGAGGCTTGTGGGGGCCTATGGGGACCTATGGCGACCTATGGCGACCTATGGGGGCCTATGGCGACCTATGGAGGCCTGTGGGGACCTATGGGGGCCTATGGGGACCTATGGGGGCTAATGGTACCCTATGTGGGCCTATGGGGGCCTATGGGGACCTATGGAGGCCTATGGGTGCCTATGGGGGCCTAAGGGGATCTATGGCGACCTATGGGGACCTATGGGGGTCTATGGGGACCTGTGGGGACCTATGGGGGCCTATGGGGACTTGTGGGGACCTATGGGGTCCTGCGGGGGCCTATGGGGACCTATGGGGACCTATGGCCACCTATGGGGGCTAATGGTGACCTATGGGGACCTTCTAGGGACCTATGGGGACCAATGGGGGCCTATGGGGGTCTATGGGGACCTATGGGCGCCTATGGGGACCTATGGGGACCTAGGCGGACCTATGGGGACCTATGGGGACCTATGGGGACCTATGGGGCCCTATGTGGACGTACAGGGACCTATGGGGACCTATGCGGACCTATGGGGACCTATGGCGACCTATGGGGGCCTATGGGGACCTATGGGGGCCTATGGGGGCCTATGGGGACCTATGGGGACCTATGGGGGCCTATGGCGACCTGTGGGGATCTTTGGGGGCCTATGGGGACCTATGGGGGCCTATGAGGACCTACAGGGACCTATGGGGACCTATGCGGACCTATGGGGACCTATGGCGACCTATGGGGGCCTATGGGGACCTATGGGGGCCTATGGGGGCCTATGGGGACCTATGGGGGCCTATGGGGACCTATGGGGGCTAATGGTTACCTATGGGGACCTGTGGGGACCCATGGGGACCTATGGGGGCCCATGGGGACCTAAGGGGGACTATGGGGACCTATGGGGGCCTATGAGGCCTATGGGGACCTATGGGGGCCTATGGGGACCTATGGGTGCCTATGGGGACCTATGGGGGCCTATGGGGATCTATGGGGACTTATGGGGACCTATGGGGGTCTATGGGGACCTGTGGGGACCTATGGGGGCCTATGGCGACCTGTGGGGATCTATGGGGGCCTATGGGGACCTATGGGGGCCTATGAGGGCCTATGGGGGCCTATGGGGACCTATGGGGACCTATGGCCACCTATGGGGGCTAATGGTGACCTATGGGGACCTTCTGGGGACCTATGGGGACCAATGGGGGCCTATGGGGACCTATGGGCGCCTATGGGGACCTATGGGGACCTAGGCGGACCTATGGGGACCTATGGGGACCTATGGGGCCCTATGTGGACGTACAGGGACCTATGGGGACCTATGCGGACCTATGGGGACCTATGGCGACCTATGGGGGCCTATGGGGGCCTATGGGGACCTATGGGGACCTATGGGGGCCTATGGGGACCTATGGGGGCCTATGGGGGCCTATGGGGACCTATGGGGACCTATGGGGACCTATGGCCACCTATGGGGGCTAATGGTGACCTATGGGGACCTTCTGGGGACCTATGGGGACCAATGGGGGCCTATGGGGGCCTATGGGGACCTATGGGCGCCTATTGGGACCTATGGGGACCTAGGCTGACCTATGGAGACCTATGGGGACCTATGGGGCCCTATGTGGACCTACAGGGACCTATGGGAACCTATGCGGACCTATGGGGACCTATGGCGACCTATGGGGGCCTATGGGGACCTACGGGGGCCTATGGGGGCCTATGGGGACCTATGGGGGCCTATGGGGACCTATGGGGGCTAATGGTTACCTATGGGGACGTGTGGGGACCCATGGGGACCTATGGGGGCCTATGGGGACCTAAGGGGGACTATGGGGACCGATGGGGGCCTATGAGGCCTATGGGGACCTATGGGGGCCTATGGGGACCTATGGGGGCCTATGGGGACCTGTAGGGACCTATGGGGACCTATGGAGGCCTATGGGTGCCTATGGGGACCTATGGGGGCCTATGGGGATCTATGGGGACCTATGGGGACCTATGGGGGTCTATGGGGACCTATGGGGACCTATGGGGGCCTATGGGGACCTATGGGGGCCTATGGGGACGTGTAGGGACCTATGGGGACCTATGGAGGCCTATGGGTGCCTATGGGGACCTATGGGGGCCTATGGGGATCTATGGGGACTTATGGGGACCTATGGGGGTCTATGGGGACCTGTGGGGACCTACGGGGGCCTATGGCGACCTGTGGGCATCTATGGGGGCCTATGGGGACCTATGGGGGCCTATGAGGGCCTATGGGGGCCTATGGGGACCTATGGGGGCCTATGGGGGCCTCTGGGGGCCTATGGGGACCTATGGGGGCCTATGGGGACCTATGGGGGCTAATGGTTACCTATGGGGACGTGTGGGGACCCATGGGGACCTATGGGGGCCTATGGGGACCTAAGGGGGACTATGGGGACCGATGGGGGCCTATGAGGCCTATGGGGACCTATGGGGGCCTATGGGGACCTATGGGGACCAATGGGGGCCTATGGGGGCCTATGGGGACCTATGGGCGCCTATTGGGACCTATGGGGACCTAGGCTGACCTATGGAGACCTATGGGGACCTATGGGGCCCTATGTGGACCTACAGGGACCTATGGGAACCTATGCGGACCTATGGGGACCTATGGCGACCTATGGGGGCCTATGGGGACCTACGGGGGCCTATGGGGGCCTATGGGGACCTATGGGGGCCTATGGGGACCTATGGGGGCTAATGGTTACCTATGGGGACGTGTGGGGACCCATGGGGACCTATGGGGGCCTATGGGGACCTAAGGGGGACTATGGGGACCGATGGGGGCCTATGAGGCCTATGGGGACCTATGGGGGCCTATGGGGACCTATGGGGGCCTATGGGGACCTGTAGGGACCTATGGGGACCTATGGAGGCCTATGGGTGCCTATGGGGACCTATGGGGGCCTATGGGGATCTATGGGGACCTATGGGGACCTATGGGGGTCTATGGGGACCTGTGGGGACCTATGGGGGCCTATGGGGACCTATGGGGGCCTATGGGGACCTGTAGGGACCTATGGGGACCTATGGAGGCCTATGGGTGCCTATGGGGACCTATGGGGGCCTATGGGGATCTATGGGGACTTATGGGGACCTATGGGGGTCTATGGGGACCTGTGGGGACCTATGGGGGCCTATGGCGACCTGTGGGCATCTATGGGGGCCTATGGGGACCTATGGGGGCCTATGGGGACCTGTGGGGACCTATGGGGGCCTATGGGGACCTATGGGGGCCTATGGGGACCTGTAGGGACCTATGGGGACCTATGGAGGCCTATGGGTGCCTATGGGGACCTATGGGGGCCTATGGGGATCTATGGGGACTTATGGAGACCTATGGGGGTCTATGGGGACTTGTGGGGACCTATGGGGGCCTATGGCGACCTGTGGGCATCTATGGTGACCTATGGGGACCTTCTGGGGACCTATGGGGACCAATGGGGGCCTATGGGGACCTATGGGCGCCTATGGGGACCTATGGGGACCTAGGCGGACCTATGGGGACCTATCGGGACCTATGGGGCCCTATGTGGACGTACAGGGACCTATGGGGACCTATGCGGACCTATGGGGACCTATGGCGACCTATGGGGGCCTATGGGGACCTATGGGGGCCTATGGGGGCCTATGGGGACCTGTGGGGCCCTATGGGGACCTATGGCCACCTATGGGGGCTAATGGTGACCTATGGGGACCTTCTGGGGACCTATGGGGACCAATGGGGGCCTATGGGGGCCTATGGGGACCTATGGGCGCCTATTGGGACCTATGGGGACCTAGGCTGACCTATGGAGACCTATGGGGACCTATGGGGCCCTATGTGGACCTACAAGGACCTATGGGGACCTATGGCGACCTATGGGGGCCTATGGGGACCTATGGGGGCCTATGGGGTCCTATGGGGACCTATGGGGGCCTATGGGGACCTATGGGGGCTAATGGTTACCTATGGCGACCTGTGGGGACCCATGGGGACCTATGGGGGCCTATGGGGACCTAAGGGGGACTTTGGGGACCGATGGGGGCCTATGAGGCCTATGGGGACCTATGGGGGCCTATGGGGACCTATGGGGGCCTATGGGGACCTGTAGGGACCTATGGGGACCTATGGAGGCCTATGGGTGCCTATGGGGACCTATGGGGGCCTATGGGGATCTATGGGGACCTATGGGGACCTATGGGGGTCTATGGGGCCCTATGGGGACCTATGGGGGCCTATGGGGACCTGTGGGGATCTATGGGGGCCTATGGGGACCTATGGGGGCCTATGAGGGCCTATGGGGGCCTATGGGGACCTATGGGGGCGTGTGGGGGCCTATGGGGACCTATGGGGACCTATGGCGACCTATGGGGGCCTGTGGGGACCTATGGGGGCCTATGGGGTTCTATGGGGACCTATGGGGACCTATGGGGGCTAATGGTGACCTATGGGGACCTGTGGGGACCTATGGGGACCTATGGGGGCCTATGGGGATCTATGGGGGCCTATGGGGACCTATGGGTGCCTATCAGGGCGTATGGGGACCGGTGGGGACCTATGGGGGCCTATGGGGACCTATGGGGACTTGTGGGGACCTATGGGGACCTATGGGGGCCTATGGGGACCTGTGGGGACCTATGGGGGCCTATGGGGACCTATGGGGACCTAAGGGTGACCTATCGGGGCCTATCTGTACCCTTCGTGAACCGGCCGTTTGAATCCGAGATTCACGGTACCGTGAATTTCACCCATTTTTGCTGTGTTTTGCTCGTAACTTGGTGCTATCGTGTGCTTTGTCGTGCTATCTTCGCCCAAAGTAAGATCCAACAAATGTGTGCAATTTACAGCTTTGAAGTAGCCGCATGGTTCAACACATTTGGTGAGATTCGCGTGAATGCGAAATTCACGCACCCAAATTCGAACATAAATTAACGTAGATTTGCAGATTCACGAGAATGTCCAATTCGCAGGAATTTCGTACGAATTCACCCTCGTTTCCACTGCTTCGCTTTCTCACAGCTCTCAAACTCTCTCCGCATTCTCTTTTGACAATGTCCCACCAAACTATGTTCCAGCTCGCCAGCCTGGCCTCTCGCCCCCACCCCGCAGCCGACACCCTCGCCCACTACCAAGCCCCGCCCGTCACCCACCATCAATTGGAGGAGGCGGCGTACCTGTCGGGGGCACTGGCAGTGGATGATGTTGTGGGCTGGGCAGCATCCCTCGACCCCTCCCCCGAGGTCATTCACATCGACATGCGCAGCCCCACCCGCAACTCCTACCTCGGGGGGAGGGGCTAGGCCACAACCTTGTGGAGGGATCTGCGCCGCCAACTCCCCTCCCTTAAATTTCTGCATCTAACCCCTCTCCCTTCCAGCGTCGACCAGCTCCTCAATTCCATGCGCACTAACCTTGTGGGGAAGCCTAAGGACGCCCACGTCCACGTGTACCCCACCACTAACCTCGTCCATACCCCCCCCCACTGCGACATGGTGTGCCTGCACGATCTTGCTGCAGGTGCAGCGGCCGACCACTCCTTTTCCCCCTTCTCATGGCACCTTGCCAACCCCCGGTGGTGGGATGATTAGGGCATCGCCCCTTTCCATCCCACCATCCACCCCCAGGTACACATCCCCGACATCACCCACCCCACCTTCTACAGCACAACTTCTTTGCAATGGTACCGTGGTGCCTCAATGGCACCCCCCTTCATTTCGAGTGAACCCCCCCTCCGCACCGAACCCCTTCCCGACCCCCCTCATGGGGGTGATGGGCAACCCCGACCCCGGCCCCGACAGGGTTGGCCCCTCCCAGCCACCCCTCCACTTTGTTGATGGGAACGGCTACATTGTGCTTCGGGGGCTTGTGGAACCACGGGATGGTAGGGAGGGGTGGAACAAGGTGATGAAGGTGTGGGGCAGCGGCGACGAAAAAGTCGTCGCAAAAAAATTTTGAGCTGCTTTTCAACGCCTCGCGGAGTGACGATCAGGCCAAGGACCCTGAGCTCCCCCGGCGTTGGCAAAGCAAGAGCAAGTTGCGGTCGGGGGTGGGGGGGCCTCTCTTCAAGAAGTTCCACCCCCACCTCACCGAAAGTGTCCCTCAGGTTGGGGACCTCCACCCAATGACGCCGGGCAGCGTCCTCGTGGCGAGTGTGGGGAGTGGGGCGCAGCTCCCCCACTCCGATGTCGCCACCCACCCCGAGGTGCTCCCCCCCAACAGCAGGGACATCTCGGGGTGCCACCTGAGTAGCTTCCTCTGCTTGTTAGAGGACTGCCAGGTGGCGGTGCAGGCGGGACGGCCCTAGGGGAGGCGGGGGAGGCGCGCTAGGACACCATTCAGCTGCAGAGGGGGGACATGCTGGTGAATGTGGCCACCAGCCGCCACCATGGGTTACCTGCCCCCCCCGACTCCAAGGATGGGCTGCAAGGGGCTCTTTTTAACTTGTGGACCCCCGAGCGCGCACACAAACACCACCAGCCCAACACTACACACCTGGACCCCACCCCCCCCAAGGAGGTCTGGACGTTGCTGGGGATTTGTCCAGCTGGGACTTCCCCACCGTGGACCAGGTGTTGTGGGTAGGGAAGGGGGCGGTTGGGAGGGTGGTGTTCTGGGAGGGGGATGCTGCTCAGGCCCTCTTCGCCGACCCCCCCGAGTCGCTCCCGGCCGGCCCCCCCACCTGCCCCTTCCACCCCACCTTCCTCTCCCGGTCGGCCCCGGCCTCCGACCTCGCCGTCATCAAGGTCGGCGAGCAGTGCATGCTCTTCTTCGTGGGGAGCGTGCACCAGATCGAGGTCTGCAAGGGGGACAACGCCCATGCGGAGTCAGAGATCCACTTCGCCATGACCGGCATTGCTCCCCCGGAGCGGCCGACGACGATTTGGCATCCGGCGAACACGGCCCCAGCGTGGCGGTCGCCCAAGTGCGCGAAGTCCGGGGCATGGGCAATCACATGCCCATGTGACTGCAAGGTGTGCTTCCTTGTGTGTTTGCTTTGTTTCGTGGAAAAGTGGACGAAATTCACGTGAAATTTGCACGAAATTCGTACGAATTTCGTGCGAATTTCACGTGAATGAATTTGTGTGAATATTGAGGCAATGTGAAATTCGTCGGAAACTCGTACGAATTTCGTACGAATTTCTGTGAATTTCGTCCAATTTCGTCGTTTTGTTGTTGCATTGCTTCATGTCTACTCCCCCTTTCTCAATTTGTGCCTTGCACACCTCCCCCCGTCTGTAGGTGCCGTTCTTCGTGTGGTCGCCGGACATTCGGCACCACGCCCGGCGCAAGTACCAGCCCCGGGCCCGATTGCCCGAGGAGCACGCCGACCGGCCCGGAGGCACCGGTGGTGGGCGGGCCCCGAGGGAGGCCAACAGTGCGCGCAGTGAGGGCTCGCGGCGTTCTGGACGTTCGGCAGGCGTCGGCAGCGAGGCCAGCATCGGTTGGGGGGTTGTGGCGCGCGAGGTGGTCGTCCCCATGCCGTCCCGCGACGACTTGGGCGAGGCCCACAGTGCGCCCGCTTTGGACCGGGTCACCCTGGCCGCCAGGCAGCCAAATCCGGCCCGGACCCAGAACGTCCCGCCCCGGCCCGATGGGCGGCAGCGGCATCTCTTTGCCGTGTGGGACATGGTCCTGGAGTCCCGGGGGGTGCAGGGCACCCTCCGCATCTCTTTCCCCTGCCCCATTGTGGTCACGGGGGGGTCCAACCTGCCCGAGGGGCAAGAACTGGTGGGCCTGTTTGCCTACAGGCTTGTGAGTGGGCACTGGCGGGTGCAGACCGGGGTGTCGCGGATTGGGGAGGAGGGGACGGTGAACACGGCTGGGGTCTTTGGGCTGAATGCGCTCACGGGGTGGGACAAGCGGAGGCCGGCGTGGGTGGACGTGGCATGGCTTGCCATGCGCGTCCATGTGGGGAGCGAGCGGAAGATGGGGGTGGTTGACGTCGAGGAGCAGGATGAGCCCCCCACCCCCTCGGCCCGCAAGCGGAAAGGCCGCCCCCCCAAGGGGACACGGAGCCCTCCCCCCCCCCTACGAAAGCCCCGCGTACGGCCACCCCGGTGGAGCCGGCAGAGCCGGCGGAGCCGGCGGCGGGGCGGGGGCAGAGGGGGGCGCTGCACGAGTGTGTGGAGGAACATCGGGCGGGGGCGTGGGAGGCGCGCGTGATCAGCGCGGAGGCCGCCAACCGCGACTCCGAGGCCCGTCTGTCCAGGGCCAACGAGGACAGGCGGGACGCCGAGTCGCGGCTGGCAGACATCACCAAGGAGCGTGACCGGCTGGCCACCAAGGTGAAAACTCTGGAGCGCGACCTGGCGACGTCGCGCAAGGCGAAGCCACCGGCACAGGCAGCACAGGCAGGGGAGGGGCCTGAGGGTGCCGAGGCCCCCCCGGGTGACAGGGCGGGGGGGCGGGCCAGTGCCGTCGGTGTCCGGTACCTTGTGGCCGGCGCACAGGCGTGGCATTCCCAGGCCGAGGCATGCGCCGGCCAGATGTCGGCAGTGTCCACCGGCCTGCGGATGGCCATGATGGCTAGTGGCTAGCAGGCCGATGTGAATGTGGCCCCCGACGCCCCCAAGGTGAGTGCCGCACTGGAGGATGTACGCCGGCAGTACCCCCCCCACCGCCTCACGTCGGCCGCCATGGACCCCTCCTTTGGGGAGGCATTGGCGGAGCACAGCTCCCAGGGCTCCGCTAGCCGGAGCTCTGCTCCAGGGGGGGGGGGGGGGGCGTAGCTCACCCTTTAACCTGGGGACCACGTGTCCCTTCTAACCTCCACGAATGTTATTTGTATATTTTTATATATGAATGTATGTACAAATATCCTGCCCCCCCCGCCCAAGCATGGGCAGTTTGACCGACGTCTGGGGCACTCCCCCCCCACTTTGCGAAATTTTCTGCAGCACTGTTTGTATTTTATTCGGGGTATGCTATGCCCCCTGACCTGTTACACTGCTGACTGAGTGTCAGCCGGAACGACGACCACTGGACTGGCTTTGTGGTAACCCATGAACACCATCCTGTGCTTGCTTTGTGAGGGCCAATGAGGGCAAAAGGATGAGTCTTCGGCGGAAATTCTGTGACAGTCACGTGAAATTCGTACCAAATTCGTACGAATTTCGTACGAATTTCACATTGCCTTAATATTCACACACATTCATTCACGTGAAATTCGCACGAAATTCGTACGAAATTCGTACGAATTTCGTGCGAATTTATGTGAATTTCCTCTAATTGGATGCGAATCACAGTAGAGACCCACAAAATTTAGATGTTTGGGACAGGGGGATGGTAGAAACCTTGCGATAAATGCCTCCCCCATTCCATAGGTCTTGTACCTCACACCATGCCGCGGGCCAGGGGGCCATTCCATTTGTTAGCGGGTCGTACACAACGGGGTCGCCTACAAGACCTCCAGCAAGTTGTTACCAAGGACCTTGCAGCACCCTACACCGTCAAGTACCTGCCCGACACGGGGCAAATAGTGCTTACCCCCGAAAGAAGAGGAGTAGTCACCGTCCAGCCTGAGCCCACCATGGAGGAGAGGTTGATTATGGCCGTCTGGCGGATCCGGTCATTGCACCTCTCTAGGACGGAGTCGCGGTACCTAGTGGGGAGCATGACGTACGGTGTGGTATGGGACCAGGTGTACGGCATGCTTCGGAAGCTAGCGTTACCGGAGTCCCGGGCGTTCACTGCCTATATGGGAGACAACACGACCATCCATGGTGCGGCCTGCTACTTACCTGACCGCATCGGCCACCTGTTCAAGTGTTGACCACCCCCACCCTCGCACATCATGCAGCCCGGGGACCGGCGGCTCCATTGGTTGCCTATTGCGGTGGACGGTACATCGAGGCATGAGGCCTCGTACGTCCATTGCACGCTTGGTGGCACCGCCAGCCCCACCCAACTATCTAGTTGGTGCCTACTAGGGGGCAGTGAAAAGTGGGAGACCCTCTACGCGGCCTCCCAAGAAATTGATTTTGATGACGAGTTGCGCAAGGCCGCAACCGTAAGTTTTAAGGATACGGGAGGGGACGATAGGCAGTCGCTTTTTTTTCTGTGTCCAGATGGTAAAGCACAGGTGCTCCTGGCGGGCTGCCAAAACTAGAAGGCATAATCCCCCGGTGCCACCGTGTGTTGGGTCTGCATGCGTAACCGTGCTTTGTGCCTTGCTACCTTGGGCACAACAAGTGCGATAGACGGCTACTGGGAAGCGGCTGTTGCCATAGGTTTTATATATAGGACCATTACGAGTGATAGGCGAGTGCCTGATTATGGCCTCCATGGGGTCCTTCGTGTCCTGTTGTGTGGCATCAACGGGACACAGGACCTAGTTGTACAATTGACAGGGAAGGCACCGGCCACTGTGGCACACACCATGCTGCAACCGGTTGTAGATGAGGCACGGCTTGCTGCACGAACTTGCACCCGTGCCTTATTAAATAATGACAAGGCAAACAGCAAGAGGAAGGTGAAGATGGAGTGTGTTGCTGCCATCCATTTCATGCGGAATAGGGGTTGGGAGAAGATAATAGATACTTGCCTACAGCAGCCTAGTGTGAGGCAGCATCAAGTAGGGGGAAAAAGTTAGGAGTCGGTGTGCAAAACGTGGTGGGAGAATTTTGCAAGCATGTGTGCATACGCGTGGCGTTCCGCATGGTTCTCCGGG
Source organism: Eutreptiella sp. 'Long Island Sound 2002' (assembly GCA_964036045.1). Lineage (NCBI taxonomy): Eukaryota > Euglenozoa > Euglenophyceae > Eutreptiales > Eutreptiaceae > Eutreptiella > Eutreptiella sp. 'Long Island Sound 2002'. The sequence goes on along the minus strand of OZ038378.1, from coordinate 134,767,908 downwards.
GCCGACTTGGGGCGGCTCCGGAACCATGGCATAGCCATGGGCGCTGCCCACAATGAGCTCCAGTGGGGCAAACTTCTGTGGACGCTTCTTTGGATCGACCACATGTACCATTTTGCAAAGAAGTGGAGAATCTTGTCAAAGTTCTCCTGCTTTGCCATGGAGGGAAGTCACCGGACGTTGAAGCGCATGCTGCGCAACAGCGGGGGCCTAAGCCTGCTCCGGGGGAGACTAGGGGTGCAAGTGGTTGTGGATGAACACACCATTGACGACAGCCTTTGGTTGCATGGGTGGGATGCGACCAAAAGGGCACAACATGGGCAACACCGCATAAATGTACAAACGAATGCAAGCCGTAAAAGAAGACGGCTTCTAACCGGCATGCAGCACCTTCAGATCGTACAGCGGCGGTTCCGGTGCCGCAAGAGAAGGACATGAGATCACCATACAAACCCAAACCATTGTTGCCTGTGACCGCGGTGCATGCTAGGGGGCCTACTAGGGGTTTGAGGACAAATCAGGGGGTGCACACCAGTAACGTTCGTGTAAAATCACGTGAATTCACGTGAAATTCGTACGAAATTCGTACGAATTCACGTGAATTCACGGCTATGAATCGGCCACAGACTTGCCGGCTTTTGGCACCTCTCGTTTTGGGCACTGTTCCGACATGATGGCTGCTTTTGGGGCAGGACTTTCATTGGATGATGCGTAACGAAGCTGGGGGAGGAATTTTGGCCCCTCAAATCCCTGGGAATGCACCAAAAATATGGCATTTTCTCGCAAAAACCTCAAAATTTGGGTAAATTCATGTGAACTTCACGCAATTATTCAAACGGCCACATAACAACCGTTCAAGCAGGGTACATCGGGGCCTATGGGGGCCTCTGGGGACCTATGGGGACCTATGGGGGCCTAAGGGGGCCTCTGGGGGCCTGTGGGGGCCTATGGGGACCTATCGGGACCTATCGGGGCCTATTGGGGCCTATGGGGACCTATGGGCGCCTATGGGGGCCGGTGGGGGCCTGTGGGGGCCTGTGGGGACCAATGGGGACCTATGGGGGCCTATGGGGACCTATGGGGGCCTCACGGGGCCTATGGGGACCTATGGGGACCTATGGGGGCCTATGGGGACCTATTGGGGCCTATGGGGACCTATGGGGACCTATGGGGACCTGTGGGGGCCTATGGGGGCCTGTGGGGACCTATGGGGACCTATGGTGACTTGTGGGGACTTGTGGGGGCCTATGGGTGTCTATGGGGGACTATGGGGGCCTTTGGGGGCCTATGGGGACCTATGGTCGCCTATGGGGACCTATGGGGACCTATGGTGACTTGTGGGGACTTGTGGGGGCCTATGGGTGTCTATGGGGGACTATGGGGGCCTATGGGGGCCTATGGGGACCTATGGGGGCCTATGGGCGCCTATGGGGACCTATGGGGGCCTATGGGGGCCTATGGGGACCTATTGGGGCATGTGGGGACGTATGGGGACCTATGGGGACCTGTGAGGACCTATGGGGACCTGTGGGGGCCTATGGGGGCCTATGGGGGCCTATGGGGACCAATGGGGAGCTATGGAGACCTATGGGGGCCTGTGGGGGCCTAGGGGGACCTAAGGGGACCTATGGGGGCTTATGGGGCCCTATGGGGACCTACGGGGGCCTATGGTATCTACTATCTGGTATCTGGTTGGCCCGCCCGAGGCGACGGCAAAGCCGAAGGGGGGCCGCCGGAAAATTGCAGCCCCCCACCGTCCACATGGCGGTTTACTCGGTCCCGCCAGGGTGGGCCGAGGCGGGCAGCGAGTGACAGCACAGCCCGCGCCACCGGGGGCTGTCATAGGCCGTAAAAATTTTGTGTTTTGGGGGATGGGGGGCTCTGCTTTGGTGTGGTGGTTGGGCGGTTTACGGGGGGGGGGGGAGCGCGGGGCTGCGCAAGGGGTGCAGCGTGGCACCGCGCAGGGGCGCGGCGCGGGGCTGCCACACACGGGCGCAGTGCGAGACTGTGCTGGGGTGCCGCGTGGCTCAGGGCAGGAGCTGCGCAAGGGGCGTAGCCGGAGTTGCACAGGGGCGCTGCCTGGGGCTATAATGGGCGCAGCGCCTGCACAAGAGGCACAGCATGCGGCCGCGCTGGGGCGAGGATTGCGGCTGCGCAGGGGCGCTGTGTGGGGCTGCGCAGGAGCGTAGCATGGGGCTGCGCATGAGCGCAACATGGGGCTGCGCTGGGACCAGCGTCGGGCTGCGCATGAACGCCGCGTGGTGCTGCGCATGAGCGCAGCTTGGGGCTGCGCAGGGGCGCAGACTGGGGCTGCGCATGAGCGCAGCCTGGGGCTGCGCAGGGGCGCAGCATGGGGCTGCGCATGAGCGCAGCATGGGGCTGCGCAGGGGTGCACACTGGGGCTGCGCATGAGCGCAGCACGGGGCTGCGCAAGGGCGCAGCAGGGGGCTGCGCATGAGCGCAGCATGGGGCAGTGCAGGAGCGCCGTGTGCGGCCGCGCATGAGTGCAGTGTGCGGCTGCGCGGGGGCGCAGCATGGGGCTCATGCGCAGCATAGGGCCGCGCAGGGGCGCAGCATGGGGCTGCGCATGAGCACAGCGTGGGGCTGCGCATGAGCGCAGCGTGGGGCTTCGCAGGGGCGCAGCATGGGGCTGCGCAAGGGCGCAGCATGGGGCTGCGCATGAGCGCAGCATAGGGCTGCGCATGAGAGCAATTTGGGGCTGCGCAGGGGGGCGCTGTCTGGGGCTGCGAATGGGTGCAGCAGGGGCGCAGCATGGGGCTGCGCATGGGCGCTGTGTGGCGCTGCGCATGAGCGCAGCGTGGGGCTGCGCTGGGCCGCAGCATGGGGCCGCACAGGTGCGCACCATGGGGCTGCGCAGGGGCGCAACGTGGGGTTGCGCAGGGGCGCTGATAGGGGCTGCGCACGAGCGTGGCATGGGGCCGCGCATGGGCGCTGAGAGGGGCTGCGCATGAGCGCAGCCTGGGGCCGTGCATGGGCGCTGAGAGGGGCTGCGGATGGGCGCTGTGTGGCACTGCACATGAGAGTAGCATGGGGCTGCGCAGGGGCGCTGCATGGGGCTGCGCATGAGCGCCACGTGGCGCTGCGCAGGGGCGCAGCATGGGGCTGCGCATGAGCGCAGCATGGGGCTGCGCATAAGCGCAGACTGGGGCTGCGCATGAGCGGAGCATGGGGATGCGCATGAGCGAAGACTGGGGCTGCGCATGATCGCAGCATGGGGCTGCGCAGGGGCGCTGAGAGGGGCTGCGCATGAGCGCAGCGCGGGGCTGCGCATGAGCGCAGCGCAGGGCTGCGCATGGGCGCAGCATGGGGCTGCGCATGGGCGCTGTGTGGCGCTGCGCATGAGCGCAGCGTGGGGCTGCGCTGGGCCGCAGCATGGGGCCGCACAGGTGCGCACCATGGGGCTGCGCACGGGCGCAACGTGGGGTTGCGCAGGGGCGCTGATAGGGGCTGCGCACGAGCGTGGCATAGGGCCGCGCATGGGCGCTGAGAGGGGCTGCGCATGAGCGCAGCCTGGGGCCGTGCATGGGCGCTGAGAGGGGCTGCGGATGGGCGGTGTGTGGCACTGCACATGAGAGTAGCATGGGGCTGCGCAGGGGCGCTGCATGGGGCTGCGCATGAGCGCAACGTGGCGCTGCGCAGGGGCGCAGCATGGGGCTGCGCATGAGGGCAGCATGGGGCTGCGCATGAGCGCAGACTGGGGCTCCGCATGAGCGCAGCATGGGGATGCGCATGAGCGAAGACTAGGGCTGCGCATGATCGCAGCATCGGGCTGCGCATGGGCGCTGAGAGGGGCTGCGCATGAGCGCAGTATCGGGCTGCGCGGGGGCGCAGCGCAGGGCTGCGCAGTGGCGCAGCATGGGGCTGTGCATGAGCGCTCAGAGGGGCTGCGCATGGGCGCTGAGAGGAGCTGCGCATGAGCGCAGCATGGGGCTGCGCATGAGTGCATCGTGGGGCTGCGCATGAGCGTAGCACGGGGCTGCGCATGAGCGCAGACTAGGGCTGCGCATGAGCGCAGCATGGGGATGCGCATGAGCGCAGCATGGGGATGCGCATGAGCGAAGACTGGGGCTGCGCATGATTGCAGCATGGGGCTGCGCAGGGGCGCTGAGAGGGGCTGCGCATGAGCGCAGCATGGGGCCGCGCATGAGCGCAGCGCAGGGCTGCGCAGGGGCGCAGCATGGGGCTGCGCATGAGCGCTCAGAGGGGCTGCGCATGGGCGCCGAGAGGAGCTGCGCATGAGCGCAGCATGGGGCTGCGCATGAGTGCACCGTGGGGCTGCGCATGAGCGTAGCATGGGGCTGCGCAGGGGCGCAGCGTGCGGCTGCGCATGGGCGCAACGTGAGGCTGCGCATGGCGCATGCGCATGAGCGCAGCATGGGGCTGTGCAGGGGCGCTGAGAGGGGCTGCGGATGGGCGCTGCGTGGCACTGCACATGAGAGTAGCATGGGGCTGCGCAGGGGCGCTGCATGGGGCTGCGCATGAGCGCAACGTGGCGCTGCGCAGGGGCACTGCATGGGGCTGCGCATGAGGGCAGCATGGGGCTGCGCATGAGCGCAGACTGGGGCTGCGCATGAGCGCAGCATGGGGATGCGCATGAGCGAAGACTAGGGCTGCGCGTGATCGCAGCATCGGGCTGCGCAGGGGCGCTGAGAGGGGCTGCGCATGAGCGCAGTATCGGGCTGCGCAGGGGCGCAGCGCAGGGCTGCGCAGTGGCGCAGCATGGGGCTGCGCATGAGCGCTCAGAGGGGCTGCGCATGGGCACTGAGAGGAGCTGCGCATGAGCGCAGCATGGGGCTGCGCATGAGCGCACCCTGGGGCTGCGCATGAGCGTAGCATGGGGCTGCGCAGGGGCGCAGCGTGCGGCTGCGCATGGGCGCAACGTGAGGCTGCGCATGGCGCATGCGCATGAGCGCAGCATGGGGCTGTGCAGGGGCGCTGAGAGGGGCTGCGCATGAGCGCAGCATGGGGCCGCGCAGGGGCGCAGCATGGGGCTGCGCATGAGCGCAGCATGGGGCTGCGCATGAGCGCAGACTGGGGCTGCGCATGAGCGCAGCATGGGGATGCGCATGAGCGAAGACTAGGGCTGCGCATGATCGCAGCATGGGGCTGCGCAGGGGCGCTGAGAGGGGCTGCGCATGAGCGCAGCGCAGGGCTGCGCATGGGCGCAGCATGGGGCTGCGCATGAGCGCTCAGAGGGGCTGCGCATGGGCGCTGAGAGGAGCTGCGCATGAGCGCAGCATGGGGCTGCGCATGAGTGCATCGTGGGGCTGCGCATGAGTGTAGCACGGGGCTGCGCATGAGCGCAGACTGGGGCTGCGCATGAGCGCAGCATGGGGATACGCATGAGCGCAGCATGGGGATGCGCATGAGCGAAGACTGGGGCTGCGCATGATCGCAGCATGGGGCTGCGCAGGGGCGCTGAGAGGGGCTGCGCATGAGCGCAGCGCGGGGCCGCGCATGAGCGCAGCGCGGGGCCGCGCATGAGCGCAGCGCAGGGCTGCGCAGGGGCGCAGCATGGGGCTGCGCATGAGCGCTCAGAGGGGCTGCGCATGGGCGCTGAGAGGAGCTGCGCATGAGCGCAGCATGGGGCTGCGCATGAGCGCACCCTGGGGCTGCGCATGAGCGTAGCATGGGGCTGCGCGGGGGCGCAGCGTGCGGCTGCGCATGGGCGCAACGTGAGGCTGCGCATGGCGCATGCGCATGAGCGCAGCATGGGGCTGTGCAGGGGCGCTGAGAGGGGCTGCGCATGAGCGCAGCATGGGGCTGCGCATGAGTGCACCGTGGGGCTGCGCATGAGCGTAGCATGGGGCTGCGCAGGGGCGCAGCGTGCGGCTAGGCATGGGCGCAACGTGAGGCTGCGCATGGCGCATGCGCATGAGCGCAGGATGGGGCTGTGCAGGGGCGCTGAGAGGGGCTGCGGATGGGCGCTGCGTGGCACTGCACATGAGAGTAGCATGGGGCTGCGCAGGGGCGCTGCATGGGGCTGCGCATGAGCGCAACGTGGCGCTGCGCAGGGGCGCGGCATGGGGCTGCGCATGAGGGCAGCATGGGGCTGCGCATGAGCGCAGACTGGGGCTGCGCATGAGCGCAGCATGGGGATGCGCATGAGCGAAGACTAGGGCTGCGCATGATCGCAGCATCGGGCTGCGCAGGGGCGCTGAGAGGGGCTGCGCATGAGCGCAGTATCGGGCTGCGCAGGGGCGCAGCGCAGGGCTGCGCAGTGGCGCAGCATGGGGCTGCGCATGAGCGCTCAGAGGGGCTGCGCATGGGCGCTGAGAGGAGCTGCGCATGAGCGCAGCATGGGGCTGCGCATGAGCGCACCCTGGGGCTGCGCATGAGCGTAGCATGGGGCTGCGCAGGGGCGCAGCGTGCGGCTGCGCATGGGCGCAACGTGAGGCTGCGCATGGCGCATGCGCATGAGCGCAGCATGGGGCTGTGCAGGGGCGCTGAGAGGGGCTGCGCATGAGCGCAGCATGGGGCCGCGCAGGGGCGCTGCATGGGGCTGCGCACGAGCGCAGCATGGGGCTGCGCAAGGGCGCTGTGTGGGGCTGCGCATGAGCGCAGCTTGGGGTTGCGCATGGGCGTTGCGTGGCGCTGCGCACGAGCGCAGCATGTGGCTGCGCTCGGGCGCTGAGAGGGGCTGCGCAGGGGCGCTGCGTGGGGCTGTGCATCAGCGCAGCATGTGGCTGCGCATGGGCGTTGAGAGGGGCTGCGCATGAGCGCGGCATGTGGCTGCACAGGGACGCTGAGAGGGGTTGCGCATGAGCGCAGCATGGGGCTGCGCATGGGCGCTAAGAGCGGCTGCGCATGACCGCAGCGTTGGGCTGCGCATGAGCGCAGCACGAGGCTGCGCAGGGCAGCAGCATGGGGCTGCGCATGGGCGCTGAGAGGGGTTGTGCATGAGCGCAGCGTGGGGCTGTGTAGGGGCGCTGCGTGGGGCTGCGCATGAGCGCAGCATGGGGCTGCGCATGGGTGCTGAGAGGGGCTGCTTATGAGCGTGGCATGTGGCTGCGCAGGGACGGTGAGAGGGGTTGTGCATGAGCGCAGCATGGGGCTTCGCATGGGCGCTGAGAGGGGCTGCTTATGAGCGTGGCATGTGGCTGCGCAGGGACGCTGAGAGGCGTTGTGCATGAGCGCAGCATGGGGCTTCGCATGGGCGCTGAGAGGGGCTGCGCATGAGCGCAGCGTGGGGCTGCGCAGGGGCGCTGAGGGGATTGCGCATGAGCGCAGCATGGGGCTGCGCATGGGCGCTGAGAGGGGCTTCTTATGAGCGTGGCATGTGCCTGTGCAGGGACGCTGAGAGGGGTTGTGCATGAGCGGAGCATGGGGCTTCGCATGGGCGCTGAGAGGGGCTGCTTATGAGCGTGGCATGTGGCTGCGCAGGGACGCTGAGAGGGGTTGTGCATGAGCGCAGCATGGGGCTTCGCATGGGCGCTGAGAGGGGCTACGTATGAGCGTGGCATGTGGCTGCGCAGGGACGCTGAGAGGCGTTGTGCATGAGCGCAGCATGGGGCTTCGCATGGGCGCTGAGAGGGGCTGCGCATGAGCGCAGCGTGGGGCTGCGCAGGGGCGCTGAGGGGGTTGCGCATGAGCGCAGCATGGGGCTGCGCATGGGCGCTGAGAGGGGCTGCGCATGACGGCAGGCTTGGGCTGCGCATGAGTGCAGTATGGGGCTGCGCAAGACAGCAGCATGGGGCTGCGCATGGGCGCTGAGAGGGGCTGTGCATGAGCGCACCCTGGGGCTGCGTAGGGGCGCTGCGCGGGGCTGCGCATGGGCGCTGAGAGGGGCTTCGTATGAGCGTGGCATGTGCCTGCGCAGGGACGCTGAGAGGGGTTGTGCATGAGCGCAGCATGGGGCTTCGCATGGGCGCCGAGAGGGGCTGCGCATGAGCGCAGCGTGGGGCTGCGTAGGTGCGCTGCGTGGGGCTGCGCGGGGGTGCTGCGTGGGGCTGCGCATGAGCGCAGCATGGGGCTGCGCATGGGCGCTGAGAGGGGCTTCGCATGGGCGCTGCGTGGGGCTGCGCATGAGCGCAGCATGGGGCTGCGCTGGGGCGTAGCGTGGGGCTGCGCATGAGCGTAGCTTGGGGCTGTGCAGGGGCGCAGAGTGGGGCTGCGCATGGGCGCAGCGTGGGGCTGCGCATGAGCGCAGCATGGGGCTGCGCACGGGTGCTGAGAGGGGCTGCGCATGAGCGCAGCGTGGGGCTGCGCAGGTGCACCGCATGGGGCTGCGCATGAGCGCAGCCTGGGGCTCCGTAGGGGCGCTGCGCGGGGCTGCGCATGGGCGCTGAGAGGGGCTTCGTATGAGCGTGGCATGTGCCTGCGCAGGGACGCTGAGAGGGGTTGTGCATGAGCGCAGCATGGGGCTTCGCATGCGCGCTGAGAGGGGCTGTGCATGAGCGCAGCGTGGGGCTGCGCGGGGGTGCTGCGTGGGGCTGCGCATGAGCGCAGCATGGGGCTGCGCATGGGCGCTGCTCGGGGCTGCGCATGAGCGCAGCATGGGGCTGCGCTGGGGCGTAGCGTGGGGCTGCGCATGAGCGTAGCTTGGGGCTGTGCAGGGGCGCAGAGTGGGGCTGCGCATGGGCGCAGCGTGGGGCTGCGCATGAGCGCAGCATGGGGCTGCGCACGGGTGCTGAGAGGGGCTGCGCATGAGCGCAGCGTGGGGCTGCGCAGGTGCACCGCATGGGGCTGCGCATGAGCGCACTCTGGGGCTCCGTAGGGGCGCTGCGCGGGGCTGCGCATGGGCGCTGAGAGGGGCTTCGTATGAGCGTGGCATGTGCCTGCGCAGGGACGCTGAGAGGGGTTGTGCATGAGCGCAGCATGGGGCTTCGCATGGGCGCTGAGAGGGGCTGCGCATGAGCGCAGCGTGGGGCTGCGTAGGTGCACTGCGTGGGGCTGCGCGGGGGTGCTGCGTGGGGCTGCGCATGAGCGCAGCTTGGGGCTGTGCAGGGGCGCAGAGTGGGGCTGCGCATGGGCGCAGCGTGGGGCTGCGCATGAGCGCAGCGTGGGGCTGCGCACGGGTGCTGAGAGGGGCTGCGCATGAGCGCAGCGTGGGGATGCGCACGTGCACCGCATGGGGCTGCGCATGAGCGCAGCGTGGGGCTGCGCATGAGCGCAGCATGGGGCTGCGCAGGGGCGCAGCATGGGGCTGTGCAGGGGCGCAGAGTGGGGCTGCGCATGGGCGCAGCGTGGGGCTGCGCATGAGCGCAGCATGGGGCTGCGCAAGGGCGCTGAGAGGGGCTGCACAGGGGCGCAGCCTAGGGCTGCGCAGGGGCGCAGCATGGGACTGCGCATGAGGGCTGAGAGGGGCTGCGCATGAGCACAGCATGGGGCTCCGCAGGGGCGCAGCATGGGGCTGCGCATGGGCGCAGTGTGGGGCTGCGCATGAACGTAGCATGGGCGTGCGCATGGGCCCTGAGAGGGGCCGCGCATGAGCGCAGCATGGGGTCGCGCATGAGCGCGGCATTGGGCCGCGCACGTCCGCACCATGGGGCTGCGCAGGGGCGCAGCGTGGGGCTGCGCATGAGCGCAACATGGGGCTGCGCAGCGGCGCAGCATGGGGCTACGCAGGGGCGCAGCGTGGGGCTGCGTGGGGGCGCTGCGTGGGGCTGTGCATGAGCACAGCATGGGGCTGTGCAGGGGCGCAACATGGGGTGTGCACGGCAGCTGCGTGGGGCTGGTCAGGAGCGCAAGTTGGGGCTGCTCAAGGGTGCTACGTGAGGCTGCGCATGAGCGCACCTTGGGGCTGCTCAAGGGCGCTGCGTGTGGCTGCGCATGAGCGCAACATGGGGCCGCGCATGAGCGATGTGTGGGGCTACGCATGAGCGCAGCGTGCGGCTGCGCATGAGCGCAGCATGGGGCTGCGCAGGGGGGGCAGCATGGGGCTCCGCAGGGGCGCTCAGAGGGGCTGCGCATGAGCGCTGTGTGGGGCTCCGCAGGGGCGCATCATGGGGCTGCGCAGGGGCGCTGCGTGGGTTTGTGCATGAGTGCGGCATGGGGCTGCGCAGGGGCGCAGCATGGGGCTGCGCAGGGGAGCTGTGCGGGGCTGCTCAGGAGCGCAAGTTGGGGCTGCGCAAGGGTGCCGCGTGAGGCTGCGCATGAGCGCACCTTGGGGCTGCGCAAGGGCGCTGCGTGTGGCTGCGCATGAGCGCAACATGGGGCCGCGCATGAGCGCAGTGTGAGGCTGCGCATGAGTGCAGCACGGGGCTCCGGAGGGGCACAGCATGGGGCTGCCCATGAGCGCAGCAAGGCGCTGCGCAGGGCCGCAGCATGGGGCTGCGCCGAGGCACAGCATTGGGCTGCGCTTGAGCGCAACATGGGGCCGCGCAGGAGCGCAGCATGGGGCTGCGCATGGGCGCCGCGTGGGGCTGCACATGAGCGCTGCCTGGGGGTGCGCAAGAACGCAGCATGGGGCTGCGCATGAGCGCTGAGAGGGGCTGCGCATTAGGGCAGCATGGGGCTGCGCAGGGGCGCAGCATGGGGCTGCGCACGGGCGTAGCGCGGGGCTGCGCATGAACGCAGCGTGGGGCTGCGCATTAACGCAGCATTGGGCTGCGCAGGGCCGCAGCATGGGGCTGCGCGTGAGCGCAGCATGGGGCTGCGCATGAGGGCTGAGAGGGGCTGTGCATGGGCGCAGGATGGGGCTGCGCAGGGGCGCAGCATGGCGCTGCGCAGCGGTGCAGTGTCGGGCTGCGCACGGGCGCTGCGCAAGGGGCGTGGTGTGGGGCTGCGCATGAGCGGTGCCGGCGGATGCGCATGGGCGCAGTGTGGGGCCGCGCATGGGCGTTGCGTGAGGCTGCGCAAGGGGCGCGGTGTGGGGCTGCGCATGAGCGCAGCGTGCGGCTGCGCAGGGGCGCTCCGTGGGGCTGTGTATGGGCGCTGTCTGGGGTTGCGCATGAGCGCAGCGTGGGGCTTCGCAGGGGCTGCGCAGGGGCGCAAGGGGCTGCGCATGAGCAAAGCATGGGGCTGCGCAGGGGCACAACATCGGGCTGCGCATGAGCGCAGACTGGGGCTGCGCATGGGCGCTGAGAGGGGCTGCGTAGGGGCGCAGCCTGCGGCTGCGCAGGGGCGCAGCATGTGGCTGTGCAGGGGCGCAGCATGGGGCTGTGCAAGGGCGCAGCATGGGGCTGCACATGAGGGCTGAGAGGGGTTGCGCATGAGCACAGCATGTAGCTGCGCAGGGGCGCAGCATGGAGCTGCGCATGGGCGCAGCGTGGGGCTGCGCCTGAGCGCAGCATGGGCCTGCTCGTGGGCGCTGAGAGGGGCTGCGCATGAGCACAGCATGGGGTCGCGCATGAGCGCGGCATTGGGCCGCGCAGGTGCGCCCCATGGGGCTGCACATGAGCGCTCAGAGGGGCTGCGCACAAGCGCAGCATGGGGCTGCGCATGGGCGCAGCATGGGGCTGCGCACGGGCACAACATGGGGCTGCGCATCAACTCAGACTGGGGCTGCGCATGGGTGCTAAGAGGGGTTGCGCAGGGGCGCAGCATGGGGCTGCGCATGAGCGCAGCATGGGGCTGCACATGAGGGCTCAGAGGGGCTGCGCATGAGCACAGCATGGGGCTGCGCAGGGGCGCAGCATGGGGCTGCGCAGGGGCGCAGCGTGGGGCTGCACATGAGCGCAGCATGGGGTCGCGCATGAGCGCAGCATTGGGCCGCAGAGGTGCGCAGCAAGGGGTTGCACATGAGCGCTCAGAGGGACTGCGCATGAGCGCAGCATGGGGCTGCGCATGGGTGCTGAGAGGGGCTGTGTATGAGCGCAGCATGGGGCTACGCAGGGACGCAGCATGGGGCTACGCAGGGGCGCAGCTTGGGGTTGCGAAGGGGCGGTGCGTGGGGCTATGCATGAGCGCATCATGGGGCTGCGCAACGGCGCATCATGGGGCGGCGCAAGGGAGCTGTGTGGGGCTGCGCATGAGCGCAGCATGGGGCTGCGGAGGGGCACAGCATGGGGCTGCCCATGAGCGCAGCAAGGCGCTGCGCAAGGGCGCAGCATGGCGCTGCGCCGAGGCGCAGCATTGGGCTGCGCATGAGCGCAACATGGGGCCGCGCAGGAGCGCCGCATGGGGCCGCGCATGGGCGCCGCGTGGGGCTGCACATGAGCGTAGCGTGCGACTCCGCATGAGCGCGGCATGGGGCTGCGCATGAGCGCTGCGTGGGGCTGCGCAAGAACACTGCGTGGGGCTGCGCATGAGCGCTGAGAGGGGCTGCGCATCAGGGCAGCATGGGGCTGCATGCGCGCAGGATGGGGCTGTGCAGGGGCGCAGCATGGCGCTGCGCAGCGGTGCAGTGTGGGGCTGCGCACGGGCGCTGCGCAAGGGGCGTGGTGTGGGGCTGCGCATGAGCGCTGCCGGCGGATGCGCAGGGGCGCAGTGTGGGGCTGCGCATGGGCGTTGCGTGAGGCTGCGCAAGGGGCGCGGTGTGGGGCTGCGCATGAGCGCAGCGTGCGGCTGCGCAGGGGCGCTGCGTGGGGCTGTGTATGGGCGCTGTCTGGGGTTGCGCATGCGCGCAGCGTGGGGCTGCGCGGGGGCGCAAGGGGCTGCGCATGAGCGAAGCATGGGGCTGCGCAGGGGCACAACATCGGGCTGCGCATGAGCGCACACTGGGGCTGCGCATGGGCGCTGAGAGGGGCTCCGTAGGGGCGCAGCCTGGGGCTGCGCAGGGGCGCAGCATGGGGCTGTGCAGGGGCGCAGCATGGGGCTGCACAGGAGGGCTGAGAGGGGTTGCGCATGAGCACAGCATGTAGCTGCGCACGGGCGCAGCATGGGGCTGCGCATGGGCGCAGCGTGGGGCTGCGCACGAGCGCAGCATGGGCCTGCTCGTGGGCGCTGAGAGGGGCTGCGCATGAGCGCAGCATGGGGTCGCGCATGAGCGCGGCATTGGGCCGCGCAGGTGCGCCCCATGGGGCTGCACATGAGCGCTCAGAGGGGCTGCGCACAAGCGCAGCATGGGGCTGCGCATGAGCGCAGGCAGCATGGGGCTGCGCAGGGGCACAGCATGGGGCTGCGCATGAGCTCAGACTGGGGCTGCGCATGGGTGCTAAGAGGGGTTGCGCAGGGGCGCAGCATGGGGCTGCGCATGAGCGCAGCATGGGGCTGCGCATGAGGGCTGAGACGGGCTGCGCATGAGCACAGCATGGGGCTGCGCAGGGGCGCAGCATGGGGCTGCGCATGAGCGCAGCATGGGGCTACGCAGGGGCGCAGCATGGGGCTGCGCAGGGGCGCAGCGTGGGGCTGCACATGAGCGCAGCATGGGGTCGCGCATGAGCGCAGCATTGGGCCGCAGAGGTGCGCAGCAAGGGGTTGCACATGAGCGCTCAGAGGGACTGCCCACAAGCGCAGCATGGGGCTGCGAAGGCGCGCAGCGTGGGGCTGCGCATGAGCGCAGCATGGGGCTGCACATGGGTGCTGAGAGGGGCTGTGTATGAGCGCAGCATGGGGCTACGCAGGGACGCAGCATGGGGTTCCGCAGGGGCGCAGCTTGGGGCTGCGCAGGGGCGGTGCGTGGGGCTATGCATGAGCGCATCATGGGGCTGCGCAGGGGCGCATCATGGGGCGGCGCAGGGGAGCTGTGTGGGGCTGCGCATGAGCGCAGCATGGGGCTGCGGAGGGGCATAGCATGGGGCTGCCCATGAGCGCAGCAAGGCGCTGCGCAGGGGCGCAGCATGGCGCTGCGCCGAGGCGCAGCATTGGGTTCCGCATGAGCGCAACATCGGGCCGCGCAGGAGCGCAGCATGGGGCTGCGCATGGGCGCCGCGTGGGGCTGCACATGAGCGCAGCGTTGGACTGCGCATGAGCGCAGCATGGGGCTGCGCAGGGGGGCAGCATGGGGCTGCGCAGGGGCGCAGCACGGGGCTGCGCATGAACGCTGCGTGGGGCTGCGCAAGAACGCTGCGTGGGGCTGCGCATGAGCGCTGAGAGGGGCTGCGCATCACGGCAGCATTGGGCTGCATGCGTGCAGCATGGGGCTGCGCAGGGGCGCAGCATGGGGCTGCGCAGGGGCGCAGGGCGGGGCTGCGCATGAACGCAGCGTGGGGCTGCGCATGAACGTAGCATTGGGCTGCGCAGGGCAGCAGCATGGGGCTGCGCGTGAGCGCAGCATGGGGCTGCGCAAGGGGCGCGGTGTGGGGCTGCGCATGAGCGCTGCCGGTGGATGCGCGGGGGCGCAGTGTGGGGCTGCGCATGGGCCCCGCGTGAGGCTGCGCCAGGGGCGCGTTGTGGGGCTGCGCATGAGCGCAGCGTGGGGCTGCGAAGGGGCTGCGCAGGGGCGCAAGGGGCTGCGCATGGGCGCAGCATGGGACTTTGCAGGGGCACAACATCGGGCTGCGCATGAGCGCAGACTGGGGCTGCGCATGGGCGCTTAGAGGGGCTCGTAGGGGCGCAGCCTGGGGCTGCGCAGGGGCGCAGCATGGGGCTGTGCAAGGGCGCAGCATGGGGCTGCACAGGAGGGCTAAGAGGGGCTGCGCATGAGCACAGCATGGGGCTGCGCAGGGGCGCAGCATGGGGCTGCGCATGGGCGCTGAGAGGGGCTCCGCATGAGCGCAGCATGGGGTCGCGCATGAGCGCAGTATTGAGCCGCGCAGGTGCGCCGCATAGGGCTGCACATGAGCGCCCAGAGTGACTGCGCACAAGCGTAGCATGGGGCTGCGCAAGGGTGCAGCGTGGGGCTGCGCATGAGCGCAGCATGGGGCTGCGCATGGGCGCTGACAAGGGCTGTGTATGAGCGCAGCATGGGGCTGCGCAGGGGCGCAGGATCGGGCTGCGCAGGGGCGCAGCTTGGGGCTGCGCAGGGACGCTGCGTGGGGCTGCGCATGAGCGCAGCATGGGGCTGCGCAGGGGCGCAAGGGGCTGCGCATGAGCGCAGCATGGGACTGCGCAAGGGCACAACATCGGGCTGCGCATGAGCGCAGACTGGGGCTGCGCATGGGCGCTGAGAGGGGCTCGTAGGGGCGCAGCCTGGGGCTGCGCAGGGGCGCAGCATGGGGCTTTGCAAGGGCGCAGCACGGGGCTGCACAGGAGGGCTGAGAGGGGCTGCGCATGAGCAGCGCATGGGGCTGCGCAGGGGCGTAGCATGGGGCTGCGCATGGGCGCAGCGTGGGGCTGCGCATGAGCGCAAGATGGGCCTGCGCATGGGCGCTGAGAGGGGCTGCGCATGAGCGCAGCATGGGGTCGCGCATGAGCGCCGCATTGAGCCGCGCAAGTGCGCCCCATGGGGCTCTACATGAGCGCTCAGAGGGACCGCGCACAAGCGTAGCATGGGGCTGCGCAGGGGCGCAGCGTGGGGCTGCGCATGAGCGCAGCATGGAGCTGCGCATGGGCGCTGACAAGGGCTGTGTATGAGCGCAGCATGGGGCTGCGCAGGGGCGCAAGTTGGGGCTGCGCAGGGGCGCAGATTGGGGCTGCGCAGGGGCGCTGTGTGGGGCTGCGCATGAGCGCAGCATGGGGCTGCGCAGGGGCGCATCATGGGGCTGCGCAGCGGAGCTGTGTGGGGCTGCTCAGGAGCGCAAGGTGGGGCTGCGCAAGGCTGCTGTGTGAGGCTGCGCATGAGCGCAACTTGGGGCTGCGCAAGGGCGCTGCGTGTGGCTGCGCATGAGCGCAACATGGGGCCGCGCAGAGGCGCAGACTGGGGCTGCGCATCAGCGCAGCATGGCGCTGCGCCTGAGCGCACCGTGGGGCTGCGTAGGGGCGCAAGGGGCTGCGCATGAGCGCAACATGGGGCTGCGGAGGGGCACAGCATGGGGCTGCCCATGAGCGCAGCAAGGCGCTGCGCAGGGGCGCAGCATGGGGATGCGCCGAGGCGCAGCATTGGGCTGCGCATGAGCGCAACGTGGGACCGCGAAGGAGCGCAGCATGGGCGCCGCGTGGGGCTTGGCATGAGCGCAGCATGGGGCTGCGCGGGGGCGCAGCCTGGGGCTGCGCAGCGAGTATGGGGCTTCGCAGGGGCGCAGCGCGGGGCTGCGCATGAACGCAGCCTGGGGCCGCACATGAACGCAGCATTGGGCTGCGCAGGGCTGCAGCATGGGGCTGCGCGTGAGCGCAGCATGGGGCTGCGCATGAGGTCTGGAGGGGCTGCGCATGGGCGCAGGATGGGGCCGCGCAGGGGCGCAACATGGGCGCAGCGTGGGGCTGCGCACGGGCGCTGGGCAAGGGGCGCGGTGTGGGGCTGCACATGAGCGCAATGTGGGGCCGCGCAAGAGCGCAGCATGGGGCTGCGCATGGGCGCTGTGTGGGGCTTCGCATGAGCGCAGCGTGCAGCTGCGTGGGGGCGCAGCATGGGGCTGCGCGGGGGCGCAGCATGGGGCTGCGCATGAGCGCAGCATGGGGCTGCGCAGGGGCGCAACATGGTGCTGCGCAGGGGCGATGAGAGGGGCTCCGCATGAGCGTTGCGTGGGGCTGCGCGAGAACGCAGCATGGGGCTGCGCATGGGCGCTGAGAGGGGCTGCGCATTAGGGCAGCATGGGGCTGCGCGGGGGCGCAGCATGGGGCTGCGCATGCGCGCAGCATGGGGCTGCGCAGGGGCGCAGCATGGGGCTGCGCAGGGGCGCTGAGAGGGGCTGCGCATGAGCGCTGCGTGGGGCTGCGCAAGAACGCAGCATGGGGCCGCGCATGGGCGCTGAGAGGGGCTGCGCATTAGGGCAGCATGGGGCTGCGCATGAGCGCAGCATGGGGCTGCGCAGGGGCACAGCATGGGGCTGCGCAGGGGCGCAGCGCGGGGCAGCGCATGAACGTAGCATGGGGCTGCGCATGCACGCAGCATTGGGCTGCGCAGGGGCGCAGCATGGGGCTGCGCATGAGGGCTGAGAGGGGCCGCGCATGGGCGCATCATGGGGCTGCGCAGGGGTGCAACATGGCGATGCGTAGCGGCGCACCGTGGGGTTGCGCACGGGTGCTGCGCAAGGGGCGCGGTTTGGGGCTGCGCATGAGCGCTGCCGGCGGATGCGCAGGGGCGCGGTGTGGGGCTGCGCATGGGCGTTGCGTGGGGCTGCGCAAGGGGCCCGGTGTGGGGCTGCGCATGAGCGCAGCGTGCGGTTGCGCACGGGCGCTGCGTGGGGCTGTGTATGGGCGCTATGTGGGGCTACGCATGAGCGCAGCGTGGGGCTGCGCAGGAGGGCAGCATGGGCCTGCGCATGGGCGCTGAGAGGGGCCGCGCATGAGCGCAGCATGGGGTCGCGTATGAGCGAAGCAAGGGGCCGCGCAGGTGCGCAGCATGGGGCTGCGCATGAGCGCTCAGAGGGACTGCGCACGGGCGCAGCATGGGGCTGCGCACGGGCGCAGCGTGGGGCTGCACATGAGCGCAGCATGGGGCTGCGCAGGGGCGCAGCATGGGGCTACGTAGGGGCGCTGCGTGGGGCTGTGCATGAGCGCAGGATGGGGCTGCGCAGGGGCGCATCATGGGGCTGCGCAGGGGCGCTGAGAGGGGCTCCGCATGAGCGTTGCGTGGGGCTGCGCGAGAACGCAGCATGGGGCTGCGCATGGGCGCTGAGAGGGGCTGCGCATTAGGGCAGCATGGGGCTGTGCGGGGGCGCAGCATGGGGCTGCGCATGAGCGCAGCATGGGGCTGCGCAGGGGCGCAGCATGGGGCTGTGCAAGGGCGCTGAGAGGGGCTGCGCATGAGCGCTGCTTGGGGCTGCGCAAGAACGCAGCATGGGGCCGCGCATGGGCGCTGAGAGGGGCTGCGCATTAGGGCAGCATGGGGCTGCGCATGAGCGCAGCATGGGAATGCGCAAAGGCACAGCATGGGGCTGCGCAGGGGCGCAGCGCGGGGCTGCGGATGAACGCAGCATGGGGCTGCGCATGCACGCAGCATTGGGCTGCGCAGTGGCGCAGCATGGGGCTGCGCATGAGGGCTGAGAGGGGCCGCGCATGGGCGCACCATGGGGCTGCGCAGGGGTGCAACATGGCGATGCGCAGCGGCGCACCTTGGGGCTGCGCACGGGTGTTGCGCAAGGGGCGCGGTTTGGGGCTGCGCATGAGCGCTGCCGGCGGATGCGCAGGGGCGCGGTGTGGGGCTGCGCATGGGCGTTGCGTGGGGCCGCGCAAGGGGCCCGGTGTGGGGCTGCGCATGAGCGCAGCGTGGGGCTGCGCAGGAGGGCAGCATGGGCCTGCGCATGGGCGCTGAAAGGGGATGCGCATGAGCGCAGCATGGGGTCGCGCATGAGCGAAGCAAGGGGCCGCGCAGGTGCGCAGCATGGAGCTGCGCATGAGCGCTCAAAGAAACTGCGCACGAGCGCAGCATGGGGCTGCGCAGGGGCGCAGCGTGGGGCTGCACATTAGCGCAGCATGGGGCTGCGCAGGGGCGCAGCATGGGGCTACGTAGGGGCGCTGCGTGGGGCTGTGCATTAGCGCAGGATGGGGCTGCGCAGGGGCGCATCATGGGGCTGCGCAGGGGAGCTGTGTGGGGCTGCTCAGGAGCGCAGCATGGGGCAGCGCATGGGCGCATCATGGGGCTGCGTAGGGGAGCTGTGTGGGGCTGCTCAGAAGCGCAAGGTGGGGCTGCGCAAGGGTGCTGCGTGAGGCTGCGCATGAGCGCAACTTGGGGCTACGCAGGGGCGCTGCGTGTGGCTGCGCATGAGCGCAACATGGGGCCGCGCAGGGGCGCAGACTGGGACTGCGCATGAGCGCAGCGTGGGGATGCGCAGGGGCGCAAGGGGCTGCACATGAGCGCAGACTTGGGCTGTGCATGGGCGCTGAGGGGGGCTGCGCAGGGGCGCAGCCTGGGGCTCCGCATGAGCGCAGCATGGCGCTGCGCATGAGGGCTGAGAGGGGCTGTGCATGAGCACCGCATTGGGCTGCGCAGGGGCGCAGCATGGGGCTGCGCAGGGGCGCAGACCGGGGCTGCGCATGAGCGCAGCATGGGCCTGCGCATGGGCGCTGAGAGGGGATGCGCACGAGCGCGGCATGGGGTCGCGCATGAGCGCAGCATTGGGCTGCGCAGGTGCGCAGCATGGGGCTGCGCATGAGCGCTCAGAGGGGCCGCGCACAAGCGCGGCATGGCGCTGCGCAGGGGCGCTGTGTGGGGCTGCGCGTGAGCACCGCATGGGGCTGCTGAGGGGCGCGTCATGGGGCTGCGCACGGGAGCTGTGTGGGGCTGCTCAGGAGCGCAGGGTGGGGCTGCGCAAGGGTGCTGCGTGAGGCTGTGCATGAGCGCAACTTGGGGCTGCGCAAGGGCGCTGCGTGTGGCTGCGCATGAACGCCGACTGCGGCTACGCATGGGCGCTGAGAGGGGCTGCGCAGGGGCGCAGCATGGGGCTGCGCATGAACTTAGGCGTCACAAGTTGCCCACCCTCTAGGACCCCGTATACGCGCGATTTGACAATATTCTACATTTCTACTTTGAGTATGTTATTTGACGTATGTGACCAAAGTTGTTGGCAGAGCTGTGTGACACCCGTTGAAATACGTGTTGATGTGTTAGCCTTGTGTAGCCCCTTCTTCTAGTGTGTTGTATTTGACGTTTTTCTGAAGCTGGCCGAAATTTCGGCCAGGTTTTGGGTAACATTGCAAACAACTGTGTGTATATGCAGTTTTTGACCCTTCTGGCCGAAATTTCGGCCAGCTTTTTGGTTTCCTAGTGAATAGGCATAGTTATTTTCATTTTTCTTAGGGCTGGCCGAAATTTCGGCCATCTTTTTGGTCTGTTCACTATTCAAGCACTTTTATTCTGGTTTTTGGGCGGTCTGCCCGAAATTTCGATCAGCTTCTCCTATTTTTGAACATTTAAGCAATTATTTCCCCTTTGAACACACCTGGCCGAAATTTCGGCCAGCTTGCAATTGTCGTTGTTCATGAGTATTACACCATACACTCCTACATAACTGTTTTCTTGTCTCGGCATTAAGGTCTTATGCTATTACTGTCAATGTTGTACATGCTGCAGTTACTGGTGCTTTTGCTACTACAGCCAAAGGGCTGTTGCGAAATGCATTACCTGGTGGGACTCTGCAAAAGCTTTTGCACTTCTGCCTCTTGTTGCGGAAGAATCGCAGGAGCCGGCACTCCCTGACACAGTTGATGGCTGCCGCCACTGAGAAGAAGCCCCCACGATGGTACATGACATTTTTGTCACAGTTCCATGCCCTATACTGCCTGCTGCGCCGTATGGCCCTCCCATACTCTAACTGTGGGTCTGGTTACAACTGGGGTATTATGTCCTGCCGCCAACGCCGTAAGGTAGGAGTCCATGGTCAGTGTAACACTAAGCAGGAGTCCATTCACCATCGTGCTGGGCTAGCAGCACACAACTTGTGGAACACCATGCACCGTAGGCAAGTTTGTATATGGTTTGATAACCTGAGGCGTTACAGGTCGGGAGCTGATCCCCATTTACCCGACTTAACCCTAAACTGTACAGCTGTGGCGGTTTTGCACACTACTGCCCTACCTGCATACTGGGGTCTGCCGGAGCTGGCCGAAATTGAGGCCAGGGTACCAAAGGTTGCCGATGACATCTTTCGCTCACATAGAGCATTGTTCGATCGTATTGATGTTGCCAACCAAGGTATTCAGACAGTTTGGGTTCGTGCTCCTTTGGATATTGCCAGAAAAAATGTTCGTTCCCTCAACTGGAGAACCTTTTTCCTGTCCGAGCTCCGCTCGGGCACACACAAAGAGCTTTTGCAACTCGTGGTTGATTTGTCATGTGTGGAACACCGCACCAGACACTGTGTTCCGCTGCTTGTGGACATGAAAATACACTTTGCCCTACTTAGGCAATTTATGGTGCTGCTTATGTTCCCTAGAATGTACCACAATTACTGTTGGGTTTTCCTTTGGTGTACGGAGTATGGCATAGCTATAAGTATTGCGTTGAATTGATCTACAGGGCGTTCCTGCCGTTCATTAATTTTTTGGAGCAGGGGAACAGCCTTCAGGTTGGGTCTATCCTCCCTCGCAAGGTCAAGGTCATCCATATGGAGAAGACGTTGCTTGGACTCATGCTAGCCACATCGTCCAATAGAGGCAGACTAGATGAGCGCGTCACTTCCCTGCTCAATAGCCAGCGGGACTTGACACCCATTCAGCGCAAGGGTTTGCGTATGTTATTAGCCCTTAAGGCTTTGCTGTACACATACTGTCCAGCTGCTTTCAGCATTGGGACTTTGGTTCGTGAGTGCAACTGGGTGGGACGGGGGGCACGTTCCGGTATTGTAGCTAAGCAGGCACTTGAGATGTCCCTATTGCTCATGCTGAACATCCTAAAGCCCGAGGAACAGTTAACCACGGAGTATGTGAAAACCACCGCCGTTGCTCTTTTGTTTTGGAGTCAGTGGCATTCCGCCTCCCTAGGGTGTATCCACTCTGAGGAGCTGGGTGAGGCACTTCTGAGTCGGTTCTCAGCCCACTGTCGCCGCAACACTGCCTGTACTAGTGTCCAACAGTCGTCTCATTTATTTCTGACACTTCCCCCTGTCCAACCGGGAGAGAAAGTTTTGCGTGGTGTGCTGACTGAGAGATCCGTGGCAATGTTCTCTGCCAATCTTAAACAATTCATCTTGACAGCCCATACACAGAGCCTGCCCATTTGTGTTCCCGTTCCGGACTATAAAGTTGAGGTGAGAAGACTGGATGCCGTTGAGGATTTGACGCTCCCCGGTACCATGTCTAGGACACAAATCACCACAGACCGTTTAAAAGTGGTTGTGTTGCATGCAGTGCAAAATCTGGTTGCGCGTACAAGGGTTCCTGAGGGTGTTGAGGATTTTTTACAGACAAATGCACCTGCCCGCACCGCTGCCGAGCAAGGGGTGTTGCGTACTGCACATGCTTCTATTCGCGCTGCCAACCGTTCACCGCCTGCTGCTGCTCCTGGTGGAATTGCCTTGCCCCCAAAGCCACCCCCGAAGCCCCGAGCCAGAGGCCCCCCAGTACCCCCCCCGCCCCCCCCCCCCCGCCCAGTACCCCCCCCCCCGCCCCTGATGATTCCATTGTTGTCGACTCTTGCGATAGTGACCAGGATATTGATTGTGATGCAGACAGCGTTGCCTCCTTTGAAGCCCTAGATGAGGCGGAACACATCGGTGTGGATACCCAGGACTGGGACTGATTTCTGTTTGCAGCTGTGTTTGTCACTGTGGTATGGGTTCTGCCACGCATTGGCAGTGATTTTGGTGTGTCTATTTGCTGTTTCATGTTTTTCTGGCCGAAATTTCGGCCAGACTTGTTGTTTTGTCATATGGCTACCCCCAGAACACAAATCACTTAAGGTTCTGGCCGAAATTTCGGCCAGCCTCTCAGAATGGTATTTGTACACAGTGGTTTGACATGCAGAGCAGTGCTGGCCGAAATTTCGGCCAGGTTATCCGATATTCCTGTCAGGCAGTCCGTTTTGGTCCTTTTTTGGTTGATCTGTGCTTGTTATTTGCTATGTGGGAACTCTCCCCTTCATGAAATGTTGCCCTGAAGCCCTTTATTTTATGACTGAGCCTGGAGGGGTATCACAGGACATGGCTGTTTCGCCAGATGGTGAGCCTGCAGCAGACAATGGGCAATCTCAAGTGCAATCCCAGTCTCAAGAGGAGCAGGCGAGCACAAAGGGACTTCAAAAGAAGCCTAAGGCCGCACCAAAGAAAAATTCATCATCCTCCATCAAGTTATCCGACTGGGTTACGTCAACGACGAAAATAAAGGTTCGGTGGGATCAGATTATTATCGACCACGACCGAAAATTTGGGCAGGTCCGTAGGATTTCGGATGATCGCGTGCAACGCCGCTACGACGATCTGAAGGCAGCCCCGCCTGTGGATTACATCCAGGATCTTCTTTTTTATAAAGTCACTCGTATGTGTGTTGTGGTATTCTTCTCGAAAGTACCATTTTCGCGTCTGAATTTTCGACCCTGCTGTTACGAATATTCCTGTTGCACAGCCACTCGCTGGGTTCTGTTGGGGGGTCAGCATGTTTACACTGCTGCCAAAAACACAAGACCGACTTTGAGATGAAAATTATGGAGACTCCGGTTTGGACCCTGGTATTTGGTGGTTATGAAGTCAAAGAGGACTGCCCCTTGCGGACTAGGCGCCGGCTTGCAGGCTTACCTCAAATCCAGACCACTGCTGGCTCAGCATCCACCACATTGGAGCGAATGTCCCTACTCCTGGATAGGCTTGAGGATGAGGATGCCAATGAGTACACCTTGTACCATCACATTACTGTCATGCTTGAAGAGTGTGGTGTTACTGCCGAGGAAGGCACTGTGGTGTGTTTCGTTTATTAATTCGGTTTTGTCGATCGACCTGGCCGAAATTTCGGCCAGCCTTTGTGTTCCACATGTTCTCCTGTGCAGAGTGCTGTTGCCAAACGGTGGGGTGGCGTTGGGCGTTTGGTGAAATTTGTGCGTCTTCCTACAGTAGACGCCATGGCAGCCATGGAAAAGCGTGGACTACATCCCGCACTGGGTACGTTCAAGGAAGTGGAAGGCATCACGCCTGACTGACTTCGCGAGATCGTAGGTTACATGGATGGGACAAAAAGTACCCTACCTGGTCTCAAAAAAATTATAAAAGATGTTAAAAAGGCCCAGATGTGGTCCTGGCACATTCTTCATCCCGAGGCGGTTACCAATGGGCTTGTGAACAACACAAGAGGTATGTTTTGGTCAAACAGGGGTTTGTATTCGAATAAATCGACCGAACTGGCAGAAATTGCGGCCAGTATGTGTGTCGTTCAATTAATGCACAATAGGAGCCCACCCTGTGCTACCACCTGTCTGCAGCTACACTTGGTACTATCGAGATGGCCAAAAGGCAGTGCGCCATTGCATCACACCTGAAGGTAGCCTATGGCAGTTGGACCTGGACTGAAGAAAACCCTTGGCCCCCGTGGTCAGCAGTAATTAAGGCCCCTCTTTGGAAGGAACCCAAATATGAGGGGTTGTGGGGATTGTTGCAGAAGCCTGTTGCTAAGCCTGTTTGTGAAAAATCTGATACTGGTCTGGTCAGTATCCAGTGTGCTAGGGAGTCCCTCGTTGAGTCAAGCACAGGCAAACTCGTTGCAGAGTCAGGCCGTGTGGAACTGATGGCAATGCGTTGTGGAGTCCCTGTTCCCAATATCATTAGTTCACTGCCCTTTGCTGCTTGTGTCATTGAGGTGCCCCGCCTCTATACAGCTGGTTTGCATAACCTGGTTGCGCAGCTGCTTTTGTCCGGTGTGCCTGTGTTCATTGCGGGTGCGTCTGCTGATGTGAAAGCCACTGTTGCTGCTTTGAAGGCCACTGTGGTTGAGGATATGTATTCGTGTGATGTTGCACTTTACAATTTGTTAAGCAAGACCCCGCTGTACACTTCTACGTCCCATCTGGTTTCCATTTGTTCTGCCACTGCCTTTGATAACAGGCTGCCCCGTTACGTGGCTTTTACTGAAGGACCCATGTCGTCTGTGATGCCTGTTGAAACATTCTCATTTCTTTTGAGCCTGGTTCCGGTCCCAGAACGGGCAGGCAACTGGTTTTTGCTGGGGACTCTGTCTGTGTATTTTGCAAGCATGATGTCTACCAGGTTTTCCAAGGTTTGTAATGTTGCGTGTGCCCTTTTGGGTGAGGAGACTGTTGTGCCCGATGACTTTGTTCAGCTCATCAGAGCACGTATCACCAACGCCGACACGTGCCCCCCCAAGTCATGGGAGGATGTGTACCACGGCTTGGGGGCAGGTTTTCCTGTGGATTGTTCTGGGGTTAGGTATGTAGATGAGGATCCTGAGGAGCAAGATGGGGAGGCAGAATCGCAACCAGAGACACACACTCCAAAGAAGGAACCTAAAACTGCCCCTGCCCCCTCACCCAGTGGCACGCAGTGCGCTGAGGCCACCCCAGCTTCCTCCTCAGGCACTGTTGCCCCTAATGGCAAAGGTATGACTTCTTTTGTGAATCATTTTTCACCATCCCAGGGTGGAAACACACAGTCACAGAACTCTGCCACTGCCAAGTTTGGTGCTGCAGCCCCTGCCAAGCCTCCTGCTAACACAGGTGCCAAGAAGCCCCGTGCATCCGGTCTGCGCAAGCGCTAATGCCAGTCCTGCTGCTCATATTGCCCGTCAGCATGAAGTCTGGCCAAAATTTCGGCCAGCATGCAGTCCTCAGCCTCTTCAGCCTTTTATTATTGTGTTTCCCCATAGGCACTGCAAAAGTCTGCTTTGATTCGTCAGGTGGCAAGTATTTGCTTGTAATTGAGTATATTATGTTGCACACCCTGTTCAAATGTCACTGCTCCTGTGTTCCTTGCTCATGTCTACTGTCTTAGGTACCCATTTCAGTGATCATATCTGGAGTTTCGATGGACCTGGCCGAAATTTCGGCCAGCTTAGGCCTGTCTGTCAAATAGGACCATGTGTTTGGACATTTTTCGAAGAGCTGGCCAAAATTTCGGCCAGGTTGGTTAAAATAGGAAATACAAGTACATGCTTTGGGATAGTTTTCTGTGTGCTTCAATGAAAGGTATGTTTGGGGTTCCCTCATCTGTGGTGTATAGGGGGGTTCTGTGATCAACCTCGAACAAAGGGGAGAGAAAAATAGGCAGCCCCCCTCCCCCTCACACACTGGAATGCAGTGGTCTAAATGTAAAACAACACTATATTTTGGTGATTGAATGTCTTTCTTTTGAAAATCTGTGTGTTTCCAGAAATGCAAATAATGGCATATATTTGAAATACACACCTTGTTTTTGCATGTTGCCACCAGGGGGGTTTGGGTACCCAAAAAATAACACCCCTTTTCACATACTTTTCCCCTCATTACAACATGGACTTCCGTGGGCCATAGCGCCAGGTGGGGGGTGGGCAACTTGTGACGCCTAAAATGAACGCAGCATGGGGCTGCGCACGAACACAGCGTGGGGCTGCGCATGAACGCAGCATTGGGCTGCGCAGGGGCGCAGCATGGGGCTGCGCATTAGCGCAGCAGGGGGCTGCGCATGAGGGCCGAGAGGGGCTGCGCATGAGCGCAACATGGGGGTGCGCATGGGCACGGCGTGGGGCTGCGCATGAGCGCAGCAGGGGCCTGCGCATGGGCGCTGAGAGGGGGTGCGCATGAGCGCAGCATGGGGTCGCACATGAGCGCCTCATGGGGCTGCGCAGGTGCGCAGCATGGGGCTGCGCATTAGCGCTCACAGGGACTGCGCACAAGCGCAGCATGGGGTTGCGCAGGGGCGCAACGTGGGGCTTCGCATGGGCGCTGAGAAGGGCTGCGTATGAGCGCAGCATGGGGCTGCGCAGGGGCGCACCATGGGGTTGCGCATGGGCGCAGCCTGGGGCTGCGCAGGGGAGCTGTTTGGGGCTGCTCAGGAGCGCCAGTTGGGGCTGCGCAAGGGTGCCGCGTGAGACCGCGCATGAGCGCAACTTGGGGCTGCGCAGGGGCGCTGTGTGTGGCTGCACATGAGCGCAGCGTGGGGCTGCGCAGGGGCTGCGCAGGGGCGCAAGGTGCTGCCCATGAGCGTAGCATTGGGCTGCGTAGGGGCGCAAAGGGCTGCGCATGAGCGCAAACTGGGGCTGCGCACGGGCGCTGAGAGGGGCTGCGCACGGGCGTAGCCTAGGGCTGCGCAGGGGCGCAGCATGGGGCTGCGCATGAGCGCAGCATGGGGCTGCGCATGAGGGCTGAGAGGGGCTGCGCATGAGCACAGCATGGGGCTGCGCATGGGCGCAGCGTGGGGCTGCGCATGAGCGCAGCATGGGCCTGCGCATGGGCGCTGAGAGGGGTTGCGCATATGCGCAGCATGCGGTCGCGCATGAGCGCAGCATTGGGCCGCGTAGGTGCGCAGCATGGGGCTGCACATGAGCGCTGAGAGGGACTCGCACAAGCGCAGCATGGGGCTGCGAAGGGGCGCACCGTGGGGCTGCGCATGAGCGCAGCATGGGGCTGCGCAGGGGCGCAGCATGGGGCTACGCAGGGGCGCTGCGTAGGGCTGTGCATGAGCGAAGCATGGGGCTGCACAGGGGCGCATCATGGGGCTGCTCAAGAGCGCAACATGGGGCCGCGCAGGGGCGCAGACTGGGGCTGCGCAAGAGCGCAGCATGGGTCTGTGCATGAGCGCACCGTGGGGCTGCGCAGGGGCGCAAGGGGCTCCGCATGAGCGCCGACCGGGGCTGCGCATGGGCGCAGCATTGGGCCGCGCAGGTGCGCAACATGGGGCTGCACATGAGCGCTTAGAGGGACTGCGCACAAGCGCAGCATGGGGCTGCGCAGGGGCGCAGCGTGGGGCTGCGCATGAGCGAAGCAAGGGCCTGCGCATGGGCGCTGAGAGGGGCTGCGCATGAGCGCAGCATGGGGTCGCGCATGAGTGCTGAGAGGGACTGCGCACAAGTGCAGCATGGGGCTACGCAGGGGCGCAGCGTGGGGCTGCGCATGAGCGTAGCATGGGGCTGCGCATGGGCGCTGAGAGGGGCTGCGTATGAGCGCTGCATGGGGCTGCGCGGGGGCGCAGCATGGGGCTGCGCATGGGCGCAGCGTGGTGCTGCGCAGGGGAGCTGTGTGGGGCTGCTCAAGAGCGCAAGTTGGGGCTGCGCATGGGCGCTGCCTGTGGCTGCGCATGAGCGCAATGTGTGGCTGCGCAGGGGCTGCACAGGGGCTCAAGGGGCTGCGCATGAGCGCAGCATGGGGCTGCGCAGGGGCACAGCATGGGGCTGCGCATGAGCGCAGACCGGGGCTGCGCATGGGCGATGAGCGGGGCTGCGCTGGGGCGCAGCATGGGGCTGCGCATGAGCGCAGCATGGGGCTGCGCATGAGGGCTGAGAGGGGCTGCGCATGAGCACAGCATGGGGCTGCGCAAGGGGGCAGCTTGGGGCTGCGCATGGGCGCAGCGTGGGGCTGCGCATGAGCGCAGCATGGGCGTGCGCATGGGCGCCGAGAGGGGCTGCTCATGAGCGCGGCATGGGGTCGCGCATGAGCGCAGCATTGGGCCGCGCAGGTGCGCAGCATGGGGCTGCGCATGAGCGCTCAGAGGGGTTGCGCACAAGCTAAGCATGGGGCTGCGCAGGGGCGCAGCCAGGGGCTGCGCATGGGCGCTGAGATGCGCTGCGTATGAGCGCAGCATGGGGCTGCGCAGGGGCGCATCATGGGGCTACGCAGGGGCGCA
This sequence comes from Eutreptiella sp. 'Long Island Sound 2002', assembly GCA_964036045.1. NCBI lineage: Eukaryota > Euglenozoa > Euglenophyceae > Eutreptiales > Eutreptiaceae > Eutreptiella > Eutreptiella sp. 'Long Island Sound 2002'. Next base: position 134,739,835 of record OZ038378.1, on the reverse strand, counting down.
AGGCGGGGCTGTGCATGAGCGAAGCATGGGGCTGCGCAGGGGCGCACCCTGGGGCTGCTCAGGCGAGCTGTATGGGGCTGCTCAGGAGCGCAAGGTTGGGCTGCGCAAGGGTGCTACGTGAGGGTGCGCATGAGCGCAACTTGGGGCTGCGCAGGCGCGCTGCGTGTGGCTGCGCATGAGCGGAACATGGGGCCGCGCAAGGGCGCAGACTGGGGCTGCGCAAGAGCGCATTATGGGGCTGCGTATGAGCGCAGCGTGGGGCTGCGCAGGGGCGCAAGGGGCTGCGCATGAGCGCAACATGGGGCTGCGCATGGGCGCAGCATTGGGCCGCGCAGGTGCGCAGCATGGGGCTGCACATGAGCGCTTAGAGGGACTGCGCACAAGCGCAGCATGGGGCTGCGCAGGGGCGCAGCGTGGGGCTGCGCGGGGGCGCTGCGTGGGGTTGTGCATGAGCGCAGCATGGGGCTGCGCAGGGGCACATCATGGGGCTGCGCAGGGGAGCTGTGTGGGGCTGCTGAGGAGCGCAAGGTGGGGCTACGCAAGGGTGCTGCGTGAGGCCGGATGAGCGCAACTTGGGGCTGCGCAAGGGCGCTGCCTGTGGCTGCGCATGAGCGCAACATGGGGCCGCGCAAGGGCGCAAACTGGGGCTGCGCATGACCGTAGCATGGGGCTGCGCATGAGCGCAGCGTGGGGCTTCGCAGGGGCGCAAGGGGCTGCGCATGAGCGCAGCGTGGGGCTGCCGAGGGGCGCAGCATGGGGCTGCCCATGAGCGCAGCAAGCCGCTGCGCAGGGGGGCAGGATGGGGCTGCGCATGAGCGCAGCATGGGGCTGCGCATGGCGCAGCGTGCGGCTGCGCATGAGCGCAGCATGGGGTTCTGCGGGGGCGCAGCATGGGGCAGCGCCTGAGCGCAACTTGGGGCTGCGCAGGGGCGCAGCATGGGGCTGCGCAATGGCGCTGAGAGGGGCTGTGCATGAGCGCTGCGTGGGGCTGCGCGAGAACGCAGCGTGGGGCTGCGCATGGGCGCTGAGAGGGGCTGCGCATGAGCGCAGCATGGGGCTGCGCAGGGGCGCAGGATGGGGCTGCGCAGGGGCGCAGCGCGGAGCTGCGCATCAACGCAGCATGGGACTGCGCATGAACGCAGCATTGGGCTGCACAGAGGGGTAGCATGGGGCTGCGCGTGAGCGCAGCACGGGGCCGCGCATGAGGGCTGAGAGGGGCTGCGCACGGGCGCAGCATGGGGCTGGGCAGGGGCGCAGCATGGGGCTGCGCGGGGGCGCAGCATGGCGGTGCGCAGCGGCGCAGCGTGGGGTTGCGCATGGCCGCTGCGTAAGGGGCGCGGTGTGGGGCTGCGCATGAGCGCTGCCGGCGGATACGCAGGGGCACGGTGTGGCGCTGCGCATGGGCGTTGCGTGAAGCTGCGCAAGGGGCGCAGTGTGAGGCTGCGCATGAGCGCAGCGTGCGGCTGCGCAGGCGCGCTGCTTACGGGCTGTGTATGGGCGCTGCGCGGGGCTGCGCAAGGGGCGCGGTGCAGGGCTGTGCTAGGGGCGCAGCGTGGGTTTGAGCTGGGGCTTAGCGCGGGGCTGCGCACAGAGCGTAGCGTGGGGCTGCGGTGGGGCTTAGCGTGACTACGCAAGAGGGGGCAAGGGCTCCAAGGACGCCCCACCACAACCTCTTGGCGTCCGTGTAACGCCACCAGCGCCGCACAAGGAGGTTGTTGGCGTCGGGTGGGTGCCAGGCGAAGGGGGACACCTCACCATAGGCTATTGGCGACCCCCGGACGCCGCACGCGCCTCACCCGGAGGATGTTGGCGCCCGGTTGCTTGGGGAGCGGGGGAGGTGCGGCCTCACCACAGGTTTTTGGCCGGGGGTTTGGGGGTTGCTCTTGTCCTAATGAGGCGTTGTTTCTAGGGCCATGTCATTTCATGGCCCGGGACGCACGGGGGAGGGTCCCGACTCTCGCCCCCGAAGGTTCTTGAATGCTGTCTGCGTGCTTTTGAAGGGGTAGGGGGGTCGTTGTTGCTGTGGGGGGGGGGGGGGGGGGCGGAGGTGTTTTGGTTGAACGTGTGGGTCGTTCCAAGGAAGGTGAGCAGCCTTCCTTTGGCAAAACCAAGCGCGCCTCTACGCTGGGGAACCACCGCTATATGGTGGCCTATGGTGACCTGTGGGGACCTATGGGGACCTATGGGGGCCTATGGCGACCTATGGGGACCTATGGGGACCTATGGGGACCTATGGGGACCTATGTGGGCCTATGGGGATGTATGGGGGCCTGTCGGGGCATATGGGGACCTGTGGGGACCTATGGGGGCCTATGGGGACCTATGGGGACTTGTGGGGACCTTTGGGGGCCTATGGGGGCCTATCAGGACGTATGGGGACCTATGGGGACCTATCGAGACCTATGGGGACCTAAGTGGACCTATCGGGCCTTCACAAAATGTTTGACCGCTTGTTTGGTTTCACCTCCCGATGATTTTGCACCCAGGAAACCTTGAAGATCTCAACAATGTGCAAGGCGGGGTATATGGCACCAAATCACAAATTTAAATCAATCAAATGAACATGTTTCGGGCCAGTTGCCCCTCCTCAGCTGTAAGAGTAGAGAAAGACAAACCATTGCAAAGCATCCCACCAAAGTAATGGGAATGACAGAAAAAATAGATACAGCGAACAACAATCGAAACACAAATTAAATATCGGGAGCACAAGCCTTCCTCAGCGCGCGCGTGCGCCACCCATGAAATAATTTCCCCAAGTTAGGCGGCGGTTGCAACGTAGCAAATAATTGTACATCCGGAAGGAAAGACAAATTATTCACAAACCCTCTCACGACTCTCGAAAAAGAAATCGGGATGGCGCTGTGATGTGGGGCACGGAAGGCGTGTGTCCTTGATCTTTTCTTTGCATGTGACTTCGGGTTGATGTACTTAGGCTTGTCATTCCAAGAAAACTTTGGCTTTGTGGTGAGGGAGGGGGGGTAGCCCCATCTAATGATTGCACCTCTCAGTCGCTCCCAAGAAATCTTGTAGTAGCTCTCGTGCGAGCACAATCTCAAAAAACGGATGCACTCCCCCCCCACCCAACCTTCCTTGACACTCCTTGGGGTGTTGGAGTGCCAAGGAATGTAGAGGGCCGAATGTGTGGGTTTCCAGTACACACTGTGCCTAAGTGGGTGAAAGGTGATAAACAATACATCCAAAAAAGGAACGTGTGCCACCACCCCTCTTTGTAGGATGTCAAAAGTCAGGTTTCAGGGATAAATTGACTTCAAAAGGGAGTCCAAAGAGGGCCCCATATTTTTTGGATGGAACATAAGACCTTCACAAAATGTTTGACCGCTTGGTTGGTTTCACCTCCCGATGATTTTGCACCCAGGAAACCTTGACGATCTCAACAATGTGCAAAGCGGGGTATATGGCACAAAATCACAAATTTAAATCAATCAAATATATATATATATATATATATATATGTGTGTGTATATATAATATATATATATATATATATATATATATGTATATATATATATATATATATATATATATGTGTGTGTGTGTGTGTGTGTGTGTGTGTGTGTGTGTGTGTGTGTGTGTGTGTATGTATATATATGTGTGTGTGTGTGTGTGTGTGTGTGTGTTTGTGTGTGTGTGTGTGTGTGTGTATAGTCATAGTAATAGTCATAACCACTTGTCATGCCGTCTACTGGAGTTACCGGGCATCTCGCACCGACAGGTGTTTCCTGCCTTGCTCAAACCCGTGGGTCCCAGGGCTGCCTGAGGTGGCCCACAGCATGACGGAGGACCCAGAGGACCGGGGATACCGGCCAACCAGGCTTTGGGGGCAGTGGCAACTGCAGTGCGTTAGCATTAGCAACGGCGACGAGCGCTGGCCCGTTTGTTCGCCGGGGGTAAGGGGCAAGGCATGGCAGAGGAGCAGCACTACAACAAGCAAGCAATACTCCTAGGGGGGCAGCACTGCGGCAATCAAGTGACAAATGCAGCAAGCATGGGCACAAGACAAGATTGAAGACGGCGATGCTACCCACGTGCTGGCTCGGAGGCCTTGGGGCCTGCAGCAAGCCCAGCGCTGCCCCAACCGTAGTCACCAGGGTACTGACCGGTCAAGTAGTAGGGACGTAGCTGTCCGCAGCGTTGGGGCCCAACCACCTCTTGCGGTGAGGACCACACCAGTCCGAGTAAATCCACCTGGGGGTCCTTCTGCTTCTCAGCATCTGTGAACATGGCCACAGACGGGGTGTACTGGCCGGCAATCTCAAGGGTCAACCCGTTCACTGCAAACGGATCAGCAATGTGGGAGGCCCAGTGCTCAACAGGGCCTTGGCCGGTGACGGCAGCCTGCACATAGTAGCCGAACAGGAGGGAGGAGGAGAACAGGAGGGCACAGGAGGGAGCAGGCACGGGACACTGAGCACCATGCGGAGACGTGGCGACTACCGCCAAGGGGCAACAGCGGCTGGAGATCCTGGGGTGCGGAGCCTAAACCATGGAGAAGGGCGGAGAGGCCCAAAGGAGAAAACCCCCCCCCCGCTGCAGCCAAGTGCCTCACCCCGTGCTTGCGTCGTGCTTGCGTCGTGCCTGCGAAATGCGTGCAACGAAGGGACGACGACAAGCCCCCCCCCCCCCCCACACACACACACACCTCCGCCCCCCCGGGGGTGCTGACGCAGGGTAGGAGGGGCGACGACGGGTGACACACGGCAAGCCCCACCCCCCCCCCCCTGCAGAGGGACAAGTGCCGCGCCTCGTGCCTGCGCCATGCTTGCGTCGTGCCTGCGACGTGCGTGCTACGAAGGGAAGACGACATGGGCGCCCCCCCCCCCCACACACACACCCGCCCCCCCAAGGGTGGGGGATGCAGGTAGGGGGGGGGGCAGCGGCGAGAGGGTGCCGGACGGACCACACGACCGTGCCCTTAGAGAGCACGCGCCGTGCAAGCCCCAGCGGGGGGACCACCGGGGGTGCGAACGCAGGGTAGAAAGGGCGACGACGGGAGCCACAAGGCATGCCCCCCCCCCCCCCTGCAGAGGAACAGGTGCCGCGCGTCGTGCCTGCGCCGTGCTTGCGTCGTGCCTGCGACATGCGTGCAACGAAGGGAAGACGACAAGGCCCCCCCCCCCACACACCTCCGCCCCCCCAAGGGTGGGGGATGAAGGTAGGGAGGGGCGGACAGCGCCCCCCCCCCCCCCCGAGGACAGAGCGCAGGTGGGGAGGCAGCGGAGAGAGGGTGCGGGACGGACCACACGACCGTGCCCGTAGGAAGCACGCGCCGTGCAAGCCCCAGCGGGGGGGGCACCGGGGGTGCGAACGCAGGGTAGGAAGGGCGACGACGGGAGCCACACGGCACGCCCCCCCCCCCGTGCAGAGGGACAAGTGCCGCGCCTCGTGCCTGCGCCGTGCTTGCGACGTGCTTACGCCAGAGGACGGACAGCGAGGACGCCCCCCCCCCCCCCCCACCCTCTTCTCCCCCACCCACCCAAGAAAGGGGCGAGCACAGCGAGGAGACGGCGAGGGGACATGGGGGGGGGCAGAGGACAGACCGACGCGCCAGGGGGAGAGACGGTCGGCGGGCGGTGGAGACGCAAAAAAAAAAAACAAAGAACAAAGCAAACCAACACGCCAGGGGAAGAAAGCGAGGAGGCAGGGACCAAAATCGCGACGTACGGGGGGAGGCCGGGGCGACATGGGCCCGCAAGAGACGCTGGTGAGGTACCCGACCTCGGGGGTATGGGGGCCCCAAAGGAGAAAACCCCCCCCCCCCACTGCAGCCAAGTGCCTCACCCCGTACTTGCGTCGTGCTTGCGCCGTGCCTGCGACATGCGTGCTACAAAGGGAAGACGACAAGGGCGCCCCCCCCCCCCCCCCCCACACACCACCGCCCCCCCGAGGGTGGGGGGTGACGGTAGCGGAACGCGGACCCCCCCCCGAGGACAAAGCGGCAGGGTGGGGAGGCAGCGGAGAGAGGGTGCGGGACGGACCACACGACCGTGCCCAAAGGGAGCACGCGCCGTGCAAGCCCCAACGGGGGGACCACCGGGGGTGCGACCGCAGGGTAGGTAGGGCGACAACGGGAGCCACACGGCAAGCCCCCCCCCCCACCTGCAGAGGGACAAGTGCCGCGCCTCGTGCCTGCACCGTGCTCGCGACGTGCTTACGCCAGAGGACAGGCAGCGAGGAACCCCCCCCCCCCCACCCCCTTCTCCTCCACCCACCCAAGAAAGGGGCGAGGACAGCGAGGAGACGGCGAGGGGACATGGGGGGGGCAGAGGAGAGACCGAGACGCCGGGGGGAGAGACGAGTGGCGAGCGGTGGAGGTAAAAAAAAAAACAAAGGGCACCAACGCGCCAGAGCAGGGGCAGACAGCAGGGGCAGACGGGACACGGCAGGAGCTAGAAAGCACGGCAAGGGGCGCGGGACAGGGGACACCCCTGGGGAAGAAAGCTGGGAGGCAGGGACCAACACCGCAGCGAACGGGGGGGGGCCGGGGTGACAAGAGCCCGCAAAAGACGCTGGTGAGGTACCCGACCTCTGGGGTTTGGGCCCCCCCCCGGTGTCCGTATCGGCCCCACCTGAGCGCAGGCAATAAGGTGGGTTACGCCCGGGACCGTTGGCCAGCGGCCCGAGGTGGCACCGGCCTGGGGGGGTGGCCAATGGGCCTGACCAAGAGCACTCCCCACGGCACGTACTGCGGTTCGTGTCCTGTGAGGGGCTGCGGGTAGGGCACACCGTTCATCGGGGTAGGCAAGAGACGCGCCTGTCCCGCAAGGACTCCCCAGAGACCCACAGTGTACCCGACCCCGGTGTGGGGAAGGGCCGACGTACCTGGTTACGGCGCAGGTCCATTTGTACGGAGCGGGTACAAATGGACGGCCCGTACAACAGAGTTACACCCTGACGGGGAGTGCATGCATCGGCCCCCCCGTGGGGAAACTCCCGGAGGGAGGGACTAGAGCCGGCGTCGGGCGCCCCCCCCCCCCCAACCCTGCCTGGCAACACACCCACCAACAACCGGGTAGAACCAAGGAGCACACCAAGGGGGCGACACCGGGGGCAAAGGAGCACGAAAGGGAAGGGGGGGGGGACGCGCAAGAGGGGAGGATAACTGTGTCGTGCAGTGTGTCGTGCAACATAAGGCCAGCAGCGAGTGGGACGGGCCACAGAGTCCGCCCGTGCTGCCATGTCCATAGCTCACACAGCCTTCGTTAGCTAAATGTCGCTATCTGTCCCCACCAATCCCGCGGAGTTGCCAGCCTTCCGGCGACGTGCCCGGCGCCTGGTTGACACGGTGTCTGATCTCGTCAGACACGGGCCGCACACGTATGCGGCGTTCCAGGCGCGCGTGGACGCGGACCGTCCAGCCAGGGACAACGGATGGGACCAGTTCGTCGACGTCTGCTTGCGGCAGATGTTGGCCCGCGATCCCCACCCGTACAACGCGCCTGACGTTCGGGCGTGGTTCGCAGCGGGCACGGTGCCGTTCGGGGTGCACCTGCTCAACCGACTACTCCGATGTCTACAAGATCTCGGGCAGCTCGAGGACGCGCAGCGCGGGCGGCCCCCAGTGGGACCGGCGGGGCGGCCGGGGTATGCGGCGCCGGGTGCGTTTGCGATGCCGCCGCCCCCGGGCCTCGGGCCCCTGCCCTTCCCGCCTTTTGGGGCTCACCACCACCACCAACTCCATCTCCATCACCTACTTCATCACCCCGTCGGGTTCCCCATGATGCACCACTTCCCACACCAACACGTACACCCGGCGGCTGTGCCACAGCTCCCCGTCCACCTTCACCATCACCATCACCCGGCGGCTGTGCCACAGCACCCCGTCCACCTTCACCATCACCATCACCATCACCGTCCGCACCATGTGGTGTACCCGCATCCCCTGCCCCAGCAGCACCCACGGCCGCCTCAGCACACGGTACCGGTGCCGGTACCGGTACCGGTGCCTGCGCCGGGGCGGGGCGCCCAGCAGCTGGGGGTGTCGCAAGGGGAGGCACGTGGCGTGCCCCCGGGCGAGGCGAGGAGAATGGGGGCGCCTGCGGCTGCGCCAGCCCTGGCGGTGCCCCAGCCGGGGCATACCGCGGCGGGGTCTCCGCCGCGGACGGTCCCGGTGCCGGATCCAGCCGTGCCGCGCGGGGCCCCGCCCGTGGTGCCGACGGGGCCTGAGCCGGTGGTGCCGGGTGGTGGTCCACCCCCGACGCGTGGGATGCAGGGCGCAGCCCCCATGGGGAGGCCTACGGCGGGGAAACAGGCGGGGGATGCGGCGCAGGAGGCGGCAGCGGCCGGCCCGCGAGACATCAGCGAGCTGCTCGCGCAGGCCCTGGAGGCGTACCGGCGGACAGCCGCGGGGGGCGATGGAGCCGCGCCGGAAGGGCCGGGGAGGGGGGCTGACGCCGGCGAGCTGATAGCGCAGGCGCTCGCGGCTGTCGCCCCGAGGGCGGAAGGGGCCAAGGAGAAGCCGTCGGAGGTGGTTGCTTCGGGGAGACAGGACGCGGGGCGGGGTGTGCCGGAGGCGCAGGCACCGGCGGAGGGCGGCGGGGTCGTGGAGCCCAGTGGGAGGCGTGCCAAGGGGGAAGGAGTGGAGGACTGGATGTGGGAGTGGCGGGAGTGGCGCCAGGTGGCACCCGGTGAGCCGTGTCCGGCGGGGCTGGCGTACAGCATGGACCTCCATGGGGGCACCAGCTGGGCCCGGCTGCCCGACAACCTGCGGGCACGGCTGGACGCGGCGGAGGCGGCAAGGGGCGGAGGCGCTGACGAGCGGCCTCTGGCGCCCTTCCCGCCGCGGCCGGACACGCCGCCGGCGGTGGTCGCGGCTGGAGAAGGGGCGGAGGGAGAGCAGGAGGCGGAGGGCGAGGGGGACGAGGAAGCATACGGGCCCGGCGAGTCGGCGCTGGCCCTCATGTACGAGGACGACGCCGGGCCCGACGTCTACGCCGGCATGGACGAGGACCCGGCCAACGCGCCGCTGCGGCCCATGCCCACTGCGGTCCCGCCCCCTCGGCTGGGGAGCTGTGAGCGGCGGCACTGCAGGTACCATGCGGCCGAGGGTGCCCACAGGCACCACCTCATGGGTACGGGGCGGCGGGAGGCAGGGATGCTGGCGAGCGCCCTGGAGCGCTACGAGCTGCAGCGCCCAGGGCAGGTCGCCCGGGAGGTGGCCCTAGTGGCCGAGTCCCCGGACGACGGCCAGGTCCGCTGTGTCCAGCTGGGGGACGCGGCGGTCCTGGGTCACCACCCCGGTGATGTCCGGGCGGTCGAGCCCCAGGAAGGCCTCCCCGTGTCGGTGCGCCTGTCCGTGGGTCGCCTGCTGGACGAGGCAGGGCTGGAGGACGTGCGGCGGGACGAAGGCCTGTACGTGGCCTTGTGGCGAGGTGCAGCTGACGCTTGGCGTCGCGAGCAGGCCGTGCGGCCCCTCACGCCCCAGGCGCTGGGATCCCATGCGCTCCTGGTGGCGGTGCACCCCGAGGGTGCAGAGGTCGTGTTCGGCGCGGACCGCCTGCTGTTGACCGGGGATGGAGTGGTCCTCGTCCCCACCTCCAGCAGCTACCGCCTTGAGAGCCGCGGCGGTGACCTCAAGCTGCTGGTGGTGGTGGGCACGCGCCTCGACGAGAGCGCCGCCCCCCAGGGGTCCGAACACGCGGTCCCAGTAGGGAGTGATGAGGAGACAGGCCGTGACGGTGACGAGGTGGGGCGGGAGCAACCCACGGGGGAGGAGCAGCAGCAGGATCAGCCGGAGGTGGCCGGGGAGGAGGTGGACGTGCAGGCCATTGTGGCGGCGGCCCTGGCGAGGTTCACGGCTGCCGCGAGCCCGCCGCCGACGACGGGGGCACTGGAGGAGGAAGACCAACGCAGGAGGAGTGAAGAGGCACAGAGCGCCATGCAGCAGGACGAGGAGCTGGGGATCGTGGGGGCGAAGGAGGCGCGTGAGGTGGGTCCACGGGAGCTGGGAGTGGCGGACAAGGCTGGGCCGAAGACGGGGGAGGTGGAAACCTGCAGGCACTGGGCCAAGGGGTGGTGCATAAGGGCAGATGCCTGCCGGTTCGCCCACCCCCAGCCGCCGGTGCCGCGGGGAATACCCCGGAAATTGCTCCTGATCCTCCAGGCCATGGCCCGTGTGGGGGCCTTCAGCCTGGACCGCAGCCAGGGCCACGGCCGGGGCCACGGAACGTTGCTGCAGGAAGTGGTGGTAAAGGCGCAAGGAGGAGGACTCCCAGCGGTGGGGTATGCGGTGGAGAGTGGGGGCCTGACCGAGTGGGCGGTGGCGTTGCCATGTGGCATGGCGGCCCTGCTCACTGCGTTCCCGGTGGTCCCGTGGAGGGACATGGTCACCGTCCAGGAGGCCAACCTGGGGTGGGTGTGCACGTGGCACACACATCATGCCGGCATGGACCCTCGCGAGTGGCAGGCTAAGGCGGTCATGACGTACCTGTCCTGGTCGTTGCCGGCAGCGCCGGGTGCGTGGGCGCAGTGGTGGGACAGAGCGCTCAGCTGGGCGAGGGATGGCAGTGCTGTGGCGGCCTACCCTGACCTCCCGCGCGAGCCCGTCTCAGTCCAGCCGTGGACTGTCTCCCTGCATCTCACCACGGTGGCGGCTCGCCTTGCGGCCACGGACCAGGAGGTCTTACTGCTGGGAGACCAAGAGGGGCCAGGGTTTCGCCTGGGCCGGGGGCTGGAGGTTCGCACTGCCCGCCTCCCCAGCCCTGTGGACAGGGACATCCTGGAAGGACTCCAGTTCACGCGGGCTGACGGGGCAGATGTGTGGACCGCCGTCCATCGCCGGCTCCCTGACGCATGGCCCCAGGTGTTCCGGCCCCCTGGTCACGAGCGTTCGGTGGGAGTGGAATGGCGCGTGTGGGCCACCAACAGCCCGTGCCCGCCGGTAGTGGTCCTGCCCAGGAGAATCAGCCACCCAAGCTGGGAGACTGTGGCGGTCTTGTGGGGATGGGTGGCGGTCCGTGGGACCGGTGGCCACGTCTTCACTGCCCGACGGGGCACGGTGATCGAGACCGACGGGGGGACGGCGTTGCAGCTCGCGGCAGAGCCCTTGACCACGCATGTGGTGGTGGCTGTCCTCCAATGGGGAGCCGACTGGCGCGATCCGGTCGCTGGAGATGTCTGGCGCGACCTGCCGGTCCTTAGGGCCGCCGTCTGGCCAGGAGGAGCAGGGCGGCATCTCCCGGGCGCACTCCCCTGGCTGCGGGACTGCGGAAACGCCTCTCCCCCGCCAGCTGAGTTGCGGGGCGCCCTGGAGCGCGTGTACTCCAAGCCCAGGCACCACTTCCTGGTGGCCGCGGACCATGGGGTGGAGCTCAACGACGACGTGGTCGCGCTGGCAGCCGACGTGGTGCAGTGCCTGGCCCCCCACGCCATGATGCTCCCGAGGGAGGGGTGGGAGGGCCAGCGGCACGACCAAACCCCGGCTGCCCTCCTCATTGCGAGGTACGTCGAGCTGGGGGGCTCAGAGACGGCGTACCTCGACCGGTCGGAGACGCCGAGCATGCGGCACTGGACGTCTCACCACCTCCTGGCCCCTGCCACGCAGTTGACGGTGGACCCGCTAGGCCAGCCTGCGGTGTCTGGAGCCCAGCCCCAGTGGCCACACACATGGGACATGGCAGTCCGGACGATGCGCATGGCGCCCAGGGGTCAAAGGGCGGGGTGGCCGGGCGCGGAGCATGTGCTGGCGACGGCCAGGGCGGCACAGGTGCAGCAGCCAGCCGGCAACAACAAGGACTGTGGCGTGTGCGCCCTCATGTCCACCGTCGGCACCCTTCTTCGGGTGCCAAGACCGGGCAACCTCCTGTCCGTGCTGGACAGGCGGTGGGTGGCGGCGGTGGTCCTCAACAGGGACATGGGGCCCATCGCGCGTCTGCCATCCCTGGGGGAGCTGCCTGCAGCGGTGTTGGATGTCCTGCCGGCGCCCCGCACACCCTTGGACGTGGCGGACGTCCAGCACAGCGTGGGGTTGCCCGGGGCGCGCATGGGACATGCCCTGCTGTGTATGGCGGCGGCAGCGGACGGGGGGATGTCCATGCTGATGACGGTGTCCCTACAGCACGTGCAGGACGCGATGCAGCAGCAGCGGATGCATGCCCCCTAGCCGTGGGAAGAAAGCGCCAAGCGGTGGCTGCGGGTGGAGAGCGTGCCTCCCACCCATACGGTGGGCGTGGCGGATATGGGGCGGCTGGTGGTGTTGGAAGGGGCGGAGTATTGGGCCTGTGTTCGGGTGGAAACAGGGGGACTGGAGTGGGTCGTCGTAACCGCGTGCCGGCTCAGGAGGCAGCAGTCCAGGGGCCCGGCCTGCTACAGGGTGTTCCGGGAGTGCCTCGGAGAGCTGGGGCCGGTGCGCAGGGCACACAGGTGCACGGCCGAGGACATCCTGCCGGCGCCGGCGGTCTTCTTGGAGGTCACGCGACCGCCGGCGATCCAGGGGCAGGACGTCTGGCCCATAGCCCCGAGCAACATGTGGCAGGCTGAGCATGCAGCTGTTATGTGCAGGGCGCTGCAGGGTCACGAAGCGGCCCTGCCCAGGGCCCCGGCAGCGCAGTCCTCCAGCAACAGGCCGGCAGCCTCGCTGGCACTGCTGCATAGCGTATCGCGGGCGTGGTGCTGGGTTGTGGCGGCATTGGAGCCCCACTCCTCGGCACTGCGCCTGTACAATCGCGGAGAGGGCACGGTGCTCACGGTCCGCCCCGCCGACCTGGAGGCCCTGCACCTTAGTGCACTGAGTGGCGACGGGGGCGAGGCGCTGTACCTCCAAGGGACCGTGGCAGGCGCGGCCGCGACACGCTTCCGCCGGCAGAGCGGAGGAGATGCCCTCCGCCTGGTCATAGCGAAGAACATGGGGCCGTGGCTCCGGGCGTTCTCCACGTCCAGGTGGAAGGTCGAGGGCGACCGGGAGAAGTTCGCCGACGCGTGGCGCCGCTAGGTGGAGGAGCAGTTTCCCGTGGGGGGAATGCTGCACCTGCCGCAGCCACCAAGCGTGCCACCGGTACGGCCTGCGGCATCCCCGGCCGCGGCGGCGAGGCCGGCCCCGAAAGCAGCGCCCAAGCCGCCGCCCAAGAGGAGCCCCCAGCCTCAGTATGGCTCCTATGCCAACATTCGGTACGTGCTGCAGCACTTCGGCAGTGACTTGGCCACGGAGCAGCGTGGGTCGAAGACGATCAACGTCTGCCCCTGGTCTCGGCTGGATGGGGCTGGTCACTGCACATGGAGAGCTAGCAAGCACTGCCGGCCCACCCACCTCCACCCCAAGGACCTGCTGGACCACATCCAGCGGGACCATGCGGCTGATCCGGCACAACGGGACCAGGTGCTGGCCATGCTGGCTGGCGTTATGCCGGGGGGCCAGGCGGGGCCTTTCGCGTCGGCCCAGGCGAAGTCCAGAGCGCTCATGCTGCCCACGGGTGCCCGCCCAGCGGCGGAGCGCGGGGCGTCGCCGTCGGCGGCGCAATCTGGAGCGATTGGGTCTGCAGCACGGCGTGGGGCGGTGACTTCTACGGGCAATACGGCGGCAAGTACATCCGGCGGACAGGCAGAGGGGGAGCCCGCCGCATCTGCCGGGTCTCAGCAGACAACGGCCGCCTTGGGCGGAGGCCCACGGGGACAGGGGCCACCTCGCCAGCCACCCGCATTGGGTGCGGGTGGTCCCCTTGGACCTGCTGGTGGCCCCTCTCCGTCCAGTGATCCGGATCCGGCGGGGGGCCCCGGTCCACACGTGCAGCCATGAAGGGGCCCCGCCTCCGACACCCGAGCGGCGGTGTCCTGGAACGTCCAGGGCTCAATGCGGGGGGACGGCGTACCAGTGGCCCCAGGTATGCTTGACGGTGAGGCGGTGGCGGCGGGCGTCATGAAGGCCGAGGGTGCCATCCCGGGCCTCTTCCAGGAGACCGGCCTGCAGGACCCTCAGGGTGTGGTGCACTCGGAGAATCAGTGGCGTCACTACGGGTATCATGCGTACCCAGGGGTGGATGCCCAAGCAGCGTCGGCGGCAGCGGTGCGCGGCGGGCTCTTGATTGCCCTTCGGGCGGACGTGTTCGCCGCGGAGGAAGTTCGAGACGTCGTGGACATCGTACCGGGCAAGGCCATGGCCCTCGATGTGGTGACCGCAGGTGGCACCCTCACGGTCATCAACGTCCACGGCCCGGGCAGCGGCGGCGACTCCTGGGCGTCTAAGGCGTCCTTCTGGGCTGACGTGGCCATGTACGCGGCGGCCAAGAGCGCGGGTGGCACCAGGGCCGTGCTCCTCGGAGGGGACTTCAACGTGTGGCTGGAGTCCCCGTGGCACCCCACCACGAGGAGGTTCCAAGCCCTGTGGGAACGGTGTGGTTTCCACAGGGCAGGCCCGGAACAGGAGGAGGACAGGAGGCCCACGAGGGCAGGGCACCAAATGGACTCCTTCCTTCTGAACTCGCCTCTGGTCCCATGGGCGGCGCGTGAGCGCCCACACTTGGCGCCGGGGCGGTCTCCAGCGTCGCTGGGGTTGGATCATGGCCCTGTGGTCCTGGACCTCCCGCTAGCGGTGGCCGGCAAAGAGAGGGTCACCAGGATGGCCTACTCGCACGCCCAAGGCAGGCTGCATGCCATACGCCCGGACTCCCCGGGGGTTCGTGAGGCGGCGGCGGCAGTACTGCAGAAGGCCTGCGGGGATCGGCGGCTACAGGCGTGGCTATCGTCGGACCAGGACACTGCCACTATCGGCACGTCGGAGGTGCAAGCGGTCTTTGACCTGCTGTACGCCTTCCGTGATGACGTGTCCAGGGTCACGGGAGTGCGCATGCCAGGGGGCGTGGACCCGCAGTTCCCGTACGGGCAGGCGGAGACGGAGGCGTCTCTGGCCCAGGTCCTCTCGGATCAGCAGGCCCTGGCCTGGCGCGCCCATGAGCCGTGGCAACGGGACGCGGCGGCGGCCGGGCTCCACTCCCAGGAAGCGACTGCCTTGCTACAGCATCTCCAGCGGGTGGACCCCGACCTATCTCGATTCGGTGGAGGACCTACGTGCCGCGTTGGACCAACAGCTCCACCAGCTAGAGACACGCGTGGAGGAGCTGCGGGGGTCCTTAGGAGCAACAGGCGCCGGTCCATCAAGGACTATTGGCGGGGCAGGGTGCGGGATCTGCAGCTCCGATGGACGGCGATACGGGGGGCCATCAACGTGGTGAACTATGCCCCGTCGGGCCTGTGGTCTGTACGCGTCCAGGAGTGGGAGAAGGTGCTCTTGGAGGCCTCGGACGTCATTGGCGAGGTCCAGAGGTATTGGGAGGCGCTGTACGCCAAGCGGCCAGTGAACCTGCCGGCCTTCGAGCGGCTGGTCCGGGCCCACATTCCCAAGGGGGTGCCTGAGGAATGGAGGTCGGTACAGGACTACACCCTGCAGGACCTTAAAGACGCCGTGAGGCAGGCCGTGGCGGCCGACAAAGCCCCGGGGTCCAACCGGGTCACGGCTGCCCTCATAGCAGAGCTGCCTGAACCGGTGCAGGGGCTCCTGGTGCACGCGTACAGGGCTATCCTGCGGGGTGCGGACGTCCCGGAGTCCTGGCACGAGGCCATTATCTGGCTGATGCCCAAGGGCACAGTCACGGGCAACCTAGACGAGTACAGGCCGATAGCGCCGGGGCAGCAAGACATGCGAATGCTCATGACTCCCCTCATGCGGAGGTTCATAGCTGTCCTAGCATGCAAGGGACTGGCTGCGGACTGGCAGTTCGGGGCCATGCCGGGCTCCACGGTGGCTGCCCCGGTGTTCCTGGCCCAGCGCAGGCTGCAGCGTGGGCAGGAGGAAA
This sequence comes from Eutreptiella sp. 'Long Island Sound 2002', assembly GCA_964036045.1. Classification (NCBI taxonomy): domain Eukaryota; phylum Euglenozoa; class Euglenophyceae; order Eutreptiales; family Eutreptiaceae; genus Eutreptiella; species Eutreptiella sp. 'Long Island Sound 2002'. Next base: position 134,724,035 of record OZ038378.1, on the reverse strand, counting down.
ACCACGTCCTGGCCTTCGATGTGTCAAAAGCTTTTGACACAGCGCCGCACGGGGCGCTGGCGCTCCTCCTGCGCCACATGGGAGTCCCGGAAGAGCTCATCAGGCTCTTCCACACCCTCAGCTGCGGGTCTCTGGTGCGCATCGTCACCGCGCACGGCCCGACGCCGATTATTCGGCTCCACAGGGGCCTGCGGCAGGGCAGTGCGGAGAGCGCTGTGCTCTACCTCCTCCTTTTAGAACCTCTCCTGTGGAGCCTTGCCTGCAAGGCGCGGGGAGATGCTCGCCATGCGGTGCCACCCCTGGTGCAGGCGTACTGTGATGACCTCCTGTTGATAGCGCACTCCCTGTCGCAATTCCTGGAGTATGCAGCGGCGATAGCGCGGTATCTCACGGACATGGGCATGTCCCTCAACGTCGGCAAATGCGCCTATGCCAATACTGCTCGCATCCATTCGATCATGGTGTGACTGAGCCCAGGGAACACGGCGGCCCCATGGGTATGCTTACGTGCCAAGGGCACGGTACCATACTTGGGCCTGCGCCTCGATCCCAGGGGGGTGGCGACCATGAAGGAGAAACATGTACTCCGGTGTGAAGCTCTGCTGGTCTGGTGCAAGAACACGTTGGGGCCGGCGTCGGTGCCTCATGAGGTGATGGCGGCTGTGGTTGGAGGCATCGTGCGGTACGCGGCGCCCTACCTGTCCGAAACGGCGGAGGCGGTGATCAAGCTGAATACTGCCATCAAGGCTGCAGCCCTGCAATTCGAGAAGCTGCCCAAGGACCTGTCCAACGTAGCGGTGCGGTCGGGTCATGGGTTACGGTTGGCGGATGTCCAGGTTATCTGCCGCGACTCCGTCGTGGCGACCATGGCTCAACTCACCCACCACAGGTCGACGACAGTCCGGGAGGAGCTGCGGGCCATGCTCCGGGACATGCACGTGCAGTACGGAGTGTGCGGGCAGTTCATGGTGCCCTCTACGTCATTGGCCACGCACGCTGGCAGTACGTGGGTGGACAGGGTACTCCGGGCGATGGGGACGTTGCGCGTAGGACTTCTCATGCCATTGTCAGTGTACTCGTGTGTACACGCCCATCTGCCGCAAGTGCAGTGGGTGGGGCGGAAGTGGGTGTCCCAATCCTATTCCTTCAAGGGTAGAGACATATGCGTTCTCTCGGGGCCCCGCACAGATGCGGCGGTACAGTCCATGACTGATCCCGCAAATGACCTCCTGCATGCGCGGCTCCCCTGTCCTGCGCCTGGGCGCTGGGCTGTCCAGCTCCAGAAGTGTCATGAGGACCACCTGCACCTTCCGCACGCAGGAGTAGGGCCCCATCAGCTGGACCACGTGTGGTTCACGGGGCTCCGCGACGTCTTCCGGCCGCAGCTGCCTAGTCCGTTGACTCACCGGCTAATTCACCCGGTGCGCCGAAAGAAGGCCAGCAAACGCAATAGACAGTCCACTGCAGGGGACGTGTATGTGGTGGGCGGGTACAGGGAGGAAGGATGGGACCCGGCCAACCCGGGGCTATCCATGCCGTGCGTCCCGCTAGCCGCCCTCCTGTTTCTATTGGGGGACGTCTTTGAGGGTTACCAGCAGCAAGATGATCTGGCGTCCGTCCCCCTACTCACTCCACACGCCGGGGGCGGCTTAAACCCGTCACCACTGTGGGTTGTGCACGGGCGGCCAGCGTTTTCCGGGGCATGCGCGGCAGTGCACGGGTGCAGCGAGTGGGCAATTGTCCTTCTGCTACCAGCAGACCCTGTCCCGGATCCGGATGAGTACTCGGTCCCGGAAGTGGTTCGGATGTCCAACGTGCCGCACGATCCGCACGTCGCCGTCACGTCATTGCGTGATGGCGGCGCGGTGGAACAGGGATCTGTGGTGGTGTACCAGCCCTCCTGCTCCGCAACGGTTTGGGGGGCGGAGTATACCACCGCCCTGGACGCCATCAAGTCAGTCTGTGGATGTGACCTAGCCTGGAGACACATGCGGTGTATCGGCCGAAGGTAGTCCTGTCCCCGGAGTTCACGGCCTCTAGTGCGGCGTCCCTTGGAAGGGTGGTGCAGAGCCCCCACTCTGACGTGGCGTGGCTGGAACCCCACCGGTACTGCTGGGTGCCGGTGGCGAATAAAGTCACATCGTCTGACGCGTCGCCAAAGGGAAACGACACCACAAACGTGGCGGTGGCCAGCCACGGAATCCCCACGTGGACGGGTGCCATCTACGGCATGGTCCCGGAGGCAGAGATCATCGGCGCGGCGGCATACCTGTTGCACACGCCCCCGTCAGCGTGCACGGTGCACGTGGTGGATGCGTCCATCATAGGAGCGCATCTCCGCAGGGCGCAGGAGGCCCTGTACCGTGGCATCAAGGGGCCGACATCACATCTGGTCAACCAGCACGCACTGAGCTGGATAGTGGAGGGGCTGCGGCGGCTGCCACGCCGAGTTGGGGGGCCGCACCACTGGGTGGTGAGGCAGAGCTCGCACTTGGCGGCAGTCCCGCTCGAGGCGCCGGACTCTGCCGCGGCCCGTGCAATGGCCCCGCCTGTCCATCTCGTCCTACCAAAGGAGCACGCCATCCTCTTGGTGCCGGGGGATAAAGGAGAGCTCGAGCCGCGTGTGCCATCCATGCAAGCCCTTCGGCAAGTCCGGGAGATGGAGTGGCGTTCGCTAGCGGCACGCACCAGGGCGCACACGCCACTGGTTGGCGCCTGCCAGGCGGTGCCCCTGGGAGCTGTACACCACGGCCCAACGCACAGAAATATGCTGCGGGCACGTGACGGTCGCTTGTCCACAATGCAGGTCATGCGACGGTGGAGACAGAAGCTCACGCGTATGGCAATACCGGCCCACCCCTGTATCTTCTGTGGGGGGCCGGAGGAGGACATTGGCCACATGCGCCTACTGTGTGCGCAGGACGAGGAGGTGGCTGGGCTCCTGTGCAGGCGTGTGGAGGAGTTCACGGCGGAGCTACCCCTGACAGACAGGGCGGTGGAGTTCGTGGCGTGGAGGGAGCACGGCTGCAGTTGGACTGAATCCCTGGTGGCGGGTGTCGTCCCCGGGGACCTGAAGCGGCTGTTCGCTGCGGTGCGAGCGGCGTCGTCCCGGGGCCCTGCCAAGGCCAGGCTCTTTGTGGAGGACATGGTCCAGATTGGGGAAGATGTGTATGCCCGCAGGAACCATCGGCTCACCCAGATCATGCAGCTGCCGATGCAAGATCGAAGGAGGGCGGTATACGCGTTCCTGCGAGGTGACACACCCTTCTGCCCGCCGGCAGGGAGGATCCAGCAGCGTCCGCCGTGGAACCCGTTTGCCGGCCTCCCCGGCGACCTGCAGGCAACCTTTCAGAGGGCACCGCTGCACGCACTGCTGGTGCCACGGTCGTGCATCGCGCACGAAGAGGCCATGTCCTTGTTCCCTCACTGGATGGCGGCGGTGGCGCAGGCCTTCAGCCAGTGGATCGGTTCCTGGGTGGCACGGGACATCACGGCATTCAGGGAGTGGTCCCGCGTGGTGTCGGCGCAATCGTGGGCCCTGGTGCGTGGTACCATGGTGAGAAGCCCTGACGGCCAGAGTGATCCCTTGCTCCAGGTGTACGCCAACCATCCAGCTGTGGGGAACGTCATGGGCTGGCCTCGCGAGGTGCTGCCGGTCCTTCAGCAACCTCTGTGCAGTCTCCCAATCCTGGCGGTGGCTGTCGTACTTGACGTGGGCACGTTGTGGCTGTATGACCGGCAGCTGCGACGAGCCATACCAGCGGTCACGCAACGGCGGTCCGTGGCGTTGTTAGTGGGCTCCAAGCAGAAGGCACGGGTGCAGGGCGACGACGCGCAAGGCCACGTCACGGAGGCCATGTTCTCTTTGCCAGAGGGGGACGACCACGTGGCTGCCGATGTCCGTCACACCCTTGACACCCTGGGCCTCGCGGCGGTCATTGAGGCTCGGGTGGGAGGACAACGCTTGGTTCTAGCATCTGCCAGGGGCCCGGGGTAGGACGGGGTTGGTGTCATCGGGGAGGTCTTACGGGACTACGGTTGGGAGCTCCTGGCGCATGGCACACACAGCCCCAAAGTTGCGCGATGGCCCCGGCTGATTGCGGGCCTGCCGGTGATGCCCGACGGGCAACCGATATTCCGCCCGGTGTCCACGTGAAAGGAGGCGAGGCGCAGCCTCCTCAGTTGTGCCACAGCACGCACGCTGGCGGGTGCTTTGCTCAGACTCCAGGACGCGTGCTGCGATGTATGGCAGGACCTGTGGTCGCAGTGTTGTGATAGTAGCTGCGTTCCGTCACGGTCTGTGCTTCCGCAGCGATGCCACGGGTGCGGGGAGACAGCGTCAGTTTGGGTTCATCAATGTGCCTCTGTCCCACTATGCGGGACATGTAAGGAGCGTGCCGATAGGGGGTGGCCTAAGGCGAGGTGGGCACTGCGGCACTCTGGGAAGGTGTCCTCAAGTGCCTGGAAGACAATCCAGGGTGACCTGAAGAGCGTCCGAGTGGAAGGGGTACGGTGCCCTGGTGCGCCGTCGGCAGCCCTGCCCCTGCTGCTGTGGTGGGCGGCTCTGGAGGGCGACTCGCGGATACTCGGGTTGTGGCATCACGGAGGAAATGGTGACGGCGTTGTGGGGGCCGGGGGTGATGCAGATTGATGGGGTTAGGAATTGTGGGTGCACCTGCTACCGTCCCTACGCTGGACGCAGCAGAGGGGGTAGCGCCTGAGAAGCAGTGCCCTCATGGCCTGATTGTGCGATACTGGCAGGCGGCGTATGACGGCCTACGCGATGTGACAGGTCGTGCCGGCCTGATGGTGAGCCGTACTGCCCCCGTGCATGAGGGTCGGACAGGGATGCTTCACCCGCCTGCCCCGGGTCGCCGCATACAACAGTGAGGTGTCATGGGTCGTCCCGACCAGGGTAATAAGGCCCAAACCCCTGTAGGGTATTCCCATGGCACCGGGGTCTCTAATGGCAGCCTGGCTACGGCAGTATTGGGAGTGGTTGCTCGGGATACACCGGGGGTGCACAGAGTTGTCTGGGGGCGGGCGACATCGTTGCCGGCGCTACGGTGCACGCGTTGCGGCGCCCCCTGGGAGTGTTACACGGGGTTGCGGGGACAGCCTGCAGGCCCCGGGAGCGGTGACGAAGTGGTGATGTGTGCGTAGAGGGATGTGACGGCGAGGTCGTCAGGTGGACTGTATGGCGGGCGTACTTGAGACGGCGTGGCAGCCTGGGAGGAGCACTCACGAGGGGCACGCGGAGTTCAAGGTGACGGTGCATCGGAGTCTTGGGGGTTTACGCGGTGGTACTGGGGTCCGTACGGTGGGGGTACGCGGCGGTACTGGGGAACCGTACAGTGGGGGAGCTGCGGGGATGCATGGCGGTATGGGGGTGTCCCCCTGACCCCTCTAACAACTAAGGGGGCGCGTAGGGGCATCCCCTGGCCCCGTTAACAAATTAGAGGGACCGTGCCTGCGGGCATGTACATAGTCTAACCTCTGACCATGGCCATGCGGTTGCGGTGGTGCGTGTGGTGGCGGCGCGCAGGTGGCATCGGCGTGGCAACAGCGGTACTGCACGGCGTCGTAGCGAAGAGTATGCGGTCGCCTCACCATTTGTAGCGACTTACTCTTGGGGGGCGCCAGTCCGGTCGGCTGGAGGCGGGGAGAGAGGAGGAGCAGCATGCTGAGTGGTCCGGGGGGTGACGCGCGGGCCAATTCTATAAGTAGGCTCGCCACGTCGTCGGTGGGGGCCGAACCTGCGGCCTGGCCGCTGCTGTGGCGGAAGAGGCGCAACCACGGGAGCTGGCCAATCAGTGCTGGTAAGGGTCAAGGGTAGGCGCCAGGGCAAAGTATGTGGGGCAGAAGAGGTGCACCTGGTTACCACAGCCCGGGGCGAGCCTCTGGTGGGTACCCCTACAGGGGGTCGATAATCAAGCTACGGCACCCACCAGCCCGACTCCCAGCCAGCGATATTCTTTTTTTTTTATATCAAAAAGGCCAGTTCATAAGTGCCAGGGGCCATAGTGGACCAAGTTCGAAGTAAGATATAGATTTCGGCGAAGCCAGGGTATGCATACGGGCTGCAGCTTGTGACTGTGCCCCCATGGTTTCCCATTGAGGTTGGTGTAGTCATGTCAGTGGTACTTCCCACTCATTTGGGTCCCAGTGCGTTTTGTGGCGTTTTGGTAGCGGTTGTAACGGGACTTCCCACAAGGTGGGGTCCCAGTGGTCCCGCGGCCGCTTCCGTACCAGGTATATCGTCTGTCGGGCTGGTCCGGTTGTTTGCCAGTATTGTGTTGTCTTGTGTTTGCAGGCGTCTTGGTAGTACTGTGCCATGGCAGTCAGGTGTGTCTGCTGCGGCCACATGTAGGTCGCTTGTTGATGGTGCAGGTCAAGTAGCTTGGCAGTGCCTGCACTCAGCCTCCAGTATCGGTCATTGACCATCCGTAGCAGTTTTGCGTCAGTGTACCACAACCTTGTGTCTTCCTTCGCTTGTTCGTACCATTGCCTACGTATTTGGTACAGGTGTGCATGTGTGTCGTGCAGTCGTTGTGTTTGTCTCTGTTGGTCGACTAGTTTTACGACTAGCCTGTGGTAGTCTGTTTTTGCCGTCAGTGCGTTGGTGTAGCCCATGTGTAGGGTGTGCAGGTGTTGTCTTGCCATCGCCTCCATGTTTGCTTTGTGGTATATGTCCCGTGCTTGCTGTGCGTGTCGTTTGCCAGCCTGTCTGTGGTTGTCTTGTGATGTTCCCACCGTTGTGTGTCAACGTTGAGGCGCTGACGTTTCTTTATGTGGTCGTCTGCCCCTGTGTTAGTGGCTCGCGCGACGAACCATGCCACTGCTTCACTATCGCCCGCGTTGCGTGCATCTTGTAACCATTGGCCTGGGTCGATTGGGTCAGCCGTTGCGACCTCGGCCTTACGTTTGCGTTTCGCGCCGCACCACGTGGGCGCCCCGACTTGGTTCCGTACGTTTTGGGGCGTTTCTCGCGGCGGAAGTGCCTGTGCCATGTATTTGGTGAGCCACAGGGGCGACGGTGGTTGTTGTGGTGTTGGGTCGGCGTACTTTCGTCTTAGTGTTTGGACGGACTGTATCATGCGAAACTGGAACAGGCCCACCTCCGTTCGCAGTTTGTGTCGTTCCGCAGTGGGTATGGCGTCGACGAGGGATAGTGGTATGAGCAGCCTGACACAGAGCCACAGTTCTTGGTTGTCGGCCGCTTGCGGCCATTGGTGCGTGTATGGGGTCCAATGAGTCCAGCTCTTGCGCCACAGGTCCCAGAAGTCGCTCCAGGCAGGACAGTAAGCCAGTTTTGACTGTACCGATGCTCCGTGTTGGTGGCCACACTGGGAGCAGAGGCGGGGTGTCCGTTTCCAGGGGGCGCCCATTCCCCACCATCGCACTTGCCCCCACAGCCAGGGTGTCCACGCGTTTCGTCTGTAATGCTTCATGGGGAGCCAGCTCACCCAGTGTACGTCTCGTGTTTGTTTTTGTCTACGCACTTGCATGATCCATGCCTTGGCAGGCGTGGGCATGATCTGTCCTGTGATGACAATATCATGGGGTTGTGGTTGTTGGGAATCCATGGGCAGGTTGTCGCCCATATTGGCGAGGACGTCAGAGTGGTTGTTCCCCTGTATGTCCTGGTAGTCTTTATACGTGGTGGCTTGTTCTAGTTTGCGGTGCCCTGGTGTCCATCGGATCGTCACTCGTTTCGTGGTGGAGTTGAGGTACCCTATGTCGCGGTAGTCCTGGTCCTTGACCACTCCTTTGCGTTTTATAGGTGTGGCCTTCACCACACTCTGGTTGTCTAGTATAATGTCGTCTCCTGGCTTGGCCAGCTCTGAGGCTAAGGCGCAAGCGATCGTTTCGGACCGAAAAACCTGTTGTGGCCCGTGCACCCGGAAGGCCGCACGGTATGTTCCGTTGTAGATGCCCCCTCCCGCTCGTCCGTGTCGTTTCGACCCGTTTGTGTACCACCGGGTGGTGGTGGGTTCTCCTGTGTAGTGTATGGTGATTCCGTGTATTTTTTGCTGGTGGGGGAGTGCCTGACAAACCTCATGCGTTTCCTCAGGGGTTGGCTCCTCTGGAGGGTTCATCCAGCTGTAGTCTATGCGGTTGGTAGCTGGCCGTGTCTTCCCTGCATGCGTCTCCTGGTCCTCTTCTGAGCTCTCCGAGTCGTAGAGTCCCGCGGACAAGGGTCGGTGTTGTCGGGGTTGGGATATACGCTGTCCCACCGTGCCCCCTAGGGCTCGAATGGCGTCTATGTATTTATATTGGGTTGCGGTGAGTTGTTGTGTAGGGCCGGTGCGCTGCAGTTCTTGTTGGCCAATTGTGACCCACCGGGTGATGTAGGACCACCACAGCTGGCGTAGGCCAATTCCCCCGTGACTGAGGTTGGTAGTCAGCCGGTGTTTGTTCATTTGTTGTTCTACCGCGGGTGTATCCCTGATGAACTGCAGCAGTATGTCGTCCCAGTACGCCATTCGTGTCCTATTTCCGAGGAACAGTCCTCTGTACGTCCATCGGGGGATAAGGACGGCGTTGATGATGGCCACCTTTTCGTAGGCGTTGAGCGGCAGGGTCCTGTATGCCGCTACGTCGTGGTGTAGCTGTGTAGTGACCATGTCCCATGCTGTGTCTTCTTGTGTGGGGTGGGCTAGCAGATGCCCCAGGTATGTCATTATAGGTGGCCGCACAGGGATGAGCTGATGCCGCCAAGTGATGGGCGTTAGGTCGTAGTCCTTGGCCCAGTGGCACACTTCACTTTTGTCCTTGTTGAAGCGTAATCCCATTGTGTGGGCCACGTCGTGGAGGGTATCCAGGGTGTGCAGCAATGCTTCCTTCGTGGGCGCACGCACAGCTATGTCGTCAACGAACACGTACAGTCGGGCTCCCGGGCATCGTTCCATGGTTTCACGTAATAGTATGTCGTAGTATAGGAGAAATAGCGTTGGGGAGAGGCGGCACCCCTCCTTCATACCCCTGGTGGGCCGTATGGGTAGGTCCTTTCCGTGTAGGGTTAGCACGGCTGGTGTATGCTGGTATATCTCCCCCAACATCCGTATGATGTTCTCTGGTGCCCCTGCCTCCGTGACGATCCCAGTCACCATGGGTCGGGGGACCGATGGAAAAGCTTTGGCCACATCAAGTAGGGCCACGTACCCGTCCTCAACGTGCAGGTCGTTTAATAGTTTTGTGGCCAACGTTGTGGTGTTTCGGCCCTGTGTGGCGCCGTGTTGTATGTCCAATAGTCCCGGGGTCATGGCTCCCGATATACGCGTCACGAGGAGGCGTGTGAGTATACTATATATGGCCGTGGATACGTAGATTGGCCGGTAGTTTCGTGGGTCCTGGGGATCCTTCTTTTTATAGATGAGCACTACCCTGGACCGCAGCCAAGCCACTGGGATGTGCTGTCCGTTCCAGACTGCAACGATTGCCTGGTATAGTTGCCGCTGCACGTGGTCCGGTAGGTGCCGGAGCAGGTGTGGGAGGACACCGTCGGGTCCGGCAAGTTTGTTCTTTGGTGCCCGTAGGCACTGCAAGTACTCCTCGTATGTGGGGGTCGTTGTGTTCCACGTGCGGCGCCGTACATGTTTCCGTATGAGTTGCCGGCACGCGTCTTCGTCGTATGTTGGGTCGCCCGCAAAGTGGTTGAGTACGTACTGTGTTCCTCCTATTGGGGGCTGCGGTGTGTCCTGGGCTATGAGTCCAGTGCGCCATCTCTTGACCATTTTATAAAAATAGCCCGATTTGTGCACTGCCGCCCGGCGCAGTTTGCCGATTTGTCTCCGTATGTGTTGCTCTTGTATTTCCCCGTACTCCTGTAACCGTGTTTTGGGGTCCGTGGTTTCCGACCAGCTTGCGTTGGTTGCTGTCTTTGCGCGCGTGGGTCGTCGTGGTCGCGCCGCGTGCGCTATAGCAGACGGTATCCGTCTTGCCGTGTGTAGTGGTGGGTCGTTGTTTGTTATGGGTAGTGTGGATATGGTGTTAGTAAACCGTTGAAATTGTTTTGTATACCACTTCGCGACTGTGGGCTGTGGTTTTCTGTGTGGTGGGTCGGGGACCCCTATCCTCCATCGGACCCCAAGCAGGACCATAGCATGATCCGATATGGGCATTTGTATGGTGTCATAGTAGGTCCAGGGTATGTTCGGTATTTGTTGCCTAATCAAGATGGCGTCTAGGCGACGTGGGCGTCCATGCCTAGGGATGCGGGTATAGTATTGCCGGGGGTCCGGGGGTTGGCTGCTAGCGTGCAAGGGGTCCAGGAACACTCCGCTGGCCAGGTCTTCCTGCCACGGGCGTGTCGGGTTGGGTGACCAAATGTCATCGTTGTAGTCCCCCATAATGATGTCGTATGGTCTCAGGGACTGCGGAAATAGGTCTACCTCTTGTTTGTCCTGTCGGTTGAATTTGGAGTACACACACGCAATGGTGCGGCGGGGGCTGTTTGGGAGCTGTATCGTGATGGCCCCTGCCAATGCGTTGGGTGAGTATGACGTTTCGAGTATGTGAGGGACCACAGCGTTGCGGACAATGAAAGCTATCCGCGGTTCGTTCCCAGGCGCAGCGTAGCACTGGTAGTCGTTGTTGAGTGCTGTTGTGGCCGCCTCTGGTTTAGGGAAACCTGGGTGATACTCCTGGATGCCGCATAGGTCGATACGGCACTGGCTGATTAGGTGGAGGGTGTTGGCCCACCGTTGTAGGCTGACGGATCCCTGTGCTCCTTGTATGTTCCAGGAGGC